>CM047992.1:2281448-2300087 GCA_026261665.1 Melanotaenia duboulayi | reverse complement strand
GATTCCTGATCTAAGTGAGGACTGGAGTTCTAGGATCTCGATTCCTGGTCTTAGCAAGGACTGAAGTTCTAGGATCTAGATTACTGGTCTGAGTGAGGACTGGAGCAGCAGTGTTCTGGACTAACTGCAGGTGTCTGATGGACTTTTTATGGAGACCTGTGAGGACAGCATTACAGCAGTCCAGTCTACTAAAGATAAATGTGGACCAGTTTTTTCTAAATCCTGCTGAGTCATCAGTCCTTTAATCCTCCAGATGTTCTTTCAGTGTTAACAGGCCGACTTCACACTGTCTTAATGTCCATCCATCCATCAATTTTCTTATACAGGGTCAGATCGCAGGGGCAGCTGCAGCTGCAGGGAAGTCCAGACTTCCCTCTCACCGATTCAGGTCCTTCTTCGCCACGACAGACNGCCGCTTTTACAGGGTCGGATCGCAGGGGCAGCTGCAGCAGAAGTCTGGACTTCCCTCTCACTGATTCAGGTCCTTCTTCGCCACGACAGACGGAGTCTGCATCACTGCAGACGCTGCACCGGTCCACCTGTCAAGCTCCCGCTCCATCCTTCCCTCACTCAAGACCCTGAGATACTTGAACTCCTCCGTGTGGGGAAGGACGTCATTGCAGACTCGGAGAGAGCACTCCACCCTTTGGTAACTACAAGAATTCAGGTCTGAGTCCAGGACTACTCCCAGGTTTCTGGCTTGGTCTGTTTGTTTCTAACTTAGGTGTTTGAAGCTGAGTGCTAACTGTTAATTTCTCTTCCTTGGCTCCAAAAACTATTATTTTAGTGTTGTCTTCGTTTAACTGAAGGGAGTTCTGGCACATTCAGTCTTTTCCCAGGAAAAGAGTCCAGCAGCTGGACTGGCCTGCCTGCAGTCCAGACTNTCCAGGAAAAGAGTCCAGCTGCTGGACTGGCCTGCCTGCAGTCCAGACTGTTCACCAACAGAAAACATCTGGAGCTTCATGAAACCAAAAATCCATAAACAAAGGTCCAGGACTGTTAAGCAGTTAGAACCCTGCCTCAGACCAGAATGGGACAACATTTCTCTCCTAAAACTCCAGCAACTGGTCTCCTCACCTCCCAGATGTTTACAGACATGTTAGAAGAAGCTACACGATGCTGAACATCATCCTGGAGCTACGTTGCTGCCATCCAATTAAAAATGAGCTCATATTTTCCATGAAATAGTAAAATGTCTCAGTTTCAACATCTGATATCTTTTTTTATCTTCTACTGGGAATAAATTTTATTAGTAAATCTCATGAATCCATATTTTATTCAATAAAATATGGATTCATGAGATTTACTAATCATTGCATTCTGTGGTGTTATTCACATTTTACTTTGCCCCAACTTAGGGCTTCAGTTTGCATGTTGTTCTTTGTTTAAGCACAAATGATCTTATAAGACTGGAGCTACAACTCGAGCCTCATGGGTGAAAGACCTGAACGTTTGTGGAGACAACCGTACATTATACTTCTTCTTTGAAGCTTGCTAAGAAAAAAAAGTCCTTAAATCTCAGGATGGTAGCTAACACAGTGGTAAATCCATGTAATGTGGTATACTAGCATATGAAGCACAAACAGCATTGTTGTTGGACTAAAGTTACAAGATCTTTAACTGACAACCTCAGTCTGAGTAAAAGTAGCTTCCCTGCTGTTTTCTGGGGCTTTTAGGCTCATTCTGTTTATCCACCACTGATTGTCAGGTTTCATGGTTTACTCCAAGATTACTGTAACCTCAGCTCAGCCCTGCATATTTTAGCTCTCTGTAGACAGTAAATAACATGTGTTTCTGCTGAATTCAGTGAGTACAGGGCGGGATGGGCTGGGTGCAGTGTGGTCAGAGTCTGTGTGCCGCTATTAATAACCATGACTGGCGTGGCGCTGACTTTTGATGGCACACATCAGGAAGGAGGAACATTAGGACCACCTAGAAGACTTTTCTCATTTCTTTGAATTCTTGGCAGGGAATGTGAAGCACATATTTTAAATGCTGGTTAAAATTAGCTGCTTAAAAATGACCTGTTAGGAAGAGCAGCAAGGATTTGGTTTATTATTTGTTTTAAGATAATCTTCTGCAGCTGTGCAGATGTGTCCTTTGTGCTCCTGTATTGTCATGGGTATCTAAAAGGTATATCCTTCCATGAACTTGTAGAAATAAGATGTTTTTGTCTCTAGCAGCTGCTGTTAAGGTAAAGTCAGACCTCCTTACATCCATACAGTGATGAAATCCTGGGATAGATACGGTGGTGTGAAAGTTTCTGAAAGCAGGATTAGATTTTCTGAGTTTATGCAGGTTCACTCACTACACATGCAAGTTGTGTCCTGTTTCCTTTCACTACTGAGGCGTTGAACAAACACGATTAAACAATGGCTGGTAAATTAGCATCTGAGGCTCCAAATGTCAGTATATTTAAAAGATGATTTACTTATTATATAATATTTACTTACACTGTTGCTTCAGTGCATTTTGTTCTCCTCCTCTAGTGACCTGTCAGTTACCTGAGGTGACACCTGGGGTGTCCAGTCAGATTCCAGAGCTGGTCAGTAACACCCTGGCCACCCCTCTAGCTCCACCCCTGAACTGGATAGGTGGAGGACAAAAGAACAAGACCAAAAAAATAAATAAAATAAAATAAAATAAAATAAAATAAAACACAACTATCCTCAGAAAAAGAGTATCTGAAAGTGTTGTTTTTAGAAATAGTAAAACATCCTGCAAAGACCTGATATGGGTCCTTAGAGGTACATCTGGACCTTCAGCTGATCCACCTACTGCTGGCCTGGAGACATGATTGGTTCTGGAGGTTTTACTTTGACAAAACAATTCAGTTTAGTTTTGGATATTAGTGACAGACTAATCTGATCCCACTGTTTTAATGTGGTTGGACATCTCAGAAATCATCCTCATATGGTCACTCGTTGAAACAAAAGGGAGCATGTTTGATTAGATCTGGAAAAATATCGAAGTCTTCCTGCAGATTTAGGAAATACCGTCAGGTTAATCCAGTTAGTGGGTTATCCGTTTAGTGTTCAAGCAAGCCAGCGAGTCATCTGTGTTGGCATCTGTTGATGGTGCGGAAATAAAGGAGAAAAGGCAACCCGGGAGAAGAGTCCCCGTCTGACTGGAAAAGCCAAAATGTCCAGAACTTTTATATTATTTAAACCTATAAAAACATAACTACTAAATATATGTGTTAATAAGGAAACAGTCGTATTTTCTCAGACACGAGAAAGAGCGGGGGAAGCTGCTGGTTGCAATCTGCCACTTCACCTCCAGATGTCGCTAACTCTTACCACCACTGGTTAGAGAGGAGGAACGCTTACAGAAAATAAAACTCACATTAGTGATTTTTCTTTAATTAATAATGTTTAATCCTTCTTGTTAGAAAACCAAAACCAGCTCAGAAAGTTGTATCACTAGGACATTAAATCTTTTGGTTTTTGGCTGATGTTTGCCCTTTTTAGAAAAAAAAAGTCTCAGTTTCTAAAAGTAAACGATAACAGATTTAATACTCCATTTATTCTCTATTATTACCTTGGGTATCCAAGTTTATTATTGGATTAGTTAGCACAAAGTCATATGCTCACTAGTAAAGTTTGCAGCTGAGTCCTGAGGAAGCAGGTCAAATTTTATATGAACATTATCAACTACTTTCCCCCAACAGCGCAGTCCCACGACCTCGCACCCTGTTACTTCATCTCATTTGCTAATTGCTCTTACAACAGTTTTTCTCTCTCCCTCCATCTCATCCCTTCTAGAAACTGATCCTTTAGTGAAGGCACCACCTCCCCTCCCTCCCTCCCTCCTCCTCCTCCTTGTTGCCGTCACATAAATCCCTCTTTGGTTCGCTCAGTCCCTATTTCACCCTGCATTTGGCCTCCTGTTCCTCCGTGCGTCTCTACATTGATCTTTGCCTCTGGATCTCCGTGGCCGTGGAAGGGATGCTGCCCCACAGACTGCTGGGTCTGCTGGGACTCCTTGTGCTCTGCAAAGGTAGGAAAGCTGCAACCACACTGTCTATGTAACACATAAAAGAGTTTGTGGTCAGGGTGAAAGTCTGCTTCCTCTTTAGTTTTTATCTTTGATCTAAGACAAGAACATAAACAAGATGTCTAAAATAAAACAGACCACTGTCCAGACATTACCGGTGTGTGAAAACTGCAGATGGGAACAGCTTAGCCAGGAGCAGGTTTTTCTCAGTCTGCGTCACTGTGTTTGTGTCTGGTGGTTGCAGGTCACACAGTCTGTTCTTCGTTCATTGTTAGTATCTGTGGGGGGGTTTCGGCCCATTTCCCACCGCTGACCACGCCCTCCCTGTTGACTGACAGCTGTAATCGCCTGTTGGGTTGAAGGTGGGCCAGGTGGTGATGGGATGAGGTGTTTTTTATAGCAGTCTGATCCTATTGAGGGCAGTGTCGCACTCGTGTGTTTGCATGCAGGCAACCATCCCTAAAGCTGGATGTTAATGTCGTATCACCTTTATTTAGATTCTAGACACAAAGATAAACAACAACCTTTAAGGGAAACTGGTTTAATGTCTGTCTTTAGGTTTTGTTGGTTCTTTGTTGCTTGACCAGATCTTTTTGATTTTTATTCCTTTTGTTATTTTTTGGTTTCCTCCTGCTTCTGCGTTAGCTTTTACTAAGTTCTAGTTTTGTTAAGAAGGTTTTAATTTTCTTGGTTTTTGTTTCTGAAAAGCTTCTTCATCTTTTTTATCTTATTGTGTTTCTGGTTTGGCTTACTTTCTGTTTTATTTTGGGTGAGCTTGTTGGGTTTACTTTAACTTCCTGTCTTTGTTGCTCACCTGGTCTTTGTTTACTTGTTGACAATATATTTACATCTTTAGCAAAGTACTGAGTCCCTGTTTTTTTGTTATTGTTGTTGTTTATTTAGGTTTTATTCCCTCTTTCTTTTTTATGACAAGATCATCATCAGAGTTGTTTCCAGTTAGTTTCCATGGATGTTTTGCTGATTGTTCATGTGTTTTTGTTCCCATTTTGCACCAGATGCGTTTCTTCGTTTGCTAGTCTTTGTTTAGATTTCCTGCCAAAACAGAATCTTCTGGTTTTATAAGATTTATTAGTTTGTGATCCAACCTTCTGAGTCATTACGCCTCAAACTGTGAAATTGAAAATTTCCCAGTGAATAACACATTAAAACTGTTTTTTTTTTCTTCTTTTTGGTAAATGAACATCTCCAGCATAAGACTCCAGTGGTCCTTTTCTTGTCATCACTGAGCTGTGGTTCCAGTGTTCTGTCATCTGAATCAGAGAAAGATTCTAGCGTGATGAAATAGGCAGAAAATATTTTATTTTATAGGAAGTCGTATTTCTTAATTTGAGATAACGCCATGCTCGCTGCTGCTGTGCTCTGCTTCCCGTTTTTGTGTCAGGCTACACTATTTGCTTCCTCTTTCATGCTCTTATCTACATAACATAGCAATATTTTTTTTAAGCCATAAGACTGGCATTTGTCTATCTTGTTCCTTTTGGAGCCACAAGTGTTCATATGTGGGTAGAAAGTAGAGCTGCTGCTGAAAGATAAATGTGTCTTTAAAGCGTAATATCTGTTATTTATCAGACCAGATCAGGAACAGACCAGAGATTAATAAGCTGTTTTTAATCTTAATAATCTTAATAGTAACAGGATGGCAAATAACACCACTGTACAGTATTTATTTATCTAATCTTCTTAAAGAGTTACTAGTTAATTTTATCCTTTCCATAAGGAATGACAAGAGGAATTAAGAATTTTTTAATTGATTGATCGGCAGCAAATCCTTGAAAAACTAGAATTGATATTTTAGATAAACTGTAGACACTTTGGACTTCATATGTGTGTTAAGAGCTGTTTGTGGCCGAGTCAAAGTGATCCACAGTGCTGAGACCATAGTGGACTTGCTTGAACACTAAAGACATAACACACTAACTGGATTAACCCAACAGCATTACTACGAGAACATTTTGATGTTTCTTCTTAACGTCTTTCTTTCAGCATGTGACCGTAAGAGGACGGCAGTAAAGTTCCAAAAACTACCAAAACCAAACTCCTCCAGTCTGCATTTGACCGTGTGGACACTTTAAATAGGCTAAAGAGGCTGTCAGCTTAATCTATCAGTCGGCTAAAAAGGCCAAACCTGAACGTCACTTACTGAAACACCAGAGAAAGACCTGATCCCTGTTTACCGGCAGGCCGAGTCAACTTTAAAGCCCCCTGCTAATCCTCATTGGTGAGCAATGCTTCTGAAGTCGCAGAGTGTTTTACTCTTGCAAACATGTGGTGTTTTAGGCAGAAAGCCCCTTCAGGCTGTCTCTGGTTTCTCTCTGGTCTATTTATTTTTCCACTCATATTCTGGCTACTTAATGATGTTGTTTATTTGTGGCATCTCCACAAAGCGACATCTAAATTTTGTTGCCATTTTTTTATTTGCAAATATTAATTAAAAACTGTAAAAAACAAGACCAAGTTTCACTAATGTGCTAAATCATTGATGTTCATTTAAGATGGTTTTGTCTGTTTTAAAGAAGTATTGATGCACATTAAAGAAAATAAAAGCATTTTTGTAAATGGTCTTTGACTGATGCACCGCCCCAGCAGACAAGCTCACATGACTGATTGAGCTCGTCCCAGATGAAGACAGAGTTGGAGTCATGAGGATGTCCAGGGCCAGCCTAAGCCTTTATTGAGTCCAAAACAGAATTCTATTCAGGGCCTACCCTGGACCACCTCAGCACTGCTGGTGCTTGACTTGGACTTTTTAAGTCCTTGATAATTTTATAAACTGTAAATGTAGCACACCCATTTATTTGCATTATTTGTAGTTGGCTTACATCATACTGGTGTTGATTTGGCTCTGGTTTTTAACCTTAAACTGCAGCTACACCTCCTACTTTCTTTTGCGTAACTCCACCGGCTGCCAAATTTTAGAAAACACCAAAAACTTTAAGGGTTAGGGTGTGAGCTGGGGGGGTTAGCAGGCTTAAAGTTGTAAATGTAAAGGCAGAAATTATTTAATGTCAGACAGCAGCCCAGTGGCCACTAGCAAGATGGAAAGCGACACAAATTCACAAAGCACCGACTCCACAGAGCAGTCTTAGGGTAGAAGACTTTTCCCTTCCAGAATCCTCTCAGCTGGTGATAGAACAAGGTGGACCTGAACTGTATCGAGCCATTAGCGCTGTTGTCAACAGCTCCAGCAGGCTCGGGCAAGCTGTGGCTGCTGCCGGATGTGGCGATGCAAGCTGCCGCTGCCACGATTTGAGCTGCTTTTTAGCAAGTTAAAAGTAAAGTCCAGTTTTACTTTTACACCCGTCAAAAGCACAAATTCGTCCAATTGTAGTAATATTTTCTGAAAAGCTCTGTAAAAGTCCAACAGTCTTAAACTAGTGTAGAAGGCTTTTGAGTCATTTTTGACCCACAAAATTAAAAAAATACAGATTTTAACAACAGTAGAGTTGGTTTTCATCACAATTAAGTAATGTTTTGTTGTTTATTGCTCAAGAAACACATTTGACCCCTATGACCAGTTAAAAAAGTTCCTAATAAAGTTTTGATGGGATGGAAATTAAATCATACTCCAGCGTCGTGTATATCGTGAAAGAAAAGGGCCCCAGTATTGTGCCTTGGGGCCCTTCAGTAGGGAAATGGTGGGCTGAGGATGCTTGTTTTGGCTATGACACTAAAGAAGAAAATTAAGTGTCATGATTCATACTTCTCCCTGCCTTCGAACACTAAATTTGGATAACTGAGATTCCATCATAGACATATGATAGAAAACAAAGTCGAATCTTTTTCAGACTGAGAGGGCTCCAAACACTGTCTGGGTTGGTTTTTGGTTGGTTCCGACTCAACACACTCAAATATATTTAAGTTCCCAAACGGGAAAGTAATTGTTTTCATTAAAATATGTGCTCATTAAGTCACATTGAGGTCAAGCTCCTGTCTAGAAACAGCTTCTTAAATCACAGTCATATTGCAAGTTTCTTTAATATCGCGTCTCAGCTCTTGTCTGACATGTTGATGTTGTTCCACTAGGCCAAGCGGAGAACAAGACGGAAAAATCCTGTGATGACTTCACAGACCTCAACCTGTCCCACTGCTTCTTAGGGACCAGACTGTACGTCCGGCTGCTGCTCTACACCCGCTCCAACCTGGACTGCGGCCTCGAAATAAATCATCACCATCTGTCTTCTCAGCCTCTCCTCAACCTCCAACGCCCCACCACCTTCGTCATTCATGGTTACCGACCCACTGGAGCACCGCCCATCTGGATCAACCACATAATCCACCTACTGGCGGAGCAAGAAGACATGAACATCATCGTGGTGGACTGGAACAGAGGAGCAGCCAATCTCAACTACTTTACTACGGTGGCTTATACAAGACAAGCTGCCCAGAACCTGACCGGCTTCATCATGGAAATGGAGGTGAGACAAAAAGCAAGATGAACACAGCTGGAGAGGAAAACAGAATATCTGAGTAGGTGAATCCAAACCAGAGGGAAAACACTAATTTCATACTCTGCTGAATGGATGCTAAATGTCTGTTTCAGGCAAAAATCAGCAGATTTTCAGCCCTCAAATAGCAAAAGATAACATCAAATCAACTTCACGTGACTTTAAAGAAATAAAAGAAACAATAGAGGAAATTTAAATGTTGACTATACGTATCTGTAAGTAACTGCTGCTGATGAAATGTGCTCCATGACAGTTTATATTCACACATGTACTGGCTAACACGACAAAACAAAGCATGCACTTTGCAGATTACAAACGTTGTGTCTGCAGGAGGAAGGAGCGGCTCTGAGCTCAGTTCACCTTATCGGCGTCAGTCTGGGAGCTCACCTGGCTGGATATGTAGGAGCAAACCTGAAGGGGAAGATTGGCCGTATCACAGGTAGAAAGGAGAATTTATTATATTTATAATACAGAACAACACGAAATATCAGCATAAATGTAACATGCAAGCATAAATCCAAAAAAAGAATAAAAAGCTGAATCTGATCTGAGCAGCTTCATTCAGTCTGAAGCTTCTTAGAGAAGTTCCTTTTTTGTTTTTGTCATTTTTTTGTTCCCAGGAATAGTTCTCCAGACTTGTTGAAGGACCTTCCAAAGCTTATCTTTGGATGTTTTCTGCTTTTAGTTTTTATTCTCTGTCAAGATGACCAGATGTTAAGGCTCTGGGGAGAATCCATCATCCATCCATTAGACCCGTTTGATTTTAAGATTTAATTTAAACTCTTTTTACCGTTATGTGTTTCCATGTGTGTAGTTCGAAAACAAATGCCTGTAAACTTCTTGTTGCATACCAACAAAATTATGAATGAGTTCATTAGCACAGTATGACCTCATCAAGGTTCTCATTCAATAATGAGGAGGGTCGCTGCTGGTGAATTTACTGTAAATATTTGTTTGTTTCAGCTATTTTTGTCAATTATTGAGTCATTAATCATAACAAAATATTAGATTTCTGAATAGAAAGGCATGAAATAGAACACTTACATAAAAACTAAGATGACACACATCCTTTGTTCTCTCTTCCAGGTTTGGATCCAGCCGGGCCCCTGTTCGCCAGTGCTACACCGGAGGAGAGGCTGGACCCCTCAGACGCCATGTTTGTGGATGTACTTCACACCGACATGGACTGTAAGAAGTCAACGTTAAACTTATTCAAGCTCAGTGGATTTTTCTGTTGGTTGATTATAGATCATATAAGGGAAATCAGAGTTGGTCAAACTCAGAACTGAACAAACAGGACATTTAAAAAAATAATCTTAATCATCCAAGAAAACTGCAAACAGCGCATCTCATTTCTGATAATTATTGAATGATTTTTACATTTTAGCTTATGCAGAATTGTGGCGCCTGATCAGACCAATGAGAGCAGAGCAGGGCTTTGACAGGGTCAGTCATCCCGGCTTTGATTTTTATAGAAACAACATGAGAATTAGCTGTACACAAGAAGCTGTTTAATAGGAGGTTTAAGGTGTCTAAAAATATACAATATACAAACAACAAGAAGTGCCTTTTTTAACCTCAGGATGCTGCAGGGCAATGACATCTCCAGGAATGTGCATAATAAATGTCAGCATGTCATCAAAAAGCATCAGAAACACAGTTTTAAGGTCAGAAAGTTATGTAGTGTTGCTTTAAAATAAGTATTTTTACACCAACCAAAAACACAAAGGGTTTAAAGGGTTTGTCAGAAGAAAGTTGGCTGTAATGCACAGAATACTCTGTATTTCTCTGTTTTCATCTACATGTAAGCTTCTGTTGCTCCAAAATCCAAGTACATATTTCTAATTTCATATGAATTCTGAAAAGTTAAATTTGTGGTTTCTGTTTGCAGCGTTTGGACTAAGAGGAGCTCATGGCCACATCGATTTCTACGCCAATGGTGGAGTTGACCAGCCAGGATGCCCCCAAACCATCTTTTCAGGTGAGCATGCACACACACACTCGTGAGCTGTCACAAACACACGAAATGAACACACACTTGCTCACTGCAGCATCATTCCTTCAGGTAAATCTTACTTCGTGTGCGACCACCAGCGCTCAGTATTCCTGTTCTTGTGCGCTCTGAACCGAACCTGCCACCTCACAGGCTACCCCTGTGCATCATACACTCACTTCCTGGACGCCCGGTGTCTGCAGTGTGAGGCCTTTAAACCCGCTTCCTGTCCTGTTCTCGGTAGGTGCTGAAACACTCAACAAACACAAACTAACACAAAGACACTAATATTTGACTGAATCAGCTTCATGGTAAAATAATTTTTCCTCACAGCTTGTTTTGCTTTTCAAAAAACTCCGAGCTGTTTTGATTTGAACTACAGAGACCAAAAAACACTGAATTACAGAAGCTGTCTGCACCCTTGTGTGGTCTCACCTGCAGGTTATGATGTCAGCCAGTGGAGGGATACTCTTCTAAAACTCGGACAGACCAAAGTCTTCTTCAGCACCACCGGCACTTTACCCTACAAGAGTGAGCCCAACACACTCTCATAAAACTGGACTTAAACTGGAGTTTGGTAGGTTATAAGAACATTTTAGAAACAGCATACTGATAGTTTTTGCTTTGTTTGTGTCCTGTGTGTTGCAGAGCTGAGCTACAGGGTGGATATGGTGACGTGGAACCAGTACCTCCGCTGGGGAGTCGTTTACATCCGGCTGCACAGTGGCAGGAACTTCACAGAAACCCGCATAGACCAGTAAGTCTTTCATCGGTTTAACACAACACAGCACAAACGAATGACTAAAAATCACAAGAAACAAAGGAGAGGAAGTATTTTACTTTACTTCTTTTATCCTCTCTCTCCTTGCTTCACTCCCAGTAAGCTCCTCCGATTCGAGCAGTACACTTCCACAAGGCTGCTGGCCCAGTTTGACGAGGACCTGCAGCACATCCAGAAGATCTCCATGCGAATCAACACTGGGAACATCATCGGCCCCCGTTACAAAATCAGGCTGTTGAGGATTCGCTTCACTCCACTGGAGCATCCTGAGAGGTCAGAGGTCACTGCACTCTTCTCAAAAACTGTCCTAAAAACTTTCTGTAACTGATCTACAAAGCATTCGTTTATATCAGTGGTTTATCTGGGGGCCATAAAGTAAGAAAGGAACTGTTTGTGTTTCTTTAACACACACACACACACACAGCTGTAACTGTGGCCACATTAGAGAAAAACAAAAAATAAAACATTTTTACAATAACCAGGATCACCAAGTGGACATATTTTCCACAAGTTAAAATAGATTCATAAAAAGGTAAGTTGGTTGTTTTGGGGTGCAGTGTGAGGTAGGAGGGGATTAATGGCTTCTCTTCTCTTACTGTCTGGTGGGGGTGCTAGACTGGATCTTTGTGTCTGACCACAATGCTGATATTCAGTTGGGGTCTATCTCAGCCTGTTCTATCCCTTCTCTTTACAAAAACACATAATTATCTTTTTATACTAATAAAGACGTTACAGGCTGGATTTGTCCACATTTTATTACCGTAGAAACTTTAAAACCAACTAACAGCCTTGCTGGCCTGCTGTTCATATTAAACTGCATCATGTAGCGTTAGCTTAGTCTGTGCTAAGTAACATGGATACGGAGGTTTTTTTAGCATCTTTATTGGTTATTTTCAGCTCTAATGTGAAAATCTTTAGTGTGTATTCCCTTAATATACTCACTGAAAACTAAATAAGTACTCTCAAATGTAAGTCGCTTTGGATAAAAGCGTCTGCTAAATGACTTTAGAATAGAATAGAATAAATATGACATTTCCCACATTTTCTTAAAATTGCTATTATATAGCTAGATTAGCACTGCTACATAGCTTCACGCTAACATTAGGTTATAAGCCTTACATAACATCAGTACAGTAGTAAATTTTTTTCTATGAATGTGCAAAATGCCCAAATTGTTAAGATAATTAGCTGTGAAACCACCTTCAAATGACTTCAAACTAGCTTAGTCATTGGTGACCATGCTTGTCTGGAAAAGATGTTTCAACCCTCCTGCAGTGACCAGTCAATCACTTAAGGTGGCATCTGGGGTGTCCAGTCGACTGGACACCCTGACCATTTCTCTAGCTCTGACTCTAGTTTATATTAAATCCATGATGAAGATCCGAGCACTGGAGCAGTCAAAGGGCTCTTTATTCAGATCTTCTGTTATAATTCACTCTGATTGAAAAAAAAAATCATGTTATAAAACATGTCATGTTTAAATGTCACAGAACAGCAGCAATGAGATGCAAAACAATAAGAGATATTTAAAATCAGAGCAACAAATAACAGACGTGTCTTCCTTTCCCTTAGGCCGATGATGTGCCGTTTTGACATCATCATGGAGGAAAACATTGAGGTGGCGTTCCGGCCTTTGCCTTGTACCTCTCAACTCTGACTCAGCAAACTTCTGACGTCCTAAAACCTGAGACAAAGTTGTCTACTAGGTACAGCCCTGTCACCACATGAAGATCCAGAGAACTTAAAGGAGGTCCAGCAGCTTCATCGCTGCAGGCTGAGGAAGGCGGCAAACCGGGTTATTAGAACCAGGAACTGGAAACACGACTCATGATAAATTGAGAGAATGAGAAATTCATGATTTATGAAGGGGTTATACATGAGAGACTTGGATCATGCTGCAGTTTTCTGTAGGAAGCTGCTTGGCTTCATTTCTTGAATGCACCTTGAAAATATCTATTTTACTGAATTCCCTCATCAGCTGAAAAAAATTATCCCTGCATTTCCCTCCAACCTTTAATCCAGTTACACAACATGGAAACGGACTGAAAATTAACCATTTTTGTTTCAGCCCTCTGAGAGATGTTAAGAAACCTAAACCTTTAGATAGTCTCAGTGCACTAAAATGCAGCTCCTCCTCTTTGTGCCTTGTACCAGCAGCCCTTCTCAATGAGATGAATCAAAAACACTGGAAGCGTATAACACTGAGCGTACCATCATCCACCAGTGGAAAGGCTGAGAACACCGACGCTGCCATGACGTTTGTCGTTTCAGTTTTATCCTTTAAAACGTGGAGAGCTGCAGACTTACATGTTTGTGTGAAGCTGATGAGAGGAAGCTGGAACTTCAGCTGAGCAGCCAATACAAGCTCCGCCTCCAGTGTGCAATTCATGGAAAATACTGAAAATCTAGTTTCTTTTTTTTACTATTGTATTTTTTCACACTGAAATAAATCCTTGTGAATCACAAAGATGTCCGTGCATATTCGATGAGTCATTTGCAGACAGACTTTGCTGTAACTTTCAAGGACTAAAGATGTTTGAAAGGTGTTGCCTTGTAGTGTTAATTTGTGCAGGACTAAAAGGGACTCGGTTCAGTCACGCACTTGGAATAATGACAGACTTCTAAAAAAGGGCAAATACGGTATAAGAGAAAGTTCACCCTCTTTCACCGCTAAGGTTTTACAATACCAGGACATTAAAATAAATCTTCTGGTCATTACCAGGTATAAATGTGAGATCAATACAATCCCACATGGATCTTACATTGTATAATTATTATTTAACACAAACTAATGCAGAAGCAGTGTGAGAAAAATGAAGTCCACCCTCACTGCTTCCACAGAGGAGGGAAAGTAGCAGCGAGACCTCCTGCCTGCTGTGCTGGCAGAAACGATGCTGGACAAAAACAGCAGAAAAACTGAACTCTGCAACTTTGTCAGCAGTTTACGGATCAAACAGGAACAGACGTGGGAAAACGTGGGAGACTCATTTTCATCCCAGCTAGATGAATCCAGAGTGGAAAATCCACAACGTTGCTTTGGTTTGATAAGGTGACTGCAACCATATTTACCAACACGTCCTACCCTGCAAGTGTTTGGAGGGGAAAACGTCGGGAGAGGCCATCTTTAATGTCGTTAACACCGTTTTCAA
Organism: Melanotaenia duboulayi; assembly: GCA_026261665.1. Taxonomy (NCBI): domain Eukaryota; kingdom Metazoa; phylum Chordata; class Actinopteri; order Atheriniformes; family Melanotaeniidae; genus Melanotaenia; species Melanotaenia duboulayi. Next base: position 2,285,702 of record CM047992.1, on the reverse strand, counting down.
GGAAAAAGTTCGGAGCTTTTATGTGAGGAGAAAATGGAGTGGACTTATTCAGGGACTGCTTTCAACATGGAGGAAATACTGAAGGTCATTTTAAAACATTTTAGTGTTTTTCAGTCACACGTTTAAAAAATCAGGTAAAAACAGCTCATTTGTTAGCGGGTTCCTTCTACTGCAAGTCGTCTGGGAACCACCGCTTTAGAGATGAAACTAAAGAGCAAGATTCTTTTCCTCAAAGGGTTAAATCTCCAAAATAGACGCCTAAAATGTGTAACAAGTCTGACTTTAAAAACAACTGTCCACAACAAATAAAAAAACATTAATACACGTTAAAAGATGCGTGTATTATGTACTTTTTACCATCCATCTTAGAACTCGTGAGCTTTTTCCAGCATTTTATGATAAATTACAGGAAATTTTAAGAAATCTCCTTCAGTAGAAATGACAGAAAGCTATGAAAGCGGTACATTTTTAATTTGCACCTTAACTGTTGCTATAATCACATAGTAACCCACTACAGCTTGCTTTAGGGTTCTGAAGTTGACAATTATTTAGGGAATAGCTGACAAGCTCTTAGAAGAACATGTTTATGGGGTTGTTACAACAAAGTCAAATTCATTGTGACAGCGGAAAACATTTGTTTTCTAAAGCAGTAAATTATTAAAACCAAAAATCCAGTGTTCAACAACACCGAGCAGACAGAAAGACAAGACTATAAGAGGAAAGAAAGAATCAAAAATAAACATTTTATACGTCTACGTTTATTAGAAACATGTCTTTTTAAGAGGATAGTGTATGTACATTCTGTAATCACAAAACCAGAAGTGTTTTCACTTTTTCCCACAGACTGAGACATGTCCACGTCAAGCAACATCAGACTGGATCCAGCACGATAGACATCTTCCATCAGTTTAACTTTCTAACTCAATCAAATGGAGAGAATTAAGTAAAAAACTTAAAAGAAATTGTAGTATCACAACAGAAAGAGGACTGAGGACACAACAGGTGTATGTAAAACAAGGAACGTAGTTTCATTCGTGAAGAAAAACAAATTTAAAAAGGAGCTTTAACGTCTTCACAGTTTCTAACATCATGAACATCATTCAGGTCGACACCAAACACTGGTTCTTCCAACGTGCATGAACTCCTCATCAGACAGAATACCTCCGCAGAGTCCGGTCACCAATCAGGACCTACCAACAGGAGAGAGAAACAGTTTCAGGCCCCCGGTGGGTCAGAGCAGAGCGAACAAACATGAAGAAACCGGCCAGCGTTGGAGGAGAAACTTCCTCTAAAGTTTTTCTTGTTTTCGACCTTTTGTCCACATGGATCCAGCGTTTCGGAAACCCAAAAATGTTTTTTTGAAACCAGGTCCTGAAGTAAATAAATCTGAAAATGCCATTGTTTTGTTTCCATATTTTCCATCCCATGCACACCTTCATGAACTGATGACATCATAGCCCCACCTGTGCCTTTACCTGCATGTAGAAACCCCACCACCAGCTACAGCAGATCACAGAGCTGCTGAGTGGTCATCCTAAGTCCACATATTTCTCCTCTTTAGCTCGTTTCTCCATCGTTTTCTCCTTCATGTGTTTGTTTACATCACACACGTCTTCTCTGTTGGTGGTGTATTTGTGTGTTACAGCACCACCTACAGGCCTGGTATATATACTAGATTTCTAAAACAAAAGCACCTGTTTTCAAACAAAGATCATTTCTGTCTCCGTGTGAATGCAGCTAAAACGAACCAATGATGTTTAGATTCACCACGAAGCTTCATTGTTTTGATTGAATTTTTCTTTATGACCCATAAATGTTTATAAGTGATGGAGTTAGGCTGTACGGATGTTTATAAGAACAAAACCACAAAATATGTGATAAACTCAAACTATTGCCAAAGGGCTTCCCGAAGATGAACGACTGAAGGTGCGATTTGCAGGTAGGAACAGATTTTGTGGCTAAATGTTCATTTCAGTGGGATGAGAGAAAGTCTGCTGGGAGTAGAACATGTACCAGAGCCTTCAGCTATCAACCGTCCTACATGACATCCTACGTATAAAACTGCTTTCTGGAACCAACCCCAGGTCTGATGTGGTCTAGATGTAAACAACACAAACGTTAACCTGCATTTTTTATGATTAGTATACAGGTTTCACTAATCAGAAATTAGAAGAGTGTTAACTAGTCCTCATGCTCTTAATAATTCAGGTCAGATCTGAACATCCTGTCTAATCTGGTCAAGGTCCCCAAAACAGCAGCAGAATCCTGTTTATCACAAACCAGGAACTAACTTCAGCAACATCAGACTGCCGGCGCGCAACTCCTCTTCATCCACGCTCCACGTTTAAAAAGCAAACAGCCGGATGTTCTTCATCTTGTTTAAACGACAAGCTCGGACTCGTTTTAAGAAGTTATGACAGTGAGTCCTCCGCGTCCTCTCAGACATGAGCAGATAAACCCAGTGTTAAACTGTGACTGTGTGGATGCAGAAAGCTGTTCAGTGATTCAGAATAAGCACCACTAAATGTGTAAGTGAGCAGGTTTAGGTTACCTGTCGGACCGCTGTGCATGTCGTGTCGCTGATTACCAAAGCGGTTGTTCCTGCGCTGAGGGCCCATGTTCAGCCTGTTCGAAGGGCCTCCCCGTGGTCCCTTTGGGAGACAGAAAAGTCTAAATGTTCATTTGGGCTCCTGCATGTCGTCTGCAGCAGACGGATCGTACAGCTGAAGACAGACTCTGCTGTTCCTGCTACTTACAAAGTTTCCTTCTCTTCTCCTGTTTTGGCCTCTTGACCAGCTGGAAAATCCTTCATGGTCCATCGGAGACAACCGATCCGACTCACTGACACAAACATTTTCAAACTTTATAAAGTATTTAAAAAAGAAAACAACCATCCTACTTACAGTTAATCTAAACAACGTTAAAACATGACGAGTATATTAACAGTCCAGCTTTTATACAACAGACTGGAAAATTAATTGTGAGACTTAATTGTGCTAAAACCACGCGTTCTATAAAATAATGTCATTAAAATATTATAACTACTTTATTTTAAATCTAATCTGAGGTTTATTGCGACAGCCAAACACCATCAGATAGAGGGACTAGTTCGTTCTTACCTGACGGGCTCCATGGAGCTTTGGGGGATGCTGTTTCCTGGTATGGTAACCTGAACTCCCTCCAGCTTCTCCTGTCGCCTCCTCTCCAGGTCGTGTCTCAGGTCTCCCGGACCTCGCAGTGGCTGCTTGCGCAAACCCTGTCGTCACAGGGTTAATCGGTTTGATTAAAGATCAAATAAACCATAGTTACTGATAATTAATAAGCTGATATATAATTCTATTTTAGCTTTTTCACACCTGCACCGGTTCCATTCGTGAGAAGAGCGGTTCATCATCATCATCCAGTAACGACTCCATATTTAAACTGAAGCCTCTGCAGAGAAAGCATTTCAGTGTCACATCTAGAAGAACGTGGACATCTTCTCACACACTGTACATCTATTAGCACCACTTTAACCACCAATAAAAAGCCGGTCCAGCAGCATTTGTACCTGTTTGAACTGAACCTCTGGCTCAACGTCATCTCCTCCGGCTCTCCCTCAGAGTAACCTCCGCCTTGTGGAGCTGAGAAACGTTCATTCAGGGTGACTCCATCACCTCTGAAATATTGTTCTGTAAACAGACATGTTAAGAAGCCGTTTGCTAACTTTTCATTCCTGTACCGATACATCCTCCAATTTAAAACCAAAGACGCTGGTGTCCCAGTGTACTCATGTAGTGAAACAGTTGGTCTATTAGAGCACATGACAACACATCAGTCTCAGTAAATTTACAACTTTCCCTTCATAGCTTGTTGTCCACAAAGAGGAAAACTCCCAGACAACAACAAAGAGGTAAACCCTTCCTACCCAGCATCACTACACTGTAACACAGCATCCTGGGGAGGGCTGGATGGAGGGGGAACTACAACACTACAGGTAGCGCGGTGGACGATACCAAGGAGAGTAAAAATCTAGCAGTTTAACTTGTGTCACTTCATCTTTTACCTCTTTTCTTTTTCATCACTTTAATTATTCCTGACCCTACGTTTGATGTTTGCTGGAGTCCCAACATTTCAGATCCCTCCTTCCATCCCTCCCTCCATCCATTCCCCCATCTCTCCATCCCTCCCTCCCTCCTTCCTTCCATCCATCCATTCCTCTATTCATCCCTCCCTCCATCCATTTCTCTATCTATCCATCCCTCCCTCCTTCCT
>CM047992.1:2266413-2279729 GCA_026261665.1 Melanotaenia duboulayi | reverse complement strand
TAAAGAAGTTTTGAGTAAAGACTTAAAACCAGCGACAGACTGAGCAGCTCTGATTTGAAGGATAAGTCTGTTCCACAGCTTAGGAGCAGCAACAGAGAAGCTCTGTCACCCTGGATTTAAGTCTGGTATTTGGGACCTTCAGCAGAAGCTGTGAGGAGGACCTCAACGTCCTTGCTGGAGCATGCTGGTGTAGCAACTCTGACAACTCTGGTAGGAAGTTGTTTAGCATTTTATACCACAACAAAACACAGGACCACAAACAGTAGATTGTGTCTTGTACTAACAGCAGATTAGGTTGTGTGTGTGTGTGTGTGTGTGTNCAAATGGCAACAGATTAGGTTGTGTGTTTGTGTGTGTGTGTGTTTAGTGTTGACCTTTGACGAGATGCACCAGTGTGATGATTTCCTGGGCAAACGTCCCAGTGTGCATGGCGGTCTCCTGGTATGTCCCCGAGTGCTCCAGCATGGGCAGGAAGTCCAGACGCTGGCGGCCCACGTTGACCAGGTCCAAAGAGAGTTGTCTGTCTGAGGAGTAACACAGCAGGCTGCAGAGGTAGAGGAGGAGGAAGATTAAAGCATCCAACAACTCCAGCAGGCTTAAGATAAAAAAAAAATCTACAAACCAAGTAGAAAATTCCAGATTAGCATTTCATAAAAAGCCATTTAAACTTGGCAGTGCCTTCACTTCTAGATATATATACACATCAGTTCAAATAGCCTGACTGATCCAAGTTGGACTTTTCTCAAACCTGAATCAGTAACTTTGGGTCAGTAACAGAATAAAACACTAGATTAGGTAAAACAGAAACCAGTTTACTTATAATTTCACAGTGGTTCTGTAGAATAACTCCAGTAAGCACACTGTTGGCCAAACATTCAGAACAAAAAGAAGGGAGGGAGGGGACAAGCGGGTAATCAGCCAATTTTTATGTTTCTTAAAACACAAAGGATGTTTAACTTTTGCCGTTTCACAGCATTTCAGGCCAAGTTTGGCTTCCAAATAAGTTTTATCTTAATATTTATAAATCTTTTGAGTAAAAAAAAAACACTAAATTTACTGTAGAATAAAGGTAAAATGATTTCTGGGTGTAAACATGTTTTCTTAATAAAAAAAAGAAGTTATCACATAAGAGCAGAAAAATAGATTTACCTCATCCAACCAACTTACCTTTCACGAGGCCCTCAGATTACATTTACAATACGTTGACTAAAAGGGGGGTTTGTTTACACTTCAAAACACACAGATTTATACTAAGTCCTAATTTTTCCCAAAGGTATTATAAATGTTTTAAGTGGTAGTCAAAGATGACAGACAGGCGAGCGAAAAACTGGGTGAAAGTTCACACTTCTTCTCGCTTCATGAATAAATCTCGAGTTTGACTCTGGTTCTTAGATCTTTCCACGGCTTGTTAACCGGTGCGTTAATACGCCTCCAGAGAGGATTCGTCATTCAAAAAAGTCGTTGACAACTTGTTTCTGTCAGAAGCTGCTTCATCATGTAGCTCATCATCCTCCTCGTAACGACGCATGTTTCCAGGATGCCAGTCGGTCTTCGCTGGCAAGCGATGTTCATGACTACCGTCTCTCTGGGAAACAGATCTGATGGTACACCACCGTCTCCAGACATCAGCATCTGTGACGATTCTTGTTTGTAAAGTGACTTTTTCCGTCCAGGAGTAAGAACCTGACGTCCTCTGGCGGCTCAGAGGAAGCCTTCATTTCTCTGCAGTAAGTTTGTAGTTGGTCTCTTCTTAAAATCTTCAATCGTCTCAATTTCATCTGTTAGGATTTTATGTTCAGAACTTGGATGTCTTGACTTTAGCTGAAAATGCTCCAGTTCCTCGACATTTTCCAGTTAGTTCACATCTTCAATCTCTCCATCCGACAACGGTGGTTTTCATTCTCGTCACTTCATTTTTTCTCCATTCGCCTTCATTATACGTTTAAAGGCTTATTTAATAAACATGTTCATGCTCCAACCTTCATTTTCTGCTTCAACCGTCGTGCACGGCTTGGTTTACATGTTGTGAAGCTGAAGTCGGTACGTTAAGCTTGAGCTTCCTGTGTCTGTGTTCATACCCAGCCTTTGCAGGCAGGTTCAGTTCTTCATTAAAACCAGTTTCCCCATCCTTCCAGTGTGCTGGACAAAACCAAGTCTCTTCCTTCCAAGACTCATCTTGTGTGCACCTGGATATCTTTCTCTGCATTCACATCCTTGGCTCCAACTATTGAGGCTTTTTTTGGTAACACCGTCGCTCCACAAACAGGTTTCAGCTGCAGCGTGTTGCCGTTAGAAGCCTTTCTTCTGAGGACCACAGGGATGCTCATCCTCATTAAATGGATGTTTAATTAAAATTAAACATGTTTTGATCCTGGATGGTGTGTTTCCACTGAGCCCATCACTGATTAACTGGCATTAGAACTGTGGTCCAGATCCTTTTGCCAAATCCAAATCTGGCTCGTCTTTCAGCGGTGCATCTTGAAATATGTTCCAACACTCCCGACATGTCTTCTTTCTTCTCAGAGCACCGAGAAGTTTGCTTTAGTGAAGATATCCTCTCTTTCGTGCCGATGTCAAATTGCTTTTCACGCTTGCTACTTTGAGCTTTCCCGTTTCCACCAGCACCGCATGTCGTTTTCAGCTCTTTGTCTTCGTTTGACACAAAAAGGAAAAAGACATTCCTCTATCTCTCAATTCGGATCCTTCTCAGTCCAGCTTCACTGAAAACGGAGAGCTTATCAAACATGTAAGAAAGCCGCCCTGAGTGCAGGGATTTGAGCATCACGTTACTCTCAGTCACATTATAAGTCTCTTTTCTGTCAGAATTAAATGTAAAACATCTTCTGTTGCCCATCACTGGGTGATCAAGGGCAGCAGATGGTGTTCAAAGCATGTCCGCTTTCACTGTAGACACCACATATCAAACTTCAAACAGGGTCCTGCTCCCGATTCTGGATCAACATGTTCTTCTGCATGTACATGGATGCACAGGCTGGGGATGCAGTCATCTCTTCTCAACTCTTCAGCAAGATGTTCTGCAGACATCTTATAGGTTTGATAAACTTGATGAATGGAGAAGGTTGTATCTGCTTCAGCCAGTTGTGCACCTGTTGGCGTTTAATGAAATCCTGCCAGGATCCTGTTCATACCACCTTTACCTGCAAAGACAATTTCCATATAAAAAAGCACATTTTTCTGTCAGTCATCATCCTTTAACCTTTTTATCCTCTGGAGGACCCGCTTTTCTGGATCTTGATTTAACATCACGTGATTCCTTCCATTTCAAGACACGTTTCTTTGTGTGGAATGAAGAGCCACTGAAACAGTACACGATGCAACAATGTGCATCCAGTTCAATCTTCTTCCTGCACAGCAGTGAAGGCTCATCTTTAAAATCTTCAAGAGCTTGAATTCAACGGAAGTTACACCTTAACTTGTAGCTGAGTTCCTCTGGAAGGGTCCGTTTTTCCTGAGTTACATGTCTGGGAAGCAGTGAGATTCTCTTCTTGATGTTCAGCCAGTTCTCCTGTGACTTCATCTTTGAATATAAACATGAGATTTCTGGAGAAACATGTGGGAAGCATCCTGATCACATGACTTGACTGCCATGATCATCTTATGAGAGCTTTTTTTATATCCACACACATTCAGTTAGATTAATTTCAGCCAAATCCAATACTGACAGGAAGTTGTTTGTCCTCTTCTCTGCAGTTTTGGTACTTCTTGTGTCTGCTGCTTTTGTTAAGTTTAGCAAAAGAAAATGTGAACTTTCACCCCTCACCCTTAAAATAAACCCTAAATAGAACTCTACCTGTTTTGGTTCGCAGGTCGACTCATGTCCACTTTGATGGTTAGCGTTTCCTCTGTAACAACGGTCATATTGTCAGGTTTCTGACTGTTCCATCCGTGTTCCCTCTGACGGGACATTTTAGGGTTCAAGTCATCTCTTTGTCGGTCCAAACTTCCAGACCTGTTCTGTTTCCACTGCTGAAGTCTGCCTTTTTCCTCCCAGTTAGACTCCTCTTCAAAGGACTCTCCAAAGTCATCCCTGAAAGGTCGGTGTTCTGGCCTCTGCTCTTCACAAGGGAGATCCTGGTATCCCTGGGAGGACTGCTGTACACGTGGTTGATTCCTGGGGTGCTCAATCCTTCCACCCCGACCTTGGTCGTACCTCCTTCTTACACCACCCCTCCCCCTGTGGCTCATGGGACCATCCCCATTGCCATATTTTGTGGTATTTGGTCTGTCCTGCGGCGCTGAGTTCCTTCTTGTTTCATGATAGTTGGGGTCCCCTAAATCATCTTGAAAATGGTAATCCAGCGTTCCTTCTCTGTCATCCAACCTGCTGTCTGATGGCCGAAAACGCTCCTGAAGAGAGCCCGTTGAATGGGGACTCCTGTGCCGATCAAATTCAGGGTAATGGCGTCTGCGATCCTCAAACGGTTCCCATTGTGAAGGTTTTCTGCTGTCTGTGATGCCACGACCATGATCAATGTCAAGTGGGCCTGAGTGCCGAATGCCTCCTCGGGTTAAGTTCCCCCGAGTGCCTCCTTTAAACCCACCTCTGGGTGTGTCCACTGAGAAACCCTTTCCCCCAAAGTCCTCCTCATCCCTGTACCTGTGACAGCATAAGAAGAGGTGACATGGTTCAACAGTGCTACATGGAACCGGTGCATCTTCACATCTGATCTTTAGTTTAAATTTGAAATTAGCGCTGAGATATTTTCAGTTAAATGATTATTTATGACCATTAATGGATTGAAGACGAAAAAATCAACATGGTGCTTAAGCAACTATAAGGTGTTTAAAAAAGTCATGCACAACTTTAAAGCTTATTTAAACAGAAAACTATAAGCCATGCAAAATCTGCTATGCTGCTTTAGAGAAAATAAATCATGAAGATTTAAAAGGGCTGCTCTAGGAGAAACGCGGAGGGTGAGAATCCTCTGCATTCTTTCTTTCCAGATTGTGTTGCAAAGCATTTCGCTTAAAATTTACCCAAAATGATCGGCGCTATCCATTTCTCTTCTTGGCCTTTTAAAAGGGGGTCCTCTCTCATGGTGTGGGTACTCCCTTTGCCTGCCTCTATCAGGACCCTGTGGGGTCCTTCTTCCTCTTTCCCCGTCACCAGCTCTGTGTTCACCTGACCTCATACTAGGGGTAAAGTCTCTGAACCTCCCCTGACCTCTGTCCGGCCCATCTCTCCTCCAGCTTGGTCCCATCTCTCTCTGTCGGTGGTCTGAGTGAGACCTCTGAGTCGACGGGAATCCTTCTCTCGTCATTTGTGGAGGCGACTGGGACATGATCCCTCTTTTTTCAAACCTCTGAGTATGTTCTCTAAAACCTCGTCTCTCTCTCTCCGTGTCAAACCCTCCATCATCCAGAGGAGAAAGCCTTTGGTTTTTATAGTGCATCCCATCATGATGGGGTGGTGACCTCCGGTGGTAGAACTCCCCCTGGTCTGGATGATGCTGATGCCGAAACTGATAGTCATCTGGGAAAGGAGATCTTCTCTGGCCTTCTGGGTACATATCGTTGAAAGAGTCCCCAGGTTCTTTGGGACCTTCTCTGAAGCGATGGCTTCTCTCCTGTGGATTCCTATCCAGTTCTGCAAGAACTTTGTGAGTATCAAAGTCAGGTTCTTCCCATGGGTACTTTCTGAGAAAGTAAATATTGACAGAACAAAGAAGAAAAAAAAAAGCAAACTGTGTTATACAAGAACAGAGTGACAACATTTTGCATTCACAATAAAAAATGATCATTTTTGAATTATAACTTACACAAGCTGGGTAATAGGGCGGGGTTTAAGAAATCAATTTCAATCTATTCAAATTAAACAAACACAACATCGATTCTTGGAGATCAATTTTTTATTTGTCCTCTTTTCCAGTAACCTGCCCGTAATCTTACGTGACTTAGAGGCTTAGAGAGATCTTAGCATATATACACACTACTGGTTTCCTGTATTGCCTCCATCCAAAATAAACTACTCTTGCCGAGATAATGTCACATCCATATGTTTTCATTCACCAGTGTGGATTACATTCACCTGTAAAGCCTTTTGCAGCGTATTACCTCTCATATTAGCAGCTAATGCTAAGACCGCCGGTGCCACCACATCCAAAACAGGAAGTGATGTCACCACGCACGTATGTACTTTGAAATAAATCCGACATGGTCATTTAAAGTCACATTTCCTCTAGATCATGTTTACACTTCGTCCTTTAATCAAAAAGTAAACAGTCTGATGGTATTTATCTGATTTACATGGTGGCATGTCATAGCCGCGCACGCCTCGGAAAACACGTCAACAAGCTGGAAATCTCACAAAAATATGAGTTTTCAAAATTCTCCAAAGCAGGTGGAGATAGAAGCATCTTGCTCCAGTGAGGAGCAGATGGAGTATTTCTTCTGCTTACGCCGATAGCGTCACGGTCGTTAGGGCAACGCGCACACCTGAACAAGAAGTTACGTCATTCTAGAAGTTTCTGAGTAGTTTTACAGCTTAAAATGGATCCAGTGTTCTTTGTAGGTTTTAACATCAACACATTATCTGACATCTGAACTTTATTTAGAGCAACTCCACAGAATGAAAGGATTTCATCAGCATATTTAAAAAGTTTAACATTTTTCTGAGTTTCTTTTTTCTTTCATCACAGTATTTCTTGCTCTGAATCAGGGGAAACATTGTATTGTTATGGTATTTCAGACATGCATACAGATGTGTCAGATCAGATTATTTTAGTGATCGGATTACTCCCACATAAGTGATTTTGACTGTCACATAAATGCACTCAGTATTTTATAAAAATAATTATCTGAGAATGTCTTTAATATTCAAGAAAAATAGGTGGCGTTACACAATGAGCTATAAACGAATCGATAATCGTATTTAATCTAAACCAAATCGATTCAGGATATTAGTGACAAGACCCAGCCCTATTGGGTAAAACAATGGCTTAAAATGAGCAATGGATGTACCTGAAACGAGGTGATCTGGACCTTGATCTTGACATTTATTAGCTTTAAAGGAAGAAGAATTTACTGTTACAAGCTGTAACACTGTAGAGAAAATGTAAGACTTTGTACAAACAGGACAAGAGTGTACTAGAAGGCCAGTAAAACAAAATAAGTCATATGAACTACTGTTCGGCCCTCATAACATGAGGCTAATCAGCTGTGCAACAGATACAGAATTATGCATAGCTGAGCTAGTCACATAGAAGATTAGTAATGAAAGTCATTCTCAAATGAGGTGACGAATATTTGAGTTTAAAGCTGTGATCTTAGTGTTAAAATGTACATTTTAGATCATTTGTGTTTGCAAAGTGTTATCTAGACACATTAAATATTTAACTACATCACTTTTTTCTAGCTAAATCAAGAAAGCAACTTTCGAAAAGCTAATTATCGCCAGAATAATTATTAAGGTGGTTTTAAGCTGCAACCCCAGTCCTAGTCATGAGTATTTCTTTATTAACTCTGTGCTCCTGCAGTAAAATTTTAAATCACAGTTAACCTTAAAGATTTACATACTGTTGCTAGCAGGCATATCAGGTGCATATGGTTAGCACACCGGTTGATATTTACCTAAACCTCAGCTAATCTCAAATATATCAACGGGACTTTGCGTTAGGGGAAAGACAATAACATGAACTTTATTATTTTTTCCAAAGTATTTTATTCTAATTAAAAACTATTAACATAAACTAACTTAGGCTGGCTAAGCTAGCCGTTGTCTTACCTTTAACGTCGACACGCAACAACGAAACGTAACTGTCACTGAGATATCGCGACTAAAACTAAAACAAAGATATTACTGCATGCAGTTTGACTGTTTGGAAATTACACATCCCCCGTTCATTTAACCGATGTAATCAGTGTAACCAATATTTGAAACAGCTAGCTGCGTGTGCTAACACCACATTAAACTGAAGAAAATGGCTGAGTGGTCGCGCCTTCAACGGAAATAGTTCAGCGTTTCCGGCCAGGCTCATTCAAAATAAAAGTAGTCGGGTGGAGGACTGGAAACTGGCAGGTAATGTACAGCGTGTGTATACATCGCCTGTTATGACCTGGCTCCCTGAATCCATTAAAGTTCACACTAACAAATAAGCTAGAGAAAAAATGTTCTTTACATGGTTTTTCGTTTCCTTCGGACAATAATAAGAAAAATCAACGTTTTTTAACAAATGGTTGAGATCACTGCTAATAACAGATAAAATAGAGAAATGGTCAAAATTTAAAACGGTCATGAAATAACCAAGAGATGACTCAGGCAAGTTTCCTTCCGCATTAAATAAATAAATATAGTCATTAAAATATTATCTCTACCATAACGGTAAAGTTGGCAGTTAAATGGTCAACCCTTTTGGGTCTTTAATGGCTGCCAAATGGCTCTTCATTTATTATCACCAAGAGCCTTCTATCTTACCTTAATTTAGCAATTATGACGGATTTGTGTGTTGGTAAGTTATACATTATTTTGTGTTTTAATAGAAGTCTTGTTTTATACATTTTTCTATTCATAAAAGGTTAGTTAACATATAGACTCCACAACTAAAACAGTGGAGGGAAAAACATATATAAATGCCAGAGACTTGACATTATGACACTTAGATTTGCTCATTTCTTCACTTTTTCCTCACAGACTCGAATAAAAATACAGCACCTTCTTTCCCTTCTGTCTGTGTGCCTTGCCTGTGCCACTACAATTTTTTCTTTTCTTTTCTTTTTTTTTTTAAATCTTTGGAGCATCTCCCCCCACTTCCTTCATTCACATATTGTTATGAGCCTATTCTGTTCTCGCATGTGATTGGCCACATGATGTGCTCATCAGAGTCCCTCCTGCTGCTTGATTGGTTTCTTAGCAAAGCTGCAGCTGATGATTGATCTCCTCCCGACATGAGTAGGATCTTAATGTGTGCAACATTTGCATTTTAGACCTGGCTAGTTTGTAAATGACACATCACTAGTGTAAACATAAGAGGTTTAGCCCAAGGAGTTGGGGATCCTCAATCCTGGTCCTAGAGGGCTGGTGTCCTGCAGGTTTTATGAGTTTCCCTACCACAATGCAACAGATTCAGACTCAGACTTGTGCAAAGACTGATGTCAAGCTCTGCATAAATCGGCTATTTTTACCCATTGATTTGAGTCAGGTGTGCTGTGGCATCCCTGTTTTAGAGGTTTCCTCACTTTAACACACCTGAATGAAATGAATAGCTCATTAGCAGGCTTGCAAAGAACTTAACGAGTAGATGAATTTATCTCAATCAGGTGTGCTGAAGTTTGAAAACTCTAAAACAGTGGTCATCTGCTGTGGTCCTGGAGATCTACCATTCTGCAGGTTTTCGTGTTTCCCTGGTACAACACACCTGACTCACATCAATGAGTCAGGTGTGTCAGGTGTGGTTCAGCAGAAGAATAGGCTCTGAAAAGGAGGTTGTTAATAAACAGCAGGAGGGAACCCAGCACAAACCAAACAGGTACATCTAAGCCTTTAGCTTTGCCAAAACCATGGACATTTTTCCGGACAGTAACCAATATTTATTACTTAAAGTTGAAAGTCCATCAGAAGTCAAAATGTTTTATTTTTTCCTCGGTTCTGAAATATTTTTGAGCTCAAGCAATGAAATGAATTATTTGTTCAAATTATTGCAGATAAGTTTTAATGTCAGTGCAGTGCAGTCAACACACATAAGTGGTTGCATCAAGCCCTACACTAAATGTGACACTTAAAACATCTCATGCAGACCTCACCTCCTCATCAGCTGTCTTGCTACTGTTCAAGTGTGTTTTTCTTCAGTACCTTTCATGTATCCAGCTCACTCACACAAATGGTTCAATGATTTTTATTTGTCTTTTTCAGCAAGTATCCATGCACCACATCTACAATGATATATTCCACCAAGCTGCAGTGTCACAGAGTTTAGGTAATATTAAGATAAACACTATGTCCTTTATGTTTACTTCATATACAGAGGGACCCGGAAGAAACCTCTACTTGCAGCAGAATCTGGAGAATGGTAAGCAAACATGGAGAGAAAGGAGCTGACGGGATGATGTAAATCAATGTTTACTGTCACTGCTTTGACCTCAGCAGTGATGGTAAATGTTTCCTTACCTCAACATGGCAGCGAGGTGGAGCAGCGGAGCTCCTTTCACACAAAAGCAGAGTTTATAGGAAACACTATGATGCACCTGGTTCAATTTACAAGAATAAACTACAGGCCATCAACATCTCCCTCTTTCTTTGTACTTTGCAAGCAGCTGTGTAAATAAAAGATCTATTACCTTATGATTGCTAGAACTGCTTTATGGGTGGATGTGAATGTATTATCTTAATGGATGTGTAGTTGTAAAGTCATGGCTACATCATTATCCTCAACACAGAGACTCTGGGGTGTCTGGGGCCTGCGAAGGTTTGTGTTCTGAAACCAAGGCTGGTTGAACCATGCTTTTACAGAAATAGCCATGTTTACACTAACAGGCCTAAAGTGGGTGAGTGAGTACACGCCAGGGCCAATAAAGCTTCCATTTGACACCACCAGAACGTAAGCAGGGCTTTGTTTGGGCCTCTCTCAGGGCTACGTTCCAAGGCTTTTGTCCCAGGAAAAACACCTTGGGACAGACAAGACTACTCTGGTATNCCGCCAGGGCCAATAAAGCTTCCCAGGAAAAACCCCTTGGGACAGACAAGACTACTCTGGTATCAGCGAGAGTCAAAGGTTGGGTTTACATGTGTGCTGAGACGGGGATCCCAGCAGCTTAAGATGAAGGAAACTTAACAGTTTACCACTTCATATCTTTTGGCTGCAGCACAATTTGAATAATAATAATAATAATAATACAGCAATGAACCTAAAAGAGACTGGACTTGTTTCTTCTTGGCTGATGAAGATGTTGGCTCTGAAGATGCTTAAATAACTGAAGAACCAGTACACGACCATTAAACTTAACAAATATATCCAAATGAAGGAATTCCTGTGGTATGGCATAAAGAGCAGTGTTGCAGAACATTGCCTGCAATCAGTGTAAGGAACACCTCGGCTTTTCTTGCCAGATTCAGGTGCAGATGGGGATTTGTTTAGTTGTTTTTAACAAAGTGTATTTCTGCACAGCTTCTTATTCTAAGACATCCTTGATGGATATATCTGTAAGTCAACTGTAAGGCATCAGAAGCAGCTATTTTATTTACACAACCTGCAGGATTTATATATAATACAGGTTGAGTGACTTGCTGTGTCTCCAGGGCCCTACTGTCTAAATGCAAAGAGCTTTTCTGCTCTGAGATTCGAGCATTGAGATGTAGAGGTATGGCTTGAAGACAGCATTAAACCACTGTGAACTCGTAAGTGTAAACATGGATATTGTGATGTTCCCCTCAAAGATCTGCCTTATCTGGAAAGCAAAGAAATTCCCTCAAGATATCTATGAATACGTGGATCTTGTTTCTGTAGTTCCTTTAAGCAGTGAAAAGTGCTCGTGCTAGAGGGCACAGAAGGCTGACAGAGGGAAAGATCTTGACTGCACAGAGGTTTAAGGCCTAAGAGGTGATGAGCTGTGAGGTGGTGAACTCTGTTTAACAAAAGAGTCTGTGTTGAATCCGTGAGGTATGTTTTAGTCAGGGGAACGAGCTGAAGTGAAGGTGCAAGCGTCATCAAAGCGGCGAAACACACAACTTCTGTAAGTGCATACTACAAACTGCATGGTTACAGTACAGTCAGTGCCAGACAAACACACGTCACACTGTCAATAAATTCCTGACCTGCAGATAAAAATACAAGACATTTAACATTTTTCCCCCAAAAGACTACGTCCATACCCTGCCGTGGATCACTGCAAGTCCCCTCAAGTCCATCGATGGAGCGACAAGCAGTAGAGAAACCAAAGCTATAGGCTATGTGTTACAGGTTAACAGCAGACTTACAATATAATTTGTTTGTGGTTTCTCCAGCCTCAGGATGACAAGAAATGTGTTTTACACAAGTGGGAGTGGCTGTCAGCAGTAGAGAAGATCAGTGGCGGGATAAACGCACAGGAACCATCAGAAACACTGACAGGTGGTACACAGCTACAACCACAGCCTAGAAAACAGCTCGGCTAACTAGTCCTCACTGGAGATGCTACACAGGATTTACATAACAGCTTCACCCTCCTCCTTATTAATGGCTACCCAGCTGCTTCTTGTCCCAATGATTACAGATTCCACCATCCAGCTGATCTATTTACAAAGTTTTTAAAAGCAGGGGTGAGATTAAAGCAGATGATGCTTGAGACACACCTTGTTGCAGCACAGACGGGCAACACTGGTTTGATCAAAAACGGATGTAAAGGAGATGTAATGAGTTGTGGAGGAAAATAAAGCTCATGAAAAGCTACAGCTCAGTGTCAGGTGTCTTCAGTGTGAAATATGTACAAGAGTGGCTTAATGTGTGCAGATTTCATCTTATAATTAACCTCAAGCTTCAGCTCATGCCTTAGAGTTTCATAGCATGATTAAAGTGTAGAGTCTGGGTGACTTTTACAGGTCTGAACGTGGAGGTTTTTGATTGACAGTCCAGCAAGAATGTTTTCACCAGCTGCCCAGCTGCACTGCATCAAAACGTGACCAAAAGCTAACAGTTGTGCGCGTGTATGCAGAGCTCAGGCGTTGAGCAGTTGTCCCTTGTGAAGATGATGATTGTTGTTTTTGTTGCAGATGAAGGTGGTGGTCTCTTGGTCTGTGTCTCCCAGCTTCAGTTTTTATCTGCCAGCATATGAAAAGCTCTAAAAGAGAGAAAGAAGACAAAATATATAGTTTTAACTTTTTTACATTGAGTCAGGTAAAATAACTTTTTTTATTTTGGCCTAACAGTCGCTGTCTGAGTCTGTCGGTCTCCACCTGGCTACTGTACGTCCAGTTTGCTCGGGCCGACGCTGGGGATCAGCTGGGATGCTTCAGAGGCGACGCTGTATGCTTGAATCAGCAGGTTCTTGTTGAGGTCTCCGACCCCACTGCCAGCTTGCAGTTTTGAGTAGGGGGGTGTTTCTGCACCCTGTCGGTGTCCTCGTCCCGATGCGTCCACTTCCATCAGGTGCTCCAGGGGACAGACATCTGGTCCCTCTGTGACAGGTGAAAACTCCTGAGCGCTAGCCTGCTCATCCCTGGACACAGGACTGATGGAGACAGATGGAGAGCTTACAGAAACAATGATGACAGAGACACAGTTTTTGATTTGTTAGCACCTTTAAAGATACTGCTTCAGTTTTTCATGACAAGACTCTTGGTCACTTTTCAAACATCAGATTGTTAATCAATCAATCAATCAATCAAT
>CM047992.1:2250303-2260608 GCA_026261665.1 Melanotaenia duboulayi | reverse complement strand
ATTGATTGGTAATTGATTTATCTATTTTCATATAGCTTGCATACGTTTTCAGTGGAAGGCATATCGTGGTCTATTTTCCTCTCAGGGATGTTACATTTAGAATATTTACAAACCTGGTAGAAAAGAACAAGAACAATATTTTTCTAATGGACCATTATAAGGGAACCTTATTCCAACTGATATGTATTACTGTTTTGAACTGTTTTGAACCTTTTATGCCTCTGCTTAAACATGGCACACCCATAATGAAATGAGTATATTTCTGCAATCACAAGGTGGATTTAAATACTTTTGGAGTTATAGTACAGGCAACATCAGTGACATTTGTTAAGATGTGTAAATATTATTATGTGTTATTGGTGAAGAATAAAAGAAGATGACACAGTTCAAATAAAAGAAGTTCCAGGTTTCAGGAGGAATACGAACATCTCTCTGGAAAGATGCATCTGCAGCTGTAAACTACTATCAGGTCATAGTACAGCAGTCAGCATCTCTGCAAAGACTGACTCCGATAAAGCAAAGCAGAACACAACTAGAGGTTTTAGAACAGACACAGTTTGGTACCTTCTGTCCTCAACGTCCCCGATTAGAAAACCCATAAACGATGGCTTGTCTGTGTTTATCTGAATTCTTTCTCAAACAGGTTTAAAATAAAGTTCGTTGTTTGTTGTTCGATCACTCTTGGTGAACAACTTTACTTATGATAAAGTGTAATGTCGGTTCAAAGTGAAAGGATTCATATTTGTTTCACCTTACAGACTTCTGAGACGGTCAGATCATCGAACTGATGTAAAATGAAATGATTTATACATCTTCTGTTTAAACACAGAATCTGTAACAGGTTATTGTAATAAAAACAGTGAGCCTCTGCGTGTAAACAGATCATATATTCATGATAAAAACAAGTGGAATTAATGGAATAAGTGAATGAGAGAAGAGTCACCTCTCCTCCTCCTGCCGTTGCCTCTCCTCCTGCTCCTTCTGGATTCGAGCCAGCCGACGTCTCTCTGCCAGCAGCCTGGACGCCTCCTCAGCATCCATCGTCCCCCCAACACTTCTGCCTGTTGGAGTACCCGGAGACTCTGTGGGCGAGGAGGGGGTGGACAAAGACAGCTGGGTGAGGAGGAAGAACAAATGGGCTTTTGTAGAAAGACTATTGAGAGAAAACTGATCAGCGAACGGTATATATGAAGTCCAGACACAGAGAGAAGAGGAGGAGAGAAATACTCGCTCATCTGTCATGTTTTTGCTCACGACTGTAACTTAATATTTTTAAAATAATTTAGTTTTACATAAAAAGCTGTTACTATAAAATACATTTTACACTCAAACAATTAGGAGCAGATTCCGTGTGACTTTAGAAGTGGATGCTGTTTAAACCTTTAATTAGCATCTTTTAATTAACAACAACGGTCAGATATACCTCTTTAATGAATACTTATTAGAGTTGTATATCTATAATTAAAGAAAAGATTTCTTAATCAGTTGCTTTGTAACTAACAGAAAATCCCACATTTGGAGTAAATTAAACATTTATTTCACACTCACCAGTGTGACCAGTTTGCCTTTACTAAAACTTTTTACTGATGTTTTCACTTTGAGGCAAATTAAAAGAGAAAATGTACATTTCTGTTGCAAAGTCCAAATCTCCCTTTTTTTTGGTTTGACTGAAGCTGGACTTTTTAAATCCACATAAACAACTAAGTCCAACTTAAATGCAAACTTGTCCAATTCACCGGCTGACCTGGAACAAATTTGCCTCTAGATCAATCATTTGTTGTTGTTTTGACTTGTGATGTAATTGATCAGACAGAGAAAACTCAGTACTAAAGGCTAAACGGGGACATAAGTTGGACATGTTTGGGTCAATAAATTGATCCCCTTTGTTCGTACTCTGGGACAAAGACAGAAGCCCAATCTGGTGGCCTGGTTAGAATAAAAATCCTTATTTATTTTCTATAAATTGTGTCTGTGTGCCAGAAAACTGGACAAACAAGTAATGAACAAGTTAATAAACTACTAGCTAAACGGTAAAACTGCTCTTTATGTTTCAAAAACTTAACACACTATTTTTTATCAACTTTCATATTGAAATGATGTGAAACATTTGAAGAGGATATGTCGTATATATCGAGGTTCATGTCTTAAAACATTTAGTAAAAAACGACCATCTTAGTTCTTTGTATTATCAGTCACCTGTTACAGTAAATCCAAGCAGATATTTCTACCCTTTCTCATTACTGCAGTTCATCCATCTGAACAGAAATACATTTCTTCATGTTGAATACTGAATAGCATAGTCCATTATTTGTAATCAGATTACAAACCAAACATGTATGTAGAAGCAGAGCATATCTACAGCCTGTACCAGCTGGTCTGACCTGCGTTCAGCTCTCTGCTGCTGGATTTGGGAATCTTCTTCTCTGAAGGCTCAGGTTTGGTGGATTTCCTCTCCAGGGTGCTGTGGCCTTTAAACTCGGTGTGACCCCGGTCATCAGTGCCGGGCGTGGTGGCTCTCTGTCGGAGTGGGGAGGCGGGGAACTGTCCAGGGGAGCAGGGAGACTGGGCCCGACTCCTGTTGGATCTCACTCTGAGAAGAAACAGTCACATCATGTGACCTGGACTATAAACCAGATGAGTTATGTGTTTTTATGTATGTGTGAGGTTTTGTGTACCGCTTTGGTGTGGCGGGACCCTTGCTGTTGGCCTTGAAGGAAGCACTACGGACTGGTGTGTTTGGCGTCTCTCCCTATGGGAAAAGAATTAAGAATTAAGAATTAAGTATTAGAAACACACAATGATCAGAGTCAAACTTGAGATCAAATATCTGATAAAAAAAAACATGCGTATAAAACTGAGGACAAATCAGTTTTAAAGAAATCTTCATTTGTCAGTACATATGATAAGAAAACATTAGTCCTCTTTTACATCACTAGTTACAATCCCTAGGAGAAGTAGGCAGCCATATTTCAGGGAGCAGTTGGTGGGTTCAGGGCCTCTTATTGCTCTTAAACCACTTGGCTTAAGTCAAACATTAGAAATAGGTATCCACCACACGTGTTGCATTCAACTAGTGTAACATATCAGCAGAGAATTAAAATCAAGTAAAACAACTTATTCCATAAATAAATAAAATAAAGCTATCTGATGGCTCGAGGGACGTCTGTGTGGACATGTCCACGAAGGTCCAGATCTTCCTTAGAGGATCTGACTAATTTTAGTTTCTTAACGGTGTTTATAAAAACCCTACCTGTGTTTTCTGAGGTGCACCATAGAGTTAATAGCACTATTACAGGAGATCAACCATGAAATGACGAGGCAGAAAGACAGAAATTAAGACACTGGCAGTACTTGATGAACCAGAAAAGAAACTGCAGGCTGTAATTAAATCCAGGACTTTAAGCAGGTAAATATCTCCTTTGGATCTTCTAATCATCCCAGAGGCTCAGCAGTGAAAGCGCTGCTTTCATTTATATGAGAGAAGATGTTTCGTGGCACCAAAAGTAAGCTGGGAATGGTTTGCTTTATCTCTGAAAATTAGATCAGCATAATATTTAATAGCAGCTGAAATATTTTACTAAAAGTGAGAAAGGTTTGAAAATGTTTTACAACTAAGAAAGAATACTGACAACTCCACTCTTTAAAAACAAGAGATGGTTTTAAGGTGGTATTTACATCACAGAGATCCTCTCTGCGTGAGTCTGCTTATTATCCACACACCAGATGTCCAACACATGCAAATGTGCCTTTTTATTTAAAAAAACTCACCTTTATACCAAGTATTAAATATTATCTATGATAATAGGCTGTTTTATACATGTGGAGCTATGTGTGGGATAAAAATCTGGGATAAAGTTTTAGAGGCCTTTTGAGGGCAATAACTTGGTTTCGGGCAGTGGTTCCCAAAATGGGGGGTGGGCCCCTAGGCTGGGCCCAGAGTTCTAACAGGGGGGCGCAGCAAGGCTAAATAAAACTTACAGCTTTTACCCTGCTAGAAAAAACAGTACCAATGGGTAAAAGATGATGAATCAACAACAACGATTTTAACTGCCAAAAGATAAAAAGAAGAAGAAAAACATGATGAGGAATATCTCGCCCGTGGCTTGACCATCAACGTTCCAGTAATGGTAATGGTTAACGGTGGGTTATGAAGNAGACTTAAACTGCCAAAAGATGGTAATGGTTAACGGTGGGTTATGAAGAGCTGTATGTCGTACAACATCAGCATCTGACAGTACGAAGCCACATGGGGACGTAAATATATGGCAGCTGTTTTACTAAAGCAGCATCCGTCTCATCGAAAGCTCAACGCACCTGAAGTAGTTTGCCGGGTTTTAAAAGGCTCAACACTACAGCAGAGGATCTTTCCTTCTGCTACTGACATGGTTTAACTATAACGAAGTAGCAGCCAATAAACCACAGACCGTTTCTTCGTACATTTCTTTGTAAGCATCGGGATGGTAGTGGGATCAGGGACTGAGGGGGCGTGACTCTGTTGTTGTCAGAGAAAATGTGAAGGAATGTATGTTGATGTGTGTCTACGTGTGTGTGTTAGCTGACCGTCGGTGTTTTGGCTCTGGACGCGTCCTCCGGGAATCCAGCGATGCTTCTGCGGTTGGAGGAACTCCTGTACGGTCTGTGATTATTGGGGGAAGCTGTTCGATGAGACACAAAAGACACTGACGGATCACAGGCCGACAAACATACAAAAATATTATAACAAAACACGGAGTAAAAGACAAACACATTGACGCAGAGCAGAGGAAATAAGTTATAAAGACATATTTTTCAACCTTTTCCACTAAACTTAACTATTGACCCAAAGAGACACATCGGTTTTAATCAGATTATTATACATTATTTTATGTCTGAAGGTCTTTTAGTGTGTTTCTGAGGGCTTTCATAAACCAAATTTCAGAATAAGCTTGTCAAAAGACAAAGTGTGTGTGTTCAGACATAAATCAGTGTTTTAATTAACAATATAAAAAATAAATGAGCTCACAAAAAACTAATTAGTAAGGGTTAGATACATGTAAGCAATGGATAAAACTTTGGAAGGCAGGAGATGATAAAACATTCATCTCAGAGAGCTTCTACTTCTACCGTTTGCTCAGGGCTAAAAATCGATGGAGAATAATGGAGACAGTTTTTTCCTCTCAGGTTTGGTAGATTCTGCCCTGTCTGCCTTTTCCACAGCTTTTCCAGGATTTATGATCAGCATGGGCTGGACACTGGGTGGTCAGATGGTTTAATAAACGTTTAGTTTAGTTTAGTTTAGTTTAGTTTAGTTTAGTTTAGTTTAGTTTAGTTTAGTTTAGTTTAGTTTAGCAGCATTGGTCGGTTTGTACCAGGTTGTAGATCTCTTAGCTAATTTCCATCTGCAGTCCCTAAACACACAAAGAAAATCTTGTTTAATCAAGGCCTCTGTAGACGGATAAAAACCGTGGCCACTTTCAAACTGCTAGCTTGTAATTCCAGATGTGAGCAGACATCCTCCCGCCTGCAACCTGCCGTGGCTGTAGGCTCAGGGCTGATATAAAACCATCTATCTCTGAATTCAGTAAATGTCTTGAAAAAGATTTATTTTTAATTGTGTTTATTTCAATCAATTTCTAAATAGGTTTTTATCTTTTCTTCTTATAACTGCCTTTACTGTCTTATTTTGGGTTGTGTGGCTCTTTTTTCTTGGTCAGGACTACCGGGAAAACAGATCTTTGATGTTAGTGGGACATTCCTGGGTAAAGATTGACTAAAGAAAATTAAACAAATTTAAAAAATTCCTGGTTCAACTCTGTATACTGTATTTTAAGATATACAGTTGATTTAACAGTTGAGTTAATTTAAAATACGTAGTTTAGTCTTAAAATATAAATTGCCTTTAAAAACGAATAATTTTCACCTAATATTTCTTAAAAGTAAAAAAGGGCTTTATTGGCTTTTATTTGACAAATAAAGGGGGACAAAAAGCGACATGCAGCCGCCGGCCAGGAGCTGTAGCCTCTACACGTGAAGGCCGCTCATCCATTTGAGCCACACGCCCCCCTGAAATACGACTTTTTTAACTATTTCTTTTGTGTCAAGAACATACTAGACAGCGTTTACTTGTAGACACCACCACTGATGTCAAACACGCTAAACTATCTGCTTTAAAATCTCTCCACGTATTGATTAAGGGCTTAAAAAATATAATCTTTTCTTGATAACAAAACTAAGAGTCCTTCTCAGTTTGGTGTGTGGTCATCTGGGTTTTGATTTTCGCGGCTGCTAATTACTGTAAAATGTTGTTAAGTATTACTGATCTCAAAAGTCAAACACGTGGAAGAGATGGGTGGAGTGACGTCATGTGGCTCACTCCATCCCCTGATGCAGGTCTACGTGAACAGAGGTGGAAATTCATGGTGGAAAAGGGAGCTGCTGTACGACATCTTGGTCATTTAACCAAAGCATATCATATTTTGTTTTATTGTACTTCAGGAAATTTTAATAGACAAGCCATAAATGTGTCCTCTGAGTTTCAGAAAACAGAACTGCATCCGATCACATCTCACCTCGTTCTGGTGAGTGGAGGGCTGCTGAAGAGTTAGAAAGCTGCTTGTTGATTGGCTGGTCCGTCATGGGTGGAGTCAAGAAGTCAACTACCGATTAAAAAAAGAAGTTAGTTATTTCCACAGACACGTGTATGACTGAATCACAGTACTGACTCCTGCTTCTGCTGTTTGACGACATAAAACATGTTGAATAAATCCCAACACACACCAATCAGACTGCCAGCTCACACAGAAGATGCTCCTGCTGCGCGGTGAGCTGAGCAGCCGCTGCATGACTTCACCTTGGTGATGTAAGACAGAAGAGAAGCAGCCAAACAGATGCAGCGGGTCTGTCTGCAAACTGCTTCATTATGAAATGGAGGATGATGATACAGAAGCAGCCACTGCAGCCCCGTAAAACTGAGAGGCAAATATTTCGTACAGCACCACAATAACATCCAGAGAAGAAGAGGAGGAGCTCAGAACACCAGCAGATCAGAACTTAGACATTTTGCTTTCATTGACATGTTTACTGTGAATTATCTGAGCGGAATTATACATTTATTTTAGTTTTTAATATGTATTAAATAATGAGGTTAATGTTTGGATAAAGTTTGGCTGAACAGAAAACAGGTTAATTTTACTAAAACCTCAGAAAATGATGAGTTTCCTCTTTTATTATTAAAGGATGTGCTGATACTCCAAGCCAATAAGATTTTAGCTGTTTTTAAGCCTAATTTCTAAATTAGGATGAGTAGATCTCATACATAAAGAGAAACATGCATTTTTCATTGACTTTTCACTTTTTATTTGCACATCTGAAAGCTAAACTAAACTCAGACCTTCACATGAGACGTGTTATTAAAATCTTTCTAAGCTGTTTTAAATCTCTTTCTTGTCATAATGAATTTGGTCATCTGACAAATTGAATTAATTACAATTAATCATAATGCCTTAAGAAATCAACTATTATGAAATTAAATGTATCTTCAAAAATATATATCTACTCATATCATACACAAAAATGTTTATTCATCAACAGACAGCCAGACGTAGCCTGAAGGTTTAACCGTTAAACACTAACTAGTTGCTTTTAAAAACCAGTGTGAAAATCCCCCGACCCTGGCGGTACTGGGGTTAAGCTTGATTTATGGATTTTTATTAGACTGAAGGAAAAGACTTCGGTGAAGCCAACATAAGGGACCTACAGTACATGGCATACAGTTTTTATTCCTCTGTGACAGCAATCAGGTCTCCATTCACTAGCAAAGGAAAAATATGAAGTGGGTCCGTTTTCATTAACATACTGAGGTGAAGAGACTGAGCTGCGTAGTGTTGCTAGAAGGCGGTGGTGTTATGTTGCTAATGTTTGTTATTCAGGAGAATAGCGTTGGTAGCAGGATTTTAAGGCTGCAGCTCTGAAGAAGAACAAAAAAACCTGAGTAGCTTTTACTGAAACTACCGTTTCATAGACAGAACATTAGCGAAGGGTCGAGAGTTCGACTGTTCATGTTTGTTTCTGTTCTTTGCTTTGTTTATATTAAATATAAACAAAGAAAAATATATATATATATACTTGTGTGTGTATAGAGTTATATTACATTGTACAAACATAATGTTGCTTAGTTGTGAAATATAAAAATAACATAAAACAGTTGTTTTTTTATCTCTGCTGCATGGAAAGCACAGCAGCAGCCGCAGTAAAACGAGACAGTAATTATTGGAAATATCTGCTGGATGTTGTGTGTCTGTTTGTGATTGCACTGGTCTGGGTGTTGGTGTGGTTTAATAACTTTGCACAGATAGCTTTAGGGTTAACATAGACGGTGGGAGCAGGAGAGTGTGTGTGTGTGTGTGTGTGTCAGGAAGGGCAGTGTTATACGGAGTGGGTTCCCAGCTGAGAATTATATGTATGCATCACTAAACAAGGCCCTGGGCCAGGAAAACAGGAAGGGGAACAGCCTTTGTTGTGGTCAGGGTGGGGGTGGTGGCTGTGTATATGTAGACAGGGGAGGTGGGGAGATCCAGACCAGAAGCCCACTAGCTGACTTGCTAAAGTCAAAACACCTGCAGCTAAAATCTGCAGGAGAAACATGTGCACCTGTATGCAAAGATTTTACTATAAAACACCTTCATAGCTGGAGACACATTTCTATATTATTTCAAGTGGGGATGAATAATGACTTTTAAATTTTCAAATACTCATTTAATGGTAGAAATCAAATAGTTTGAGCAGCTATCATCTAGATTTGAAATAGTTTTGCCAGTGGCTGAATAATTCTCAGTGATTAAAACCTGAGAATTGCTTGAAATGGCCATCTAATTTTTGGAAAACATAAATAGAAACATGTCAAGTATAGAAGGATAAAACAATTTTACAACCACCAAAAGCAGCACACACACACACACACCGTGAACACCTACACTTTAGAACGATTTTACAGCCAGTGTGACAACACAAAGACGGCCACACACATGCAGACGGGATCAGCTGCAGGTGAGATGCAGCAGTGGTTGAGGGTGGACGTGGAATGGGCGTGGCACACAGAGTCATGTGGTCTGTACCGTTACGGGACTGGTTGGCACTGGAAGCAGCAGGAAGCTCATTGGGCTGAGCAGAGCCAATGGCATGGCAGGGCGGGGTCTTAGGGTTACCTGGGCAGCAGGTAAAGCAGAGCGGAAAAAGCAAAGCATTCACATACACCTGTATCACTAACACATAACAGACAGACAAAAATCAGCCTTCATCCACACTAAAGAGAAATGAAACAAGATAAAATACACTTTACACAAGATCCTTAACAGGAGGCGCTGCTTCAAAAGCTTATTTTTACTCATTTCTTATCAAATCAGATAAAACAACAATAAAATGCAACTTCAACAGTTTAAACTGAAGAGCATCCACAGCAATTACTCCGAGACAAGACGTCTGGCCTAAAGTTAACAACTAAATATGTGCAGGAAGTGTAATGTTACCTCTAAAAGTAACTCATGAAGTCACATTTTCTCACCTGGACCAAACAGTTCTGCCAGATTTCAGATTTTCCCTTCACCATCTCTGATGTTAGCCAGTCCAGACCTTAATCATTAATCATCTATTTGGTGAAAATGACACCATCAAAACAGCTGCTTTTAGAGTTTCTTCCCATTCACTTCAAACAAAGGTGACTCATTCAGTGGTCTTGATCAATAGTTCTCCAGTTTTCTGAGTTTTTCCTTGGACATTTCCTGCTTTTTCACTCATTTTCAGTCCAGTCTTCGTACCTGATCATTTTCAGAGGAATGCATATTTTTGTTTTTTAAGCTACTTAACACTGACCTCCAAAGCATTACAAAAAGATGGTATCTTTAGGCCTGTCACAAAGACACCTACTTTCTTCCCATCTCTTCAGCTGCATCTATGAAAAATACCAAAGATAACACAGATTAGCATAAAATAGTGTTTATCATCAACAAGGTAATTCCCAAAGAGCTAAAACTTGGCATGTCCCAGCATGCTCTGCAGTATGTTCTTAAAATATTTGAGGAAACTGGACATGAGGAGGATGGCTGGGTGACTGTCAAGAAGTCATTCATAAAGAAACGAAATAGGGAGAAAAGGTACAAGGTACAAAAGGTAGGTCCTCTGGAGTGAAGAATCCTTCCCAGAACCCGGACCTCAGCATGGGATCAAATACAGAAAACATAAAAAGAAGGGCTCTGGAAAGTCCTTCAAGAAATGTGGAGAACTATTTCTGAAGACCACCTAAAGCAGGGGTAGCCAACGTTGGTCCTCGAG
>CM047992.1:2237954-2250105 GCA_026261665.1 Melanotaenia duboulayi | reverse complement strand
TCCTGACCTAAAGGAACGACAAGAAAGCTTGTCTAAGAGGGTTCAGNTTGACCTAAAGGAACGACAATAAAGCTTTCTAAGAGGGTTCAGACCGTCACTAGGGGTTTAATATGTACTGTCTTAACAGTCCATGTTGGTAATACTCTGATACAACAGGCAATTTATGCAAACAGTACTTAGATTTCTGCAGTACAAACAGGATACAAAGCACCGGGTGGCTCACCAAAAATGTTCACACCAATCCAAGCAGCTGTATCTGAAGTAAAACCCTCCTTCTGATACAAGCAGAGATCAGGAATCAGCAGAGACATTAGGATTAATTTGTCTGCTCCTTCAGAGCCAATCTGACTCTACTGTCTGACAGTTTCAGACATTTTCATTTTCAGTTTGTTTTAAAGGCTGAAACACTCCATAAAAGCCTAATATTTTAGACACAGCATCCAGACTGAGACCGAACGTTCTGTGTGACTGAGTAATGCTTCACTGCACAGGATGAGTTTATAAAGTCAGGTCCTTTCTGCATTAGCTTTATTATCATGCTAAAGTAGCCTGTTGCAGCTAATTTATTAATCGCTCCAGAGGGCCAACTTCTTATTATCCAATCAACTGCCTCCATTTTTTCTTTAATTTTTCATACCATAAAGCTTTTTGAACATAAAGTATGTTATGTCATAATTCTGTTAAAAAAATCTTGGATCTGCCACCAGTACGAGCTGCTTAAGTAATCAGAGAAAAATATAGTCTGCTAACACACAAATACACACTTTGAGTCTGTGTCCTTTAATCAAGTGAAGCTGTAAGATGAGATGCTGATGTTTCTGCTGCAGTGAGCGTTCTTCTGGGTCTGGCTGATCCCAGAGCAGCAACTCTGACAGGCAGCCGGGCTAGAGCCAAATGAGCTGCTGGGTGGACCCTGATCCCCGGTCAGCACCAGGACAGCTCAGCTGATAGGTGTTGTAAATAATTGATGGCATTATGAATGCGCCACAGAATAGAGCCAAGCTGGTGGCGCTGTGGCCTCATGCCGGCAGACATGAGGACAGAAAACATCCCAGAAAAGGCGAGAAAGAGACGTGAGGTGGAGGACAAAAAGGCAGAAAATATCTGGCACAATAAACGTCCTCATGTTGCACTTTGCAGGTGTTTCTGTGTGCGGCCTTGTTGTTTTCAAGGTTAAATGTGTAACACCAGATCTTCTGAGAATTAGACCTGCTTCCCAGCAGAGAAATCAAACAACAGAGGAATGACACAAACACACACCTGTAGCACATTTACAGCAACAAACACTAGCCAATAACAATGCCATTATGTCCAGTCACATCCTGAGACTTCCTGCTGATAATTAGTTAACACAGTCTCTCCTCACCCAGAAGAGGTTTAGGGACAAAGCGTTGAGCAGCTTCTGCATTGCAGCCTCCACACCCTTTTCTTTCTGCTGCCCTTCTCTCGTACTCCATCTCTTCTTCCCCGTTTCATCATTTCACCTGCTCTTTGTCCACAGTTGCCTTCATCCGCTCTGATGTCCCCACCCTTTCATCCCACCATCCCCCTCTTCCTTTACCACCTGACCTCCAGACTTCCTCCCCAAACATCTCCCATCTTTTCCAGTATCCACCTGCATGGTTTCTCCAGTTGAGATCATCACAACTATAACAACACCCCCACCTCCCATTTTACTCACCTTCCACTCCATCAGGAGGTCCTTCCCATGTCCATCGCTTGGGTCTGTTATCCAGGTGATCCTGGGCCTCTCCTGCTCCACCTCCTCTTCCTCGTCTCTCAGCACCCCCACCTCTCCGGCGTACCAGGGCCTCCAGTCGCTCCTGCTCATTGCGTTCGGAAACAGGGAAAAACAGGCATTCTCTTACAGAGCCATCGCTACGGCGACGGACACCGGGCGATGCGCTTGGAGAAGGCTGCGCCATGGTTACCGCATGCATCGGCAGCGGCCTCGCCCCTGCGTCCCCTTCACACTCCTCTGTTTGCCGTTTGCTGACGTTCGACTGCTCAGTCGTCTGTCACCCAGCGATACATAAACACCAGAGCTGCTCCTTCTCTCCTCCATCTGCCGCTCCCTCCACCAGCACTGATTCTCTCTCTCTCGCTCTCTCTCTCCTCCACCTCACAATTCAGTTCACCCCACCCTCTCCCTCTCTCTCTCATTCACTCCATACCTTGATCTTCCAAACCCTCTCTAATGACTGAGTCTGTCTCATGGAGCACTTTACCACACAGAAGGGGCAAAATGCAGCTCGTCACCACCCCCCCACACACACTCACATGCATCAGCGCTCACACACACACACACACACACACACACATACAGACGGAGTAGGTGGATTAGACATTGATACCAGCTGCATCTGTTTTTTCTCCTTCATCTATGTCTTCCTTTGGAGATATAATGTATATAAACTATACAGGTCTAACTGTACAAAAAATAAATAAATAAAAAGCACATTAATAATAAATAAATAAACATAAAGCAAATAATTAAAAAACCACACACCAACTTTAATCTGATGTGTCATATTTTACCTTGTTGCATTTTCATTTGCGTGCACATTGCATCATGAAGTGTGTGTGTCATCTTTTAAAAGAGTAAAAACACACAGTTGCATGTATGGATGCACAGATTTATGAGCCTAATTTCAACATGAGACAATATTCAGCTTTTTGAAAGCAGCTGGTTCATGTGGAACTAGGAGGAAATGGATGGATGACGGGGCCTGAGATTGAGCTGGTGTGTCTTTGCTGTGAGTCACTGATTTTCCCCTCAGATTAAATTTATTAACCTTTTTTTGGCCATGTGAGCCTTGAAAAGTCATTACGATGATTTTAGAGGGTACAAAGCCCTTTGAAACATTTTGTATTCATTCCACTTTACACAAATGATCTTGTTATATGACAGATTTTAATAAAGACTTTTTGTACATTGGTAGGAAAGAATTAATCTTAATTACAGTCTGACTGAGAGCTTAAAGACTGTTCAAAGGTTCATTATAATGCATATTTATTTGACATTGGCATTGAAAGGAAAATAAATTATAAAAGAAACCAGTATCAGCAAATAGCCTCAGGCTAAATTATCATCTCTGACATCTGTATTGGCCAATAATTTTACCATTGGTGCATCCCTTCTAGTGTTCACTTCAAAGAACAAAACATGAGTATATCTGTAGCACAAGTCAAGCCATATAACAGACTCATGCTTTAAAATAATTCACTGGTCATTTTGTAAATTTTCTTGGCAGAAATTTCAATAATCAATGAAGGTATTTTAAAAATACTGTAAGATATAATGAATCTAGTGTCCTAGTATTCATCATGCATATGAGTATCTAATATTCATAGAGATGGTAATTCATACCTTATTTCAGGGTTGCCCCGGGGTCTAAAGTCCCAGTTTTAGGCTCTGAATGGAACTGAATATCCTTTTTATGATATACGACGACATTGTAATATTGTAGAAAAGGGTGATAAAAAAGATAATGCAGGGAATGTGATACAGAATTATATTTATCACCTTTTTTGAAACTACAACAAGTGTATGAAAATATTCCAGAATTATATCGGAGCCCAATCGACCTGAACCCATAAACGTGTAATAAATGGACGGACAACTCGGTGCCATTTAAAGCCGACACGTGAATTAAATGAACAGAGGAACTAATGAAAAATTGTTTCATTGAAGGTTTTGCTAGATTTAATTCATAATGTCAGCAGTTAATGTCAATAAATATTTTACTCGTGGTGTTTTCTGTTGCATGCCACAGTTTTTATGGAAGGGGCTCAGCATGGCCTTTTATTTTTGTTTTGGACTATGGAACTATTACTAGTCTGTATTATGGGGGGTCTGTGTTATCTGTGGTTCCAAGCATACAATACCAACATTATACAACTTTTACACCAGTTTTTCACAACCTACATCACCTAAACAGTTATTAAAAGTAATGAGATTACTTCCTGCTCAGGCTAAAAGCTTAAACCTGCTGAGAAATGCCTAGAAAACTAAATGTAATCCCCTTTAAGGCTGTCTAAGAACTACAGATACACCACATAATATCTTTTCATTATAACAATATAATAATAATGCATTTTATTCATGAAGCACTGTACATAGTAGGACAGTCTCTAAGTGCTACCAGCATCAGTACTTCACTTGATTTACAGTTTTCTGATGTATAGATGAACTTTTTCTGCTCAAACGACATGAAGTTCATAGTTTTTATGGTAAAAAATGTGATTTTTCTATTCAGTGACAATAAGGGTCTGAAAATTCAGTTAAACCACTTAACTAGATTAAAAAATAAAATAAAATAAAACTTTAGTAAATTTGGTATACTGTAACTGACCCGTTCGGTTTAACTGAGCTTACTTTTAAATTACATTATTTAATGTATGACGCAATAGTTGTTTCTACTTATATTTACAACTTCATTCTTTTTATTTGCTTATTATTTTAATTTGTCTACTTTTTTGCTTCTATCATTCACTGTCTGCTTTTCATGTGGATCAGCTGTAAGCAGGCCGCTGTACACGCAGCATCGTTCTCAATACAAAGCTGATATGCTGCTTTGGTAAACTGTCTACATAAAGAAGGAAAATGGCCCTTCTCAGCATTGTGGAGGGGGTTGCTGAGTGCATGCAGAGTCACGCTCAAACTGCAGGAGGAGGTGGGGGGAGGAGATAGGGTGGTTCAGAACAGGCAAGGGGGGAGGATGTAAAGGGAGAATGAGACAGAAGTAAGGTGGGGGAGTACAGACGTGGACAGGAGCTGATATCAACATAGATGAGAGACGGAGACAGAAGCAGGTGGATTAGCAGACTGCAGCAGAGGTTCTCATGCATCCTGATGCAGGACTGAGAAAATCTGCTCAGAACCAAAATGACTAAAATATTGCATCCCACCAGAAATACAAGACTTTCCTTCATCACTTTGCCCAGTCTGCAATATTTATACATAAAAACAAAGATTTATGATTTCTATTTATCTATCGGACACTGAGGTGTGTTAATCTACCACTTACAAACATTACACGTGCAGCAGAATGAGTCAGAAATGAGTCATTTACATCGGTAGGGCCAAACCTGGATGTTAAATCTGATTTAAAGGAAAGCCTGACACAGTTTATTTACAATTAGAGACACTGATAAAACAGATTAATCCTGTCGCCAGGTACTGCAGAAGAGATAACAGCTGTATGATTAAGAAAATGTCCTAAATAATCATCTTTTTGTTAAAAAAAAAAACAAACTTATGATTGAATATGAGCAAAATACTACAATAAAAAAGCCTTAAAAAGTTTTTTTGTTTATTTATCTGTTTGTTTTTTATGAACATATCTGTTGATACAATCTACTGGTTGGAAAATAAGACATTTGTAGATAAACATCTGATTTGAGGCAATATGATTAAAGACGAACACAACAAATAATGAAAGTTCCTTTTTTTACTGTAACTAAAATACAGAGTGAGAGTTAAAGAGAGAGAAGAAAAGGCAGTAAGATGTGAAGAGTAGTAAATCCATTTCATTAAGGCTCAACTTTCCCCTCAATAATCGGATCCTGTAGCTTTCTTTTCCTGTTCAGAGTGAATATGTGCTTGTCCCAGCACTGCCGACATCACCAATCTGTGCCAGTAAACGTCACATGATACGCTGAAGGTGATGTCATCCGATCATTAAATCTTTAGGTTATGCATGTATAATGCAGGGGGAGAGAAAACAGCCCCTCCAAATCAATAGTGACAGTAACTCCCTTCCTGTGACTGGTGAACCTCTGAGGATCACTTTGTCACTTCTTAACCCTCCATGTGCTGCTCAGAATTTCAATAAGCTCCTGTTCTTTATGATCTGGGTCAAGCTGACAAGGTTACCATAACAAACACTCTGAAGTTATGTTCCTCAGTCCAGTGATCTCCACTCATGACTCATTCAGAGTATTTGTGCTTCACTACTTCTAAAGAAAAAGCTGTAAACAGAGTCATTTCAAATCATCTCTGCAAACATTTCAGCACTTTTAATAAAAGTGTCCTTGATTTACTGAAGGATAATATTACATCTACTTAATAGTAAATCCACTTTACTATGATCAAAGTCCCTAAAATACTTTGAGAATCATGCTGTCAAAACAGAGCATTACAATCTGGCTTTAGACTTTTATTCCTTATAAGTAAAATAATTCCAAAAAACTTTTAAATTGGACATCTCTGGGTTCATTTAAACCAATTTAAACCCTTCTTGGAAGATGCTGAGCAGACTAGATTCTTGCTCTCAACTGGACTCTTAAAAAGAGGTTATGAATGCATCTCTGCAGCACAACATCACAGATGATCCTCCATCATTATATCTGAGGTCTGACTTTTCTAAACAGCTGTGCAGGTCAAATATTATCAGCTGCTAATGGAAGGACTTTAATACTCTGGCTGGTAATCCAGTATCACAGTACTTTGTCCATATTATAATGATACAGTTTTTCCTCGTATATATGCACGTGTTGTTTTGAACAGGCAAGCACTCATGGTCTACCCATGGAGGTCATAGAGTAGAAATACCTAAACCAGAGGCTGTGGTATTATCTCTAACACATATGTGTATATAAACATGTGAAACCTGGAGGCAAAAGACAACACTTTTAGTACCAGAAGCTTTCTTGCTTATGGGCTCTGCTAAGCATGAGTCATACTAACCAGTTATGTCTGTGCAAGCATTGGCTGCATGTATGTAAAATACCAAGAGAGTACCAGAGAGAAAAATAAAAAACAGTTAAGTACTTAACGTATTTTCTTAGTTGAGAATTGTCTCAGTTTTCAATGTAACTACGTTCTGGTGAAAATGAGTGATTTATGACTCAGGTTAACACGTGTGAAATAGATTACATGTTGTATTATGATTCAATTTGCAAATAAAAATATTAACATTTAATTAACATGGAAATCCAATAACCAGCCTTAAGAAGACGGTTAAAGCTTCTGTCTCATATTTGATGATCTGACTTTAATTTAGTGTCAATCAAGGGCTTTC
Organism: Melanotaenia duboulayi; assembly: GCA_026261665.1. NCBI lineage: Eukaryota > Metazoa > Chordata > Actinopteri > Atheriniformes > Melanotaeniidae > Melanotaenia > Melanotaenia duboulayi. The sequence continues at coordinate 2,243,080 of CM047992.1, read as the reverse complement.
AGTGTGTTTTTAGTGTGTTTCTGGTGTCAAATGTTTCTGTATAAGTTGTTGTCTGTAATCTCATTACTAAAAAACAATAATCTGAGACTCTGAACATAAACTCCTCTGGGGTAGGACTTGTATTAATACGGCGATTAAGCCAATTAAAAAGAAAGCCACCACACTGAAGCTGAAAACTCGACTGTAAGCCCAACATAGCTCGCTAAGACAACGACTTCACTTCATGATACATCCCTCTGCAGATATGGCCCAACTCCAGGAGACCAACTGTGGTGTGGCTTAAAACCCCACGCAGAAAACTTTTCATGTTTCACTTGAATGCACACAGTTGGTCAGCTAACAGAAAGTCATTAGAGCTTCTGCATTAATTACCGGCTGCTTCCTCAGACTCTAACAACACTGACTCAGTAACACATCCCCACAACTAATTCACAGAGTTAAGAGAGACATCAGAAAAAAGTAAAAGTGATCAGTGGTGGGATACGGTGCTTTTAATCTGTTTTTCTCTCCAACAGTAGCTACTGGTAAAAGTTACAGAATGTGAAATGGGTGAGAAGGATGAAGGATGAAGGATGGTGATGGAGGAACACATAGCGTGACCATTTGGAGGAGAACTGATTTAATTAAAGGACATAAAAGCTTTGAGGGCTGATGGGTAATTCACAATAACTGCACTGACCTTCAGCTGAACTGTAATCGCTCAATGTTTTTGATTTATCAAATGTTCTCTTCATTAATTATTTTAAACCTTTTGTAATATCTATAAAGTTTATATTTTGTGCATTATATTATTACTTTGATGCATTCTTTACCTTCACAGCTGACTGGATATGAACATCTAACTCAAGCTGCCATCGTTAAACACCTGGTTTCACTCACAAATTTATCCACAAACACGTTGCTTATTGTAAATGAATATTTTAACAAACGAAAAGATGTTAGAAAAATTACACTTATGGTAGATACATTTTTTAAATAGCTTCTTACTTAGATGGGTTATTTTTTATTTAAATTAGAATTGTAACCTTATTTACTTGATAAGCTCATTTTCAGTGCTTTGTTTTAATGGTTAACAACATAAAACATATGATTTAGTGTAATTAACAACTAACGGTCCACACCACAAATCAACAAGCCACAACTTAAATATTCATCACAAATATTAAATAATAAATACAACTTCGCCTTTTTCATGATCATTACCCAACTTAAGCTTTATTTCCCTACAAAGAGTGAAAGTCTTGTGAACTTCGGTAAAATCGGTATTCTGATAACTGCAGATTTTTCCATGTTTGCGTCCCAGTTTTTAATAGTGCATCACCATCTGGTTTAAGTTCAGGTCTCTCCTTTGTTTACATGGCAACAGCAAACCAAACCAAACCAAACCAGGATAGCACTGGTGCTAACCTTGCTAACATCTATAGCAACTATTGCTAATCTTGCCAACTATATTAGGAGTGTGTTAATGGAGGTGTGAGAGCACGTTATGGAGTGCATAATAAAACACTACAATGGCACAAAACTTGAAGTCAAGGATACATGTGTTGGATATGGTGGATACTGTGCTGGATACACCCTGTCTGTGCATTTTCATGTGAACAGATATGTTTTTATATAATGGTTTACAATGTTCTTAGCTAAAAACCAGAGGTAGGAAAGAAACGTTATTTAAAAAATACCGGTGTTAGTTTGAAGCCTGAGTGCCATCCTGTCTTCTCATCTCTTCTTATACGAACACATCATTAGTAGCTTTAACCTCTGACCTTTTCAGCCTCTTGCTGCTGCCGTCTCTTCTCCTCGGCTGCTGCCCTGCGCTGCTTTTCCTTTCTCTTCTGCTCCTCCATCTTCCTCCCTCGCTCCTCAGCACGGTGTTCCAGCTGCTGCTGCACACGACGTTCCTTATCCTGCAGCACCTGCGACAGCTCTGCACACGCAGAAAGTATGTATATAATCTAGAATCCAAACAAAAAAAGTCTGAATCTGAAGCTAATTTTTTCACTTTTCTAGGCCCAGTCCTCCCCACCTGTGTGCTGTACTTAGGTTTTAAACTATCTGGAAAACTGCAGTCATAAATCTGTACAACTTAAGATATTCAAATCAGAGATTTTATGTGTCAGTCTAAAGTTTTAATGGAGCACATTTCTAGAGCCATCGCTGCTCCGCAGTATCCCGAGGCTATAAAACCACAAAACACAACTTTTTTTTTCTTCAGTCTTGAGCAGTGGTTCCCAACCTGCTTCCTCTGGAACCCCCTTCATGCATAATGCGGTGGACCCCCTGGTCCACCTTGTGCTGAAACCATGCCAGTTTTAGGCTTTCAAAAGTGAGATTCTCACCATATATAATGTATTCTGGTTGAGTCCTGTCCTTTGATAAAGTCAAAGTTAAATGAACAACAGCCTTACTTATTGTCCTTAAAATAGGGACAATTTGTGGACATTAATGGCTGTAATGTTCAATGTCTCAGGGACTCCCTGGGGTCCAGGGCATCATATTACAGCTGTGTTTTGCTTTACAGGAAAAACTCACACCAGCAACTGGATTTAAACACAGTGGCCATTTTGAACCCGCAACATGAAGGATTAAAGAAAGAGCTTAAACCCGTTACCACTTTCCACTGCTAGATGGCAGACATGTGAAACGGCTGTCATCGAACGCCGCACCAGCCACCGCCCCAAAGCCAAAAACCCTAGGGGAAACACTGGAAGAGAAAGTTATGGAATCTACTACGGCTGCCAACCTGTGAAGCCACAATATGAAATTAGAAGAGTAAATTTCCTGCCATCATAAACTCTGGTTCAGAATTAACATTTTTCTCTTTTACAAAACGCCTTAAAAACTTTAAAAACTCCAACGCCTACAGGGTTATATCCTTTCTTACTGCAAGTAGTAGAACATTTTATCCACTCTTGAGAAAACTATTCCACTTGACAACTGGGAGGCTGCAGTTTTTTCAGAACTGGCCAAGAAAGTACCACTTTGCCCCCCGGGGAAAAGGGTGCAACCTTTACAAAATAAAGAATGATATCCACTGTTTCCTGCATGCCGTTTGAACCAGATTTTCTGATTGCCACTGCTTTCTGACTTAATTAGACTTGTTTATGATTTTATACTGAACTAATTAAGTACAAATAGCTGTAGCAAAAAAGATGTAAAGATAGTTCTGGTGCTGCCAATTAGCTCTTAAGTTACTGTATTAAACATTTAAAAATGACTGATACTTTGTTTGCAAAAATGTGACAAAAATGTAGGAAAAAGTGAGCAAAGCCATTTTAAAGAAGCGCTACATTACTTTGGCAGATTATCTCAGTGAGGTGCCCCGTATCGACGGCTAATTACGGCATCCATGTTGCATCCAACCTTTACTTTCAGCGCTCTCCAACCAGCAAAAGTCAGTCTGATGATGACTCGTGTTTTATCTTTTGCTCTGTCCATTTCCCTCTTTCTTTTCCTTAGTGGGTCTGAGAGGGAGCTGCTAACTGTCCTAAAGATGACAAAAGTGATCAATCTTGTCTCTTTTGGTCTGCAAATGGTTGCTGTCAAATTCTGAACCTTCATGTCAGATGTTACAGCTGGTGAACATGTGCTTCTACAAATAAAAGTGGCCTTTTCCAGCTTTTATAACCCCTGTTGCAGCAGTGAGTATCAGTGCAGGTGTTGACTTTCCATCTGTGCCAATTAGAGCCGAAGCTGATAATTACAACCACAGCAGTTATTTACCTGAATGCTTATTAAACGCTTTCCTACTGCACTCAAAAGTCAGATCTTAACAAGTGTGTGCAGGTTTTCTCAGCCGTGTAGAAAAAAAGCTTGTTATACTGCACCCACATATGACCATAAGTACACAGGAATATGAATGAGCAGGCTTTTATTTTTTACATAAACACCATGTCCAGCATATGAAGAAAGTTTGGGTTAGACTACTGAAACTGAAATACCAATGTGGCTCTACTAAAGATGAATATAAATATCTGTTATAGTGTGTCATTACAATGACCTATAGGGTGACTGATTTTCTTCTTGCTCTCTATCCCTAAGTAAGGCAGGCAAATCTCCAAAAGTTGAGGTACAAAGGTTTTCACACTACTACACTACAACACTTTCCTTAAATGTTATTGCCCATTATCTAAATAAATACTTGAATAATTTAAATAGTTAAAAAAAATAAATATTCAACTGTAAAATGTGATTTTGAAAAGAATGAGGTCAAATCTACCTACACCCACCAGCACTATGGGTGTGTGTGTGTGTGTTTATGTGCCAGAGACAGATGAACAGGACCGACCCCACGGAGCTCCGCCAGCTGGACAGCTGAACATACCCTGTGTCTTCTCTCTGTCTTCCTGTCGCTCTTTTACTAAATGTAGCCGGGAGCTTTGAGACAGGTGAAGCAAATATTTAGAGATGAGCTCAGGAGCTTGGAAATAGTTAAAAATGTCATATTTTATTTCTGTGTCTGCCTCGTACATTTAGGGAATGTGAATCAGGTATTAGAACAACATGGCGTTGAGTTCTTTAGTCATTTCAAACTAATTAAGAGGAACAAAATAATCACCTTTAGTACTGGGGGCCACATTTTTGGATGTACTCATAAACACTAAATGCAACACATTAACTCTGAAAATGCAATGCTGTCACTCTGTTTAGGGCCATGTCAGTCTGAAAATATTTCATCCAGAGAGGTGTTTGGATCGTCGGTGGATCTCAGGTAAAAATTTCCAGCCTCCTAATTTTTATTATATCCAACTTCTACTTCAGATCATCTGCATTCCCTGTACCACAGCACTAGAAATGCTAAACTATTTTCTTCTTGCTCTTTATACAGTTAAACAGTTTACTCAAGTCGAGAAAGTAATAAGCTACAACGTAAGTTTAATAAACCTCAAAGCATAACGCATGACAACACTGTCCCTGAAAGAGAGGTTGGTATCAACAGTTCTTGATCAAAGTTCAGATAAGAGGAGTGTAAGGATTTAAGAATAAATTTTCCAGTTCACTAGTTTAGTCTTAGTTTGTTGTTTTACTCTGAGATCAGTCTGAGTTTTCAAGTTGCTGACTGTATGCTCTATTATAGGATATAATGGGTTATTGGGTGTAATTTGTGTGTGTTTGTGTGTGTGTGTGTG
>CM047992.1:2222046-2236862 GCA_026261665.1 Melanotaenia duboulayi | reverse complement strand
ATGGCGTGGCGGGATGCGTACAGAGAAACTCAGCTGTAACGTGTGGTTCCAGGCTGGAATACAAATTTGGGAAGTGTAGCTTCTCATCCTTAGAACGCTGTTAGGTAATGATGGCTCCAGGTACGTGCATAATGAATTCCACTGTGCCATCAAAATGAGTCAGAAACACATATTTTTAACATCAGAAAGTTACATGGTGCTACTTTATTAAGAAAACCATGACACGTCCTAAAACAGGTCACTATAAACGGAGCTGTAAAGAGATGGCTGGAAAAGGAGATGCAATACTGTCATCCTGTCATGTTCTAACCAAACTATGTTGCGGACGTTTCATTACAGGTACAGTGTGTAAGACTTACTGAAATCTAATGGTAAAGATGGGCGTAGAAATTACTTCCAGTGCCAAGCACAGTTGTGAAAGGATCGTGGGTTAGGTAAGAATCGCAAACATAAGTCCGTATTTATAGCCTCATCTGTCAGTTTAGACTACTTTATCAAAATGGCAGACTTATGTATACCCACGCTATTAAGGGTATGTCATTCTGATAGTATGGCAAACCATCAGAACATTAATACATCGGTACTGTAGTTGTAAAGCTCAGATGATTCTTATTTCACACACAGAATTGTTTGTATTCGTTAATTCAAAAACAACGTAGTTATTTATAATGGAAGCTGCCATGTATGTGGACCCACAGCAAGTAGATATAAAGGGCTTATTCTAAAAGAATAAAAAACATAACAGCTATTTTAGTGAAATAATACAAACAGAAACACAGTTTTTATTTATATATATATACGTTTCTGTCATTGACCTTTGATTTTGTTACACACTACACCTTTAAGATTTTCTTAAATTGTGTCAACATGTAAAAAGTGTATGCTTCCTCTAAACATCTTTCTCTCATCTAACAAAAGGTAAACAACTAAATAATACAAAAATTAAGGCTTTTTGAGCTGAATCTAGACTATAATTAAAGTTTTCACACGCTTGAAGCATACCTGCTTTCCTGATGCTGCCATAATATGGATTAAGAAACACAGAGAATAAATGAAAAGGTTTCAGGATTAGATGTTCACCTGTAGGGCTGGATGGTGATCGAGAAGGAGATGGATGTCTGTTGATGAGCGGCAGTGCAGGAGGTGGGACCAGAGCTGTGATTAGAGCCAAATATAACACATGAGTCACGCAGCACTGACCAAAAGGCAGATACCATTAAAAATGTAAAGCTACAGTGGTGAATCTTACTCCTGTATCTATCAATACGTAAGTGGCTTAAAAGCTAGCAATTGTGAGGGTACCTTAATACAATAAATCTTCTGTCAGTCACTGTATTGCTTTTGGGGTCAAGTGTCAGCGTAAGACCCCTGAGTATAACCTTCAGACCTCTTCCTGTTGTCTTTTGAAATGTAATTCTATCAAATTGACATGAAAGCTGCTAGAAGGCATCCATCAACCACTGTCTACATGCAAACATATGGGGGACAGCTATAAAAAGGTCCTCAACATGGTAGATATGCAAATACATGCAAATCTCAGCTTAGTCTTCAGCATCCCATGGGTTTGGCTCTGTTTGATCTCAAGTTAAAATTACATCACAGACCAAGATCAGCAGAATCACCGGTTAAAGGTGTGACTCTAGCTAATATGTGTGATATGTGACAGCTGACTAAAACTTTAAGATTAGACTGGTGAATAAAATCATCAGGGTTAAAGAGCATCCCTTACAATAGTCCACAGTCAACGTGACTGTAGTGGAACATGTAAATATGTAAATATAGTACTGAATACGAAAACAAAGCTGATTTAATTATAATGCACAACATGCCAACATTACATACATTTTATACCAATAAAGCCAGACTAAAAATCCTATTATAGCTACTGATCCTTTCAAGAACTCAACAACTTAAGATAATAATCTGTATAAAGAGAAAATATATCATGATGCATTGCAAAAGAAAAAGAGAAAACTGTTATATTAAAAACAGGATTTATCTTCTTTGTCTGGTGGTAACACCGTGTACAAACAAAATTATCACCCATTTCAAGACCTCTAAATCACAAAGATTTAAAATAAGACCATGAATATTTCTCACCTGTCATGGCAACACGCCTGGAAGCCACTTGGGTGATGGAGCCTGACAGGAGCCAGAACCCTGGACGTAGAGACGGGAGACCGTCGGTCCACACAGCGGTGACTCAGGAAAAATAAGCGGGGGGAAAGTGACGCATTGCTAGAAAGACAGAGCGGGGAGGGGAGCTAGCATAACCTATATTTATATATTTATTTATTTGTTTATTTTGTACCGTTTTTCAGCTGATATGACAGGTACCCACACGAAAAACGTTTGGGTCTACTTTCTCACCACCACCATAAATATACTTTTGTTAGAACATTAACAACGAAATGAAAAACTGCCAACAGATAAAAAAGCTTGTTAATGAGTTTTGTTTTAATTTAAAACTAGAAACAAATAGCAAAGATTTTCTTAGTATTTAGCGTGCTTTTAAAACAGAAATACTTTAAAAAAATCAGTAACCGCTTAACAGTTGGCTAATTTACATATTAATGCGCCAGCTCACGCTGCTATTTGTCGCCTAGCAACTAAATGGGCTTCTGCCTGAGAACTATAAGCACCGTGGCGGAGTAATAAACTTCTCTTTTCACAATTTAAAGTGCATCCAATAAACGTTTATTGCACTTGAAATCATTTTCGGGTCCATTACAGTTTCTAGCCGCCACAAATCGGTGCTCTATCCTCCTGTCACGTGCCCACTGCTTCGCTCGGTGCGGCTGTCAAACGGGCTCGTGTCAGGGCACACGTGCCGAGCACAAGCGAGACCCAGCGGCAGAGTTACGTCATAGTTACTGCAAACAGAGGCCTGGCAGATGTAATATGGGTCAGTGCTGTTTACGCTGCTCACACACACGTTTACCGAGTCATGTGTGATGGCAGCGCTATAAATAACAACAAAATGGTTGTTTCCTAATAAACCACAATAAAAACAGCCCGGACCACTTAATGTACCTGTTTGTAATGAAATCCAATAGCTTGCATGGTCATGGGCAGCCTTTTGTTATATCTCCATCACCATGTCTCTACAATATATCTTGACATTTGCATCATATCACATTGTGACGAAGTCAAAGCTTACGTCGTCCTGCAGTCATCACACACACACAGATGCAAGCAGACACAAAACACTGGATCAGTGAAAAATGCTGAAGTTACAGGCTGTGTAGAATTGTAATTGTGGAATTTACTGCAGTGTTTTATTGCGATCTTCCTTTCTAATATATACAGCCTGGCTGATTCAAATACTGCTGCCAGGAGACTAAACAATGTTAGAAAGTTTGAATCTGCTCACTGGCTTCAAGTTCATGCTAGATCTGATTTTAAGGTTTTATTATTTAGGTATTTTTTTGGTTGTTTGTTCATGGGGGTGGGGGGGGGATCTGTGTCTGTTTAACTCAGAATTTATGCAGTGGGTTCAGTGAACGTCAGTGATGCTGTTTTTATCTGTCTAAAGAATCTTGTTTTCCATTTTTATTAGTCTATTCATTTTTGTTTTATTTATTCATTTGTTTATTATTTGTTGGAGCCTCTGAAAAGACGGATTCTAGTTATTAAACCCTTTATACAGTTTGGATGTGAACACAGTCAAAGATGGACTTAAAGCTTGTGTTCATTTTTATAAACAAGTCTGTTGGAAAGTCATGTATACACACGATGTTACTTAACCCCCATTTGGAATAACAGACATGTATTACATGATGGAAAATCTGAAACCATACTCACTGTGTCAGTGAGTATGGTGAGTATTATCCTGCAAAATTTCTAACACAAACGATGACTCATCACAATCTGTTGCATCTTTCTTGAGGTTTATAACTCTCCTCTTCTTAGATGGGGGGCCCTCACAGGATCTGCATGGACCTGCATCATCTCTCCTTCTTTTCTTCTGCTGAGACATTGGTGGGTTCATCTGTCTTTCTGCTGATGGTAACGCTGCGTCCAGGCATTCAACCCTTCTCCTTTTTGATAGGCTGCAATTTAGGTTAATCAAAACATTGTTTAGGTCACTTTAGGTCTACTGGAGATGGATGCAGGAGGAGTTTCTCCTGGTCTTACAGGGAGACTAAACTTTTAATTCTGCTGAAAGTCAGGTCTGAGTCTATCAACACTCAGACTCGGTGGAGCCCGAGTCTCCCGATGTTTACCAATGCTCTTCTCTTTGCTATGAAACAGAATAACCTGAGTTTTGTCTTCATGTAATTGTAGAAAATNTCTCTTTGCTACGAAACAGAATAACCTCAGTTTTGTCTTCATGTAATTGTAGAAAATTCTCCCTCTTTCAGGTGTTTATTTGCTGCAGACACTGACACAGTAAATCTGTTGGGTTGCAGTCGTCTGGTGAAAAAGACACAAGAAGTTGTGTGATCTAGTTAGAGGTAGAGGTTACAAGCAGCAAAGGGCAGATTTAAACCAGCAGGCTAGCAGGTGAAGCATTATGTCAAGCCTTTCAACCAGCAGCAGTATGTAGAGCACAGTACCGTCAACAATGGTTCTGGTCCGGCAGCTGCAGTGTCTCAGACTGGAGGTCTGTCCAGAGTGGTCAGGACATCAGAGAGGATCATCAAGACGCCGTGTCCTCCCATCCAAGATGTTGTGCAGAAATGCTGCCTGACCAGAGATCAGGACCCCACACACCCTCATCATGGACCGTGTTCCCTCAGGAAAAACCTGTCCATGAGGGCAGATTCCTCAACACCTTCTTCCTCTAGCTCCTTCATGCTGCTAAAATCTCAGGAATTTCAATGGTCTTTGTGCAATATTATCAATCGATGCATTAAATCTTTTGACTACATCATAAGTTGGATAGGATTTAAAAAGCTTTTCTTCTTCCTGCTCTTTTCTGGACACTTGAGTGAAAATCTCTTGTTTAGATCTTGTGGAATTGTTGTATTCACATGCCTTTATGATTTTTAACATTCAATATTTTATCATTTTGTCTCTTGTTCAAAAAAAATATATATAAAGTAGGGCAATAATCATTTCAACATCTCAATTTTTACTGTACTATGCCTCTATATACTTTTTATACATTGTGTATATAAATAAATATATAAACACACACACGTGTTTCTAATTTTTTGCTGCTTCATTTCTGGAGCTGCTAAAACTAAATTTTGTATTGTACACTGTTTAGTGAGCAGTGCTGAATGAAAATCCAGTTTAAATCTAAAGTCCTTTTAACAACTTCTTCCCAAAAGTCTGTAGGAGCATTACTCTGTAAAGCCATTTCAGAATTCAGCACCTTTGTTATTTCCCTTAATAAAATAATCTAAATTGCATCAACGAACAGCTGGAGACTTCCTTTTGAACAAAGTTGTATGACTGTCTTGCAGAAACAACCTTGCAAACTGGCCACAACAAACTCAAATTTGATCTTATTTGCATGTACTTACACACTTTAACATTGTACAAGACTAATTCCTGAGCTCATTTTCCCCTTTTTTCCAGGACCTGCTCCAGCAGCGATGACACACAAACTGCAGGCAGATCGGTAAATGGAAAAATAAAATATGCTTACTTCCTAAAAGGAAAATATATTTTGAACTATTAAGAAAAAAGTAACAGCAGAGTGGTAGAAATCCAGAAGTGTTGGCACTGAAGGCCTGCCCATCCACAGGTCAGGGTTCACACTGCTGGATCAAAACCTTCGTGAAGGCTCGTTGAGGATGTTGAGCTCGGAGCTGTGAGGGACTGAGCTGCAGTTTCCCTGGCAGGGTTTAATCGAGCTCGGTGCTGCCACCATCAGACCGGCACAGGAAGTGCGTTAGGCGCCCAATAACCACGATGCCAGGTCAGTGGAGTTAAGTTCTTTATTGGAAACCCAGCCTTCAAACATCATTGGACATTTTATTAATTCAGAGTTACAGAAGAACAGCAACAGGCTCGTGTAGTGTAGAGCAGTGGTTCTCAAACTGAGGTGCTGGGCCCCCTCAGGGAACATGGGCATGTGTCTGGAGGAGCGGAATAAGGAAATATAATCTGCTGTGTGTTTGTATACATACATATATGTTCATATATATATAAATCACTGGTTTTCTAGAGGGGTGTTGGATGGATAGTCCTGCTGTGAGGTTTTACTGGTTTTATTGGTGGACTTTTTTGTGGTGAAGAAGTTTGGGAACCGCTGGTCTAAGGTGAGACAGGGTGACCAACCAGTCGAGTTTTACTGCGTTTAAGCGACAGGGAGTTGCAAAGAGTTCAAAACAGAAAAAGGAAACAAAAACAAACAGAAATAAGGAAACAACAGCAGTACATTTGATGCTTTTTTGGATTCCAGGAGAGTGGTTGCCTTCATTTGACCATGGGTCACCCAAACAAAGCAACAGTTCTTGTGATGCGCCGTCAGCGGAAGAGGACTTTAACAAAATAATGACTTTAAAAAATACAAACCCAAACAGGTATTACCTTCCTTCTGTCAAAAAAGTGCAGCTTTCAAACTGTCTGACAGGCTATAGCTACAATAAAGACTGCCCAAGAAGATAAATTAAATGGTTTATCTTTTTATTAGCGAATCCAGAGATTCTGTACTGTTTATAAATTCCACATAGTGTGAAATTAATATAAATACAATTTTAAAAGACGATGCAAATGCTATGTGATTATTTTGCAGTCGTGGTGTCGCCTCTACAAAACAGTGTTTCTTGGACAATAAAAGAAAAATAAAAGAAACGTCAGTGAATGAGATGGAAAAATGGTCGTTTGTTGATGCTAGAAGCAAAAAGGTAAAAGTTTAACAATATTCCAGATAGTCTCCTCATCTATGATGCTTGAGATCAGCCTACTCAGACTCTCCAATCCAACTGCATGAAGGCAGTAAAAGCAAACTGCATGCATCACCGCTGGTCACCAGGCAGCCTGCTGCAGCGCTACGACCAACCGAGTGTTTCTAAAGCAGCAGCTCGCATTCAGTCATGATAAGAAATGAAAGTACTGATGGTGCTTACCCCGTGTGAAATGCGCTTAAAGTTCTCCAAACAACAAAGACGTCTACGGATGGTAAACAAACTGATAAACATTGTATTTAATAAACTGTGTTGAACTGGCATGAATTTAATAAAAATTATCGGTGCACTGAATCGGCTCAAAATATCCCAATTGGAGCATCTCTAGTAAAATCCCACCTTCCCCTCCAGAAGCAGGTTTTTAGATCTGGGGAGAAAAAAAGATGAGAGGAAACCAAATTATTTAACCACTATTAAGCACTTATGAGGTTATTTAATTTACTGTAGTTTCCATTTCCTGTAAGTGTTTCTCTGGTTCATCACAAGTTGCATTAAGCCCTAAAGTTGAGGGCAGAGATGAGTCAATCACAGGGGAATTTTAAATGTCACCCCGTTACCAAACTGAAAACGGTAGTGACACATTTCACACAACATCTGGCTGCAACCTCAGGAGCTAAACTCAAACTACACAACACTTAAATCAGTTAACAGTAAACTTACATCATCAATGTCCTCGTCATCGTCACCAATGTCATCAAACTGGATCTCATCATCGTCCCCAGGTCCAAAGGTGTCCGTCTCGTTGATTTTAGCTGTGGGCAGAGTTGGGTGTTAGAAGGGAAATGCAGATGTAACTGGATGACTGACTGGTGACCAAAACATAACGTGATGATAATGTGCTTCAAGAGTTAATGAGCACAATTATTATCCAGTTTAGGTTTACAAGGTAGCTGGAAGCTGGACAGATCTTGATTAAGACACCCTGTGGAAATAAAGCGGTCCCGTCTCGGGTTTTCTTTTATGTCACTTAAACTTCGTTAAGACCGCCAAACAGTGAGTGAAATTGTAAAAAGGGAGGAGAATATATATCTCCTTCAGACCTGGACTTGTTTCCCCACAGAGCAGAGGTCTGTACGATGAAGAAGGATTTTCTCTCATCCAGGTAATTCAGGGTTTACCCTGGGTTTTCTGTACTACGAAGCTGCTTCACTTCTTAACAGGGTAAATCACCATGGCAACTCACGCTGAACAGCTAACCTGCTCCAGGGCAGGTTGTGTTCTGGATAAGAGATCGAGTATAAAAAGCACCACCTCCTGACCAATCGGTTTTCTTGGAAAATGGCCGACCATTTTTAAAAGATCCTGCTGACGTTGGTGCGCAGATTGTGAGGAGTGCTTAGAAGAGAAAGATGCATCCTTTTCATACAGAAATAAAGCCTTGTCACTGACTACTGACTAGGCCTGTCACGATAAGGAATAAGTCAAATAATTGCACGGTAAGAAAAAAAATGAGCGCGATAAGTTTGCCGGCCGCAATGTTTCCTGAAAATTTAACCAAACCTCATCTACAACTGTTGGAGTTACGTTACTAACAGACAAACGTACACCGGTGAAAACATGACCCCGTCGTGGTGGAGGTAATAAATATAAACCTGAGGAAGCTCTGCCCGAAGCGTCTGTACCGTAATAAAGTGAAACAGATCAGAGCTCTGTCCGTTTATATTGTCGGATTATTAATATTGTATAATGTCACAAATTTACACCATAACAGAGTCGCCAATTTTCTGGAAGCATTCCTTCCTGGCTGTTGCTGTGGCAACAGAGTTGATTTTGGCCTGGATGAGGAGTTTAAATTCTTCATATTTCTGAATAATAACTGTCTGCTCCTCCATGGTGAAGTATGCTGGGTTTGCAGGATTCCTCTATGTCTGTGATTGGTTAGACGCTACAAACTCCACCCCTTTTATGTGAGCGCGCAAAGATGGGAAAACCCCGGGTTAAATCACAGAGCTGATAACCAGCTTCGCAGCACCGTGCATCCAGATCCTGACCGTCTGGGTAAGCTAACGGAGAGCTATCCGGGGTGTGTAAATCCCACTTGGTGCTACAGACCTCAGCTTTATGAAGTTAATAGCCGTGGCGTTAACGACTCACCGTGCTCTGGCAGCTCTCCGTAAGCTTTCAAACTCCGAGCCTCATCTGCGTTGTACTTGAGGATGACATCAGCTTTGTTATCCTGCAACACAAGCTGTAGTTATACATGTGTCCACAAAGACCAGCATAAATTAAAAATTTAAATGACTCAGCTCTTTTGTGTGTGTGTGAGAAAGAATGGGTTTGAGAACTTATAGGCATTAAATTATTCATTTGAGAGGAAAAAAAAAGGAAATCATAACCTGGCTGAAACCAGATTCTGCATCAGTAACTTTTCTTATCTAAAGACGAAAATACGATGATGCAAAAATAGATTTAAGTAAAAAGTGTTTCACTCATCTTTCTAAAACAACTTTTTGAACATTTTTAAAGAAAACCGCGTATTCTTCATCACTTAGCGGCCACAAATTATGGACCTGCTTTCTAATACTAGTAAATAAATAAAACGCCTGATTTAACTATTCTGAAATGCTGATGTTGAAAGATTTAATGCCATCCATTCTCAACGGTGAAAAAAGTAGGAGAATTAAAAAGTTAAAACAGTTTTATAAGCTACATTTTATCAGTCCTGTGTTTTGGTATTAAATGCAGATGCTGATCGATCCCGTTTCCCATGAATAAATCCTGTTTGCAGCATTAATACTGCTCAATGTCTGGAAATGCCAGTCGGCGTTCCTGTTGTTTAAAACTGTTTTTATTTAATAAACTGGTGAAATTCAGACATGATCTATGTAGATAAACTGTTTGCAGTATTTTTCTACACAGTCTCAGAATATCCCAAACAGAGGCTCAAACATCTGGAGACAGGTTTAGTGGCGTAATGTCCAGGCTCTGTGGAAAACCAAACCAGTTCTTAGCTGCTTCTTTAAAACAGGCTTCGAAGCATCAGGCGAAGAGATAATTATGCTGCTTTTGCCTGTTCAAATAGAGCCAGGATAAAAAAAAAAAAAAACACCTGCATACGTTCTGGTTTGTCCTTAAACACAGGTGGATGAGGAGCTTATGTAATTATTTTAGCATATAAAATAACGTATGCACTTTATCCAAGTCAAGCCAACTGTATTTATAAAGCCCTTTCTGACAGCAGCCGCTGAACAAAGCGCTGAATCCAGCAGAAAGTTTTCAGGAATGTGTGGAAATTACAGGACCTGGTAAATGTGTGGTCGTTTTTTAAAGTGTTGGATTCGCCATGTTGCTGTTCATTTATGTGGTGAGCAATATTCACGAGATGTCAACAGTCTGATCTGCGTCTTCTGTGAGCAACTAACACACCTGGTAATCTCTCAGCCCGACCAGGATGATGTCTGACGTGTTAATCCAAACCTGGAGGGAAACAAACAAGGCAGACATCACACGGGGTCACACAGCCTCACACTGCACTTTGTGACCCTCACACACACAGTCAGCTGAGTCCGTGCTGCCACATTAACGGTGACTGACTGACTATTGAGAAAGCGCTGATGTGGCATTACGTCAGGTTTCCCGTGTGTGCAGAAAAGGTGTGAGAGGACGGCCGGGACATTCCTACCTTTTTCCGGAGTTTTCCTCTGATGTGGCAAAGCCGCTTGGTTCCATCAAAGCACATGGCCTCCAGACGTCCATTCCCCAACATTTTAATCACCTGAGCATACTCTGGATGCCGAGAGAGAACAGAGGTCAATTTAAGGGATCTTTGGGTACCTACTGGCCGTTACATTTTAAATTGAGTAAAACGAAAAATGTGTCACAGACACAGAAACATTAATGAATGGATCTGTAATAGGAAACGTCCCTAACGTCCCTACAAAGCCGCGTTTTAATTTAAACCCTTTAAATGATCATCTACTGAGAACAAAACTAAATGCCACCTTCATACACCCAGTTCAAGGCTTAATATCAACCTCAGACAGTAAGCACTGGTTTGATGGGTCAAAGTCTGAAACATATTTCAACTCTAAATAATTTAAGAGAACACGACAAGGTCAGAGAGCTGAGGAATGTAAAGGGATAAGGACCATTTCTGAATAGGAAAGTTCTACTGCACGTTGTCCAACAACAGCTGGTAGAGAGAGAAGGAAAAGGAGACAGAAAACATGGTATAAGTCGGATTTAATGGAAACCTTCAACATTTTATGTTGTTTATTGTAAAGCAGTTGATGACTTTGTATAGTATGTGAGGAGTCCCACATCCATCTGAAGGTATTTAAAACAAAAGATATGGGTTATTGATTTTAGAAAACAAGACAGTCGCTGAGTCGCTTTAAAGAAAAGGTCAGAAAACGGCACCTGATAGTACCTTTATCATCACTGACGAAAAACTCAACGGTGATGAAAACTGCAAATCTGTCGGCAAAAAGGGCCACCAGCACCTTTACTGCCTCAGAAAAATCACATTTCCACGTTGACCAAACAATCTTGACTGTTTTATTCTGTTAATGAGTCTGTTTTATCCGTTTGCTTGGTGGCCTGGTTCAGTCAGACCTCTGCTACAGAGAGAAACTCAAACATTACTTTTATTTCCTGAAGGTTTTCAGTTGTGTTTTTATTTATCTTGATCATACTTATTTTCTAATATTTTTACTTGTTTTTTCTGTTAAATTGGTGAATGACGGAACACTGAGCACTTTTTGTTTTGTCCTGTTACTCGATCAAATGCCCANAGAACACTGAGCACTTTTTGGTTTTGTTGTAATTTTTGTCCTGTTACTCGATCAAATGCCCATCTGTCCGGTTCAATGTATGTTTAGTTATGGAATGCCAAATGCCATCATTGTTTCTGCACAATAAATCTATCTGTGGGTATTAATAAAGTAATCATGAACCTTTAGCATGATATTTCTTCCAACATTCATCTTAAGATTTATTCCTTTATTCCTGAAACTGATAAAAATGCAACTGGAAAGACTAGAAGACATCATTACTACAACTAGTTAGGAGTAAAATACCTCAGTATGATCCTTTAACAGAATACTTCCCAAAGGTTCATAATACAAATATACCTATACTTGTGGCTCCAGTCAATGTGAGCATTTATACCTCAGATCCTTAAAGAAATGTCTGAAGTCTAAACAGTGTGAAGTGTGCAGGCTGTCACACTTCTCTTCCACTCACCTAAACACTAACAGAGCTTTTATTAGCATCAATCACTGCAGTTGTTAGCTGATAATGCCATAATTAGTTTCAGTATTTCCCCTCTCGTAAGTCTTGAACTTTACCCTCTTAAGTCCAGATCCAAATTTGTGGTATTTCTTATTGACATTTCAAAATAAAGAAGCAAATATTTACGTCTTAAAAACAGGTTTTTTCCTAGAAATTTTCAAATTGCCCACTAAAATATTTTTATTTCTCAGTTTCTGAATAAATCAAATTTTAGTGTTTATACTTACACATTTTATTGTAAATTTAATTTTTCCCAAGAGATGTTCATGTGTCTTTAATATATTTATGCGACCCACCTGTCACATCAGGCTTGAAAGATAAAAACCTTCATTAGATTGTGACATGATGACTTACAACTAAATGAAAACAGAACCAAAACTCACCCTGTCCATCCTCTTTGAACACCAGCTCCCTCTTCTCAGACTCATTCTCGTTCTTTCCACGTCGCCTATTTTTACCTCCTTTACCTGTAAGCAAAGTCAGCAGTATTTATGTACCTCTCAATCTCAGGTTTGGTTATGCCAGTATTTGGTGGGAAAACGTCCTAGATATATCAGCTTTGAAACTGTGTTAAAAAGTTGTTGTGGGTGATTTCTTAAAATTAAATGCACATTTGAGAAAGATGAGAAACATAAAATTCGAGATTTACACCTAAATCAGTGTTTCTCAGTCCTTGTCCTCATGGACCACTGTCTTACATGTTTTAGTTCTTTTCAGCTCCAGTATACCTGATACTGAATAATTGAACTGTTCAACAAGTTCTTTGCAAGCCTGTTAACAGGCCTTTAATTTGAGTCAGGTGTGTTAAAGATGGACACCTCTAAAACATGCAGTTTATCAATCCTGGTCCTCGAGAAACACGATCCCTAAAGCAAAACTAAACCATTTTTGCTACAAATGTAAAGACAGTTAGCAGAAACCAACCAAATACAACATATAAAATACTTCATATCCTTTTGTATGAAATTAAAGTTGTTGTTTTGTTTTTTTTTTTTACGTCAAACGGCAACACAAGCAACGCCAGTCTTTTAGCTTTGACTCAACTAATGGTCTTAATATCACAGTCCACGATAAATAAAGGTAAATGTACAAAGTAGCTTAAACTATTCATGGGCGGGTTCTCTAATATAACCGTTATCTAAATGCACCTCTAATCAGCGACATACTTTGGTAACATGTTAAAGGCATTTTATGGCGAGTATGTCACGGACATGACAGTAACCGTGACTAACGTCAATGTTTACGTGCTTGTTAGATTATATAAAAGATAACAGTGCGCTAAAATAAGATCTTCAGCTGAGTTTAATAAGACACCAGCGTAAAATTTGTTATTAAGATAGATTTTATTAAAATTAACATGGCACGGGCCGGCCGGGGTGGGGTTTAACTACCTAGCAACACGCTAGTTAGCTGGGTTAGCTAGCAGCGGGATTACAGTTACGTTTTATTAGGTAGCTTAATAGGACGCGTGAAATATTGACAACTTTCTGGACGTAATTTAAATCCATCATTCTATTAGGTCGACACACGTGTGGTGACGATATCACACACACATCGGCGATCACGGCGTAAAGGACTCCGATATATGTTGCTAGCCAGCGTTAGCCGGTTGTGTCACGTTTTCCTCACGGCGGGCTCAACCAGAGAGAAGACAATTAAGACTGAAAAACACTGGCTTACATCTTTCGTCGTATCTTACCTTTGTTTTTTGGCATATTCTTTCACGCCTCGATCAGCTTAGCCTCGCTCAGTCGAAATGTTCAACTATTAAACAATAAATGTTTAAAAGAATCACAGAAGGAAAACAGATCGACACAGAAGGAAAGCTAGCTGGTCAGTGGTCACAGCCGAGACTCTCCGCTGGTCTGCGCATGTGCGGAACTAGGCATTCAAAACCGTCTTACTTTATTGGAAAAGTTGATTGTCGACAAAAGTAGTTTTAAAGGCATGACAAGTTTATGGATGTGTGTCCACATTTTATGTACAAGACGATTCGAAGTGCTTTGCACAAAACATTAAAAGCATTACAGCAAGGTCTAGAAGAAGCGTTACAAAGTACATTTAAAACAAATTTTAAAACAAAAAAATAGAAAATAGTCTTCTGCTGCATAAAGGAATTGACACAACATATTTAAAAACTTTCACTTCTTTCTCCTTAAACTTGTGTCTCTCTTTTGCACCATAAAAGTATTGTTGTTTAATTTTAGATGACCAGACACAGCTATAAGTTTCTGTTATTCCTATTAGTTCATGGGTATTAACATGTGAGGTAAATGACAACTTCCAGCATTCCTATACTGTAATATGTGATACCAAAGTTTGGTATCCAAACCTTACAACACTGTAAATTTTCTTGTCCTTTATACTTTTAAAATTGATAGTCATTGTTCAGATATGATATAACCATGTCATTACCCCTATTTCTTGGCTATGTTGATCTATTGTTTTGATTAATCCCAGATACAAAGTTCAGGGTCCAAGGGAACCTTATAACTGAAAGTGTCCCTCAGAGGTCTTATATCCAGAAAGATATCATGACCAGAAAATATGACAGTTGGCATTTGCCCACACTGTCACTTACATTACTGCTGTACATTGTTGTATGTACTGTATGAATTACATTTTTCTAATAAAATTCTCAGTGTCTGGTTCTTGTAGAGCTGGGCTGTATTTTGTACAATAGACGCCAATCTTTGCTGACAATTCAGTCTGTAAACATAC
>CM047992.1:2189529-2210856 GCA_026261665.1 Melanotaenia duboulayi | reverse complement strand
CATCACAGGTGAACACAAATGACTAAAAATTCATTACTAGGCAGGTAACTTTTAAAAAAATATCCAGATTTTTAGATGCCATTACTTAAAGGAGGCTGCGTCTCAGAGTTCTTGTGTTAAATATTGTCAGATAAACAGTAGACTGACCGTAGACCTCTTCTAGCTATGCAGGTGGTTTCAGTCCCGTCACGCGTCATCCGTAGATGTCCATGAATATGTGCTGGAGGTGCTCATACACCTGCAGTCCCCTGACAGCTGAGTATCTCCTGGTGAAAACTTGGGCTTGGTGAGCTGCTGAAGGACCGGATTGTACCTTTGAACATTGATGACGAGTTAAATGCCTTTCTGATTATCATTTGAATTGTTTCTGAAATAAAAATGCAATAAGTTTACGGTGCACTGCAGCAGTAGTGCAATGTTTTTATATTTCATAGAGATGTGCTAACGGCGTTTTTCAGCCTTTTATCCACAGTTTAGTCTCTGTCATATTTTTGCTCAGCCGAAAGGGGAAGGCGTGGATAACAAAAAATGAACAATATATAAATACACATGGTGAAGGTAAGAGTAAAGATCATGAGCTATTTTTTCCTTAAATCATCACCTCTCACATTTGTCTTTGGGAAACCTCATTAGTGTCGTGTTAAGTTTTTATTTGTCTTTTCATACGTGTTCACGTGGGAACTCAAACTGTTTTTTAACTTAAAATTAAAAAGAACTCAGAAAACTTTTACTATAGAAAGAAGTGTTCAAGGTGCTAAAATAGTTTGGTTCACTAGCTGAAAACATGGCAAAAAGCATCAGTTTTTACTGGACATTCGTTGGTTTTTATGGTTTTTTTATGAATTTCAGATGTTTTTTATTTGCTGTAGTGCTGTTATTTGTCTGTTTTATCCATTAAATGGGAATACCACATTTTATTGTACTTGTTCTGTCAGGTAATATCAGTTTTCAGTTATATTGTCAATATGATATAAATTTTTAACAGATGTAATATTTTTTTGCTTCTAATCAGGCGACATAAGTGTGATTTTTGTTTAGAAATTTATTTCTTAAGCTCAAGTTGGAGGAAAAACTTTATTGACACCACTGTGAACTGCAGATTTCCATTATTCAATATCACAGTAATAACTGGCTTTATTTAATGTTACAGTATTTAAAACTTGGATGCAACTCCTGTATAAAAAATAAATATATAAAAGTTAGAGACAAAAGACACCCACAGAAATAAGTCCTAAAGAGTTTAGCAGCATAGTGCAGTAAAGTTTTATTCCACATTAGAGTTCAGCTTTTTATTGACGTTGTAGGACTGCAGGACGGAGTGGTAGGACTTTCATCTGCATAGCANCTCTCAACAGAGCGTTGTAGGACTGCAGGAAGGAGTGGTAGGACTTTCATCTGCATAGCAAATCAAAAGCCAGCAACACGAAGGGAAGCTTGGATTTGTCTGTAGCTGGTCAGTAGATCCACCATCAGCAGGCCTGGTGCCTTTGTCCTCTTTAGCTGCTGAAAAGTCTTCCTCATATCAGACGCTTGTTGGATGGGCCAGCATGTTCATCCTCCCGTACTGGTCCTTCCTCTCTTCTACCACTGGGTGATGGAGTCGGGCTGAAATCCTCCATTGTGAGGTGCGTCCTTGTCTTCATCAGTGGCTCTATCTTTAGGTTTTTATACCAGCGGGGTAACTGAGAGCTGGCGTGGCATACTGATCGCTCCATCTTGCCTTTCTGCTGACCCTTCAGGTACCAACAGACTCTGTTCTGGCCGACAAACTTACAGCCTTGCTGCCTGTGAAACCCAAGAGTCATAATCTCAGTAAATGCAGGCAGAGAGCCTGAAGAGTCCAGAAAAACTAGAAAACTTTAGAAATGAGAATATTATTAACCTTATCTGGGCATTTGTGTTTGTTGACCAATCACTTTTACTGAAGGATTGCTTCTATATTTGTTTTAAATTTCTTTTTCATGCTTAAAAAAATGCAGATTTTTTCAAAAAAAGGTCACAAATAATCAAACACAAGCGGCGTTAGAAGCAGAAAGTCAGCCGAACTTCTGCTTTATGTGTTAATAAAAAGCAAAAACACCTTCTCAGCTTATTGTTTTTTATTGTTTTCAATAGAAAGACCAACTCTCACCGCAGGTATAAAACGGAGAGCTGGCGTAGCAGCAGGGCTGAATACGGAAGAGGAGGAGTGAAATGAAGATTCCTTATAATTACAGAAATAAAATCATCCCATTACACTTTATTATCCCAGAGCCGTACACGCACAGACGAGGCAGAAATCAACACTTAATATATTCAATATATTTATATAAAACAAAAAAATGTATATTTTTCCCTTTAAGTTGGGACGTTCAGTCGACCACAGAGAGGAAGAAGTTCAACGTTCACACGACGCCGAATCTCCGCCAGTAAAAGAAAAGATTTCAGCCATGCTTCAAACGTTTTGGACTTGTTGACTCAAAATTATGAGATTTAAAGTAAAGATGCAAAGCAAGTAGAAAAGAAAACGAATGAAAAAAGTGGTAAAAAATGTTGACAAAGTGAAAATTATGAGTTAAAGTGTCTTTTTTTTAAAGACTTGATCAGGTTCAAGATCAAAACAATGACTCAAGTCACAGGTTTTCACCTCAGAAGGTTTATTTTTACTCTACTTAGATTTATTCTCACTTATTTGACTTTTATTCCACATTTTATGATCAGCCTCTTCAAGTGTATAGTTTAAGCAAAATTCAAAATCCAATTAAAACAACGAGACTCGTCATTGTGGTCTCATTTACACATTTTTCTAAAAAGTTTCACAAGTTTTACTTTGTTCTGCATCATTTTTTATTAAAGTCACGACTGAAGTTCCTTTTTTGCTTTTTCACGGGGAAAACCGACCTCCACGGTCTCCAGGTTGCTGTCTGATGCAGTTTGATTGATTTTTTTGGGTGGCAGAGTTACACACAGGTACAGATTTATATCATTTTACAACGTCCACTGAGCCTTAAAGGTCCTGAATACTGAAACTGTGGTGCCTCTGAGGGATCAGGATCCACACACAAGGCTTTGGAAGGATTTAACAGGACGCAGCGCTCCCTGGCAGCCATGTTGGAGGTCATACTGAACACATAAACAGATCTGATTCAATATACTGAGGCTTTTGTGATTAGGCATCCACCTTTCTCATGGCTACAAAGACCCTAAGACCTGGACTCGTAAGGTCCAGCAGTCTTATAAAAACAAAGAAACTGTCTACAAGGATGGCAGCGCTTTCTGCTGTTCTTGCATAAGAAGTTATTGATGAGCTTTCTATTGTTTCTGTTGTGCATGTCGCCACCAAATGTGCAAAAAAGTTGCAATATTGTGCTACTTATTAAAAAAACTCCATCCTAGTTTTATTCCTAGCAAAGAAGGCAAACAAGAAGAATTTTCTACGATGTTAAAGTAAATCTTTTGGCTTCTTTTCTCTAATTTGTTGAACTAATCCTTTTTATTTGTTGACAAATGGACCTCCATAATGGTGCCAAACAGGATTTACAGGCAGATGTGAAGCCTTAATTCAGCTGGAATGTTTTTCTGCTCAGTTTTTAAAGGGTTTTCATACAGATGCTCGTCTTCACGAGACACGACACAAGCTGCACGTGGACCACACATCAGCTCACATGGCACAAACAGTCAGGACAGAAGAGTTTGATTCCAAAACAGGATGTCTGAAGGTCGTTTTTAAAGACTGTAAATGACAAAAATAAACAAATATAAAGTCAAAACAGATTCATCATGTTTGGGAATGAAACTACTTTTCATTTAATCCACACAGCTGGTCTGATCAGTGCCTCTGTTCACTCACGTTTGTGTGCTTTTAACGTCCGCCTCCCTCCTCCGGCGCTTATAAAAACGCATCATCGTGATGCGTAGAAACCTGAGTTGCTCGTGTTTTTATTTACAGTTCTGCTGCACAGACGGAGGCCATCAGGTGGCTCATGCAGAAGGTCGCAGGCTGATCCGGGTTCAGCTCTCACTATTTATTTTAATCTCATCTTTTAAACATGAACTTGGTTTTGTGCAGGAGAGAAAAATAAAATCGTTCTTTAAACCAGTGGTGCTCAGTCATGTTTATGGAAAGTTTCCGCTTTTCTGCGTTTTGTTCAGCAGGTAAAAAACTAACAAAGAAAAAACTAATGAAGACTTTTAAGTAATCTAGTAAAAAAATCGAGTAAAAAAATTTCCCCTAAAAAAGAAAATATTCCTTGGTATCTTCTGTTGACATTAAAGCAAATAATAGACAATTTTAAATTATTTCATTGACAAAACCTTAATTAGAAAAAATACCTCAATGACGTAAATTTCATTAAAAAATAAAAATTGTTAAACTTGGGGGTTGAAGAGATTTCTCTAAAAAGTTGCTTCTTTTAGGAGCAATTAAACTAAATTTAAACATTTTAATTCTAACATTGTTTATAAATATCAGCTCGTTTTTTATGGTAAAGTTCAGTTTATGATCCACAAGACAAACAATCTGCCTCCGTTTCTTCGGCCGTCTGTTAGTTCGTAAATTAAAATATGTTTCTGTTATTTTCCTGCAAGAGTTAATCTTGTTTCTAAACTCGAGGAAGAAGTGAGCACCACTGGTTTAGATTCTCCTCCTGGTCCTTACTGACCTTTACTGGCCAGATAAAATAATTATAAACGTTTGAAAAGAGAGAAGACTTTCTGGATGAAGATTAAAATAATCACAGAGAAGTGTGTCAGTGTTTCGACGTGGCCACCAGAGGGCAGCAAAAGCTTTCTGAACAAATAAAGAAACAGACTCCGCTTCATTGTGACTTCCAGACAGTGCATATCTCCCTTTTCCACCTAAATGTTTGTACAGCTGGTCGTTACATGAATTAGATGTTGAAACCCCAGTTGGGACAGACACTCCCGAGGCCAACGCAGCACTTGTATCTTTGTTCTTTTAATTTTTTTTGCTCCTGAATGATAAAATATTGGAAGCTTGAAGTCTCTTCAGCCACCAAAACTAATCCTTAAAACAAAATCTGGCTCCTGAGAGACTCGTCTTTACCTTTGGAAGGCAAACAGCAACAGCGCGATTCCTGCTTTTCTGTCCTTTTCTGCAGACGCCGTCATCTCAGAGGCTACGGGAGGTTTAAATGCAGGATCTACAGCTACTCTAAACCGTGACAACAATATGATAATGAGCCTAGCTCTTTAAATGCATACTTTAAATTACCTTGTTCCTATGATTTCACTCATCTGCAGTTTAATAAATACAGTCCTTTCATTTTATGCTGACATACGCTCGGCCTCTGGGTCTAAGAGGCAGCGCTGATTGTCCGAAGCAAAAACACCGCAGGACTCTACGGTGGGAAAGAGTCGACAGGTTTTCCTTACAGCTCCATCCAGCTGAGGAGGTCCAATCAAAAGAGCCGGTTAAGGTGCAGGACAGGGAAGGAGAGGGGTGATGACAGGTGGTCTCCTGTTGTGCTCCTATATGACGTTAGCGGCTCCCAGGTCCATCAGTAGTCTGTCCCGCCGGACTGGACCGGACCAGAGAGGGGAAGGGAGAGGAGTAGAGGGGTCCGGCGGTGGTCAGATCGAGGTCAGAGTTGCGAAGAGGTGGAGGAAGTGGGGAAGGTCACAGAGCAGTGGAAGTGATCTTCTTCATCCCCCTCCGCTGGGCCAGAGTGGAGCAGCCCACCGGCTCTAGGACTGGGGGGACGTTCCTGCTGAGAGCTAAGTAGGTGGCCGCCATCGCACCCTGGAGAAAACGTGGGGAAACAGAGTTTGTCAGAGTTTGTGACAACTGTTCAGGGACTACAGACGTTANCAACTTGTTGACAACTGTTCAGGGACTACAGACGTTACTTTTACATGCACAGTGAGAATGAATAACTGACATCTAGTGGTAAAGATGGGGATAGCATTAACTTCAAATACAAAGCACAGTGGTGAGCGGACAGCTGCCATGTTAATGGAAGTATGATGGCGAATAGATATAAATGGCTCCTTCTATGATTATAAAACATAACAGTTATTTTAATAAAGTGATTAGACACCAATAGAAAACTGTTTGCAATAAAGTGCCAAAGCAGCACCAACATAACTGAATGAAACCGGTCTTATCTCTACAAAAAGAACCACGAACTGTTACCACTTCACACCACGAGATGACACACACGTCTATCTCCAAACTGAATTCTTGATATCAAAGTTCGGATTTCATTTGAAAAACTCCGGCGCCTGTGGGTTAAAATTTCCCGTCATTGACCTTTGATTTTGATTCACACTGCACCTTTAAATGCGAGACTGACGGAGGCTAAAACCAGCTTAGTAATGTTGAATAAGTCAGGACACTTAAACACATTTTCTGTCTAGTCTTCACTAGGGATGCACGATATATCGGCATTAATATCGATATCGGCCAATGTTAGTCATTTTTTAACATATCGGTCCAATAAGCAAAACTGGGCCGATATTAACAGCTGATATTTATTTTCGTATAATAGCTGATTGTGTACGTGTGTTGGAAGGTTTGGCCATGCAGCCATGTTTGGACACGATGCAGCACTGCATTGTGGGATGTAACTGAAGCAAGAAGCAATTTCAGCTGTGTGGTCATTTTTCACGGTGTAAAATTAAGGTCCTCGAAAAGCCGTATACAATATCCGCAAAGTGGAAGTAATGCGAGGAGGATGCCGTGTGAACTCGTTCAACACCACAAATTTGTTATGTCATCCGAAAAACTGCCATCCAGAACTTCACAAACAATGGTGGGAAGCTAACGCCCCTAATGTTTGCCTTATTTTCACTTTGTACAGAATCTGATCATCTTAAACCTTTTAAAACAAAATATATATATCGACATCGGTAACAAATCAATGCCAACAACAATAAAAAAAAACAACTTTTCATTGACAATTTTCATAAAAATNTAGCAACAATAAAAAAAAAAAAAAAACTTTTCATTGACAATTTTCATAAAAATGTAGTTCACATGAACTTTTAGCTCTAAAACTGCTTCTTTAATATCTCTGAGACATTTCTGTTGCATCATTTCTGATGAGCAGGGATTTTTTACACATTGCCTTTTTAAATCCATTTGTCATGTAAACTTGTCATTTTTAAAGCAGAAGAACTCATTTTAGGGGCTCTACATGTTGCTGGTGGATACCTTGACGAGGTGCGGTGCATCCTGTCTGTTGAGGGTGTATTTGGGCAGCTGGTCTCTGTGCGTCACCCACGGGTGTCTGAGGACCTGATGGGCTGTGAGCCGCTGGTGGGGGTCCACATGCAGCATCTTAGACACCAGATCCTTGAGGGTCAGAGCCCACAGGTCAGTAAAAATCACCTTCTAGTGAGTGTTTAATATTTAATTTAAACAAAATCATGGATTAATATTTCGGTGCACATTGAAATCAAGGTTGTTAGGAGGTTTTCTGGTCCACACCTTTGCTTCTGTGGAGACCGAGTTCCAGTATCCTCCACTGAGTGAGAACTTCCCGCTGCCAATACGAGCAAGAATCTCCTCCGGTGTGTCCTCTGGACCGTTAGCAAACGGAGTGAAACTGCAGAGGAAAAGCATCAACATTTTCACGCGTAGACACAGAACTAGGAAAAAATAAGTTCATAAACATCCCAACTCGAGATCCCAAACTTCCAACCACGTCTTCGCTTGATACGCAGTCATTAAATAATTGTGTGCCACTTCATAGTTTTGATGCTTTAAGACAAAACAGAAACAAACTCTTAGTTAGTTTGATTACTTTCTTTTTAAATCAATCAACAGAATTTTAGGTTTGATCATTTTGTCTGCAGGCACCGGATCAGGCCAGATAGTCCCGCTGAATACACGTTAAATTCATTTTGTTAGGAGATAAACAGAAGATCTCATGCTGGACTTGCTGAACATACCCTGTTAGCATTGTGTAGAGCAGGACTCCCAGACTCCAGATGTCACACGCTGCATCGTAACCCTGCTTTTTCAACACCTACAAGGAAGAAAGAAAACACCAGTTTCAGGTAAAACAATGGTTTTACTACACATTAAAGAAACACTTCATTCCCTTTTTCTCACACTGCTGAAATAAACCTTCAATACCTTCAGCATGATAGTTTATTTATTTAATTAATTCATGCTTGAATTAATTACTTCCCTGTTCTGAACTCGCTGCCTCTGCATTTATACGTCTGAAAAAGTTTCTTCTTTGCAGCATAATTAATATGATCGTTTCCATTGTGTTTGCATGTGATGGAATAATGATCAATCACACGTGCAAACAGACACAGAAGAACTTTTGAGTTTAGATGGTAACTAGCAACAACAAACCGGGAAAGTTGTTTTTGGAGCAGCTGACTGAGCTTTCCAAAGCCAAAACCTGGAATAAACCCTTAAAACCAGGTGGGCTGAAAAGGATGGACAAAAGGAAAGGAGGAAGTTGAAACTATTTCTTCCCTTTACTCTCATTGGGAATGTGAGATCACTGGCAGATTAAATGGAAAAGCTTAGAGTGCTGACAAGGACAGTGTGGGAAAACTGGGAATGTAATATTGTGTTTTGCAGACTTGGCTGCAGGAACATTTACTGGCCTCTTTACGTGACTACGCCGGCAGACGGAGACCACAGAGAGCGCTAAGAGGGCTCAGATCAGATCATCCCGTCCACATAGCAAGCCTGTGGTGTAATTAGCTTTTTCTGTATATAACAAAATGCCAACTTAATAACAGTGCTACCCATGAAGTGACGTACCTCAGGGGCGACGAAGTTGGCAGTGTAACATGGCGTCATGAGCAGGCCGTTCTCTGCTCTCAGCTGTTTGGCAAAACCGAAGTCGCAGATCCGGATAGACTCAGCGTTCCCGCTCTCATCCACATACAGGATGTTACTGGGTTTCAGGTCTCTGTGGACCACCTGCACACACACCAGGAGGAGATCAGGACATAGAGCTGATGTGGCGTCCTGCTTCATAGTTATGCAGATGATGCTCAGATTTATCTGCCTTTGACTGACTGCATCACACCCTGAGGAAATTTACTGCTTTGTGAAAGAGTACATGGATTTTCACAAAATATGGAAAATATTAACTGAACATATCAAATTTTTCTCTATTTTTGAAGTAGATTTGTTGTTACGCTTACTGTGTCCTCATACTTAAAAGATAACAGCTTCAATCAGTCTTTAAAATGATTATACTTCCTGTTTATGCTGCTTAGATCATTAGGAAAAATAAAAATACAGAGCAAATACAAGAAGAAAACTTCTGAAAAGCATTTATGTAACATCATCTTTCTGTTTACGAACCTAAACTACAACAAAAAAAGCTATTTCCAGTGTTTTTACCTCTTTAAAAACGATCTGAACACCATCAGTCACCAAGAACGTCTTTGCAACTTCTTTTTAATTGCTAGCAAAAATGCTTTGAAGCCTTCAGATTTGCTCTAAATGCATTAGGTACATTTTCCATCAAAGTGAAGCCCTAAATGACGACGTAAGACGGTCAGACAGCAGACGAGGCCACAGCCGCTCAAGTTCAACCTATTTAGAATAAAGCTGAGTCAAATATGCAAATGATGACCCAAAACGGACTTTCTGCATCTAAAACTGCAAATAAAAATCCTTCAAGTAGCAGTTTTTATTGTGAAACTTTCAGTAACTTTACAGAAATCCATTGTGTGTCTCATTTGACATGTGAGATAACTGTTGCCTGAAAACTTTAATACTTTGATTAAATTGATGATTTTGCTTCAGCTTTCTTCGTGACAAACCCACCCCTTGAACATGCAGGTACTCCACAGTCTTTGTGATGGTGTAGAGGACGGCGCTGGCTTCCCGCTCAGAGAAAAACTTCTGTCGGAGGATTTTGTCCAGCAGCTCGCCTCCTTTCATCAGCTCCGTCACTAAGAACACCGACCGGCTGTCGTCATACACCTACAACAGAAACATAAATTAACCCACGCATATGTTGTAAAGGTTAACCACTGAATCATTGAGTTAAAGACTTTATTCAGTCTGTTTACTCAGTAAAGGATGAACAAAACAATGATATAATCTTAAAACATTAATAATCTCTAAAGTATGATTCATCTCTGTGGATGAAGGAACTAAAATGCAAACACACTTTCAATTATCGCTTCTGGAAGGGATTCAAGTGGGGGCACTTTCATTCAGCAGCCGGGTGATATTTTTAATTCCAATCAGCGGTGAGTCACAGGAAATCTTACGACCACTGGAAATTAAAGCTGGGAAATTGTTGGTTTTGTCAGCCCACCTGCTGCCGCACAAATTCACCACACAATCAGCGTGACCCGTGTTCGGAGAATGACCCTGAGTGAGTCATTTTAGATAAACTCCAGAGATGAATGATTCATATTAAACAGTCAAAAAGACCAGAAGAAACCTACAAGAGCCTGAATTAAAGGAGCACAGCATAAACAACCACATGAACTTCGCATGTCTAGTTGATTGTATCGACGAAACACAGGACACACATTTTACATGGACGTGTTTAAGCTCAGTCGGCTCTGATGTACCACACAAACTGCTCACGTGACTGATTATATAAACATTAAACAAATTAATCTAAGCTACGAAAACTAGAAAAAATGTGGGTTTTATTGTTTAGTCACCTAAACGAGGTTTTAATCGTGTCGAAGCTGCATCTCACTGACTGTTTATTCTGTGTTTTAGTTGGAAAATAGATGAAGAAAAGAAGAAGCCGCGCTCCGGCCGACTCACGTCCTTCAGGGTGATGATGTTGGGGTGCTGCCCGTATCTCAGCAGGATCTCCACCTCCTCCGTCGGGTCTCTCTTGGCCTTGTTGATGATCTGTAACAGACACCAATGTTTATGATTTAAAAAAGTTGGGTAACCCATATTAATTCTTTTATTCACAATCAGAGGATCTGAATAAACGACGGAGAAAAAAAACCTAGAGGGAGTTAATGCTCTGGCTTTAAGTGTGTTTTCATGTGAGATTTTACTTGATTTTATTGACTCTTCTTCATTGAATTGGTCTAATTCTATTTGATTTATTTTTATTGTATTGTTTAATTTACTTGTTGTTTGCATCATTATTATATTTGCTAAGTTGTATTTCACTTGTTTTCATTCACAAAGTTTATGATTCAGTGAATACTTGGTTGAAATCTTGGTTCGTGCTGTAGCTCCTGCAGCAGCTGCCGGGGGGCAGATTTAACACACTGTCCTTTGTTTACTGCATATTACAACATAATAAAGAAATAAGCTGCATTTATTTAAGTATCTGATATTTTTATCTTCTGTTTAAACCTTTAAGAAGGCGGTAAAATGGAGCAACATGAGTCCATCTCAGTGCTCACCCAGTTAGAGCGTAAGCAAGCAGCACTGAGAAACATCTACTTCCAGTTTGTACTTAAAAGGGTTAAAAAACAAACTGACCCTGAATATAACAGGATGAATCTGTACAACATTACCCACAAATCAGGATAAAAAAAAATCAGCTATACATAGAGCAGAACGTAAGAAAATCCTCATTTTCCTCCATGTTTTGTACTGAGCTGAACAAATAAATTTACAGTAGGAAAAACAAAATAAAACAAAGATCCATCAGAGCGTTCAGCACCTTTCTCTTAAAATCTTTAATGAGAAGAAAAAGAACATATCTGGAGTGACAATGACCTGCATTAATAGCAGAAAACAGAAACATTTAAAACCTTTATAGAGCTGCCTTTCATGTTTTTAATGAGGCTTTTTAAGAACTGCAGAAACCCTGACTGCTTAAAGACTGAAAGCAGAAATAAAGCTGCCGCTGATTTTACCTTGACTGCGTACTCCATGCCCGTTCCTTTGTGTATGCAGCGCTTGCAGATGGAGTACGAGCCGACGCCGATGTCCTCTTTGATTTCATAGGCGTCAGAAAACTGGGAGGTACTCCGGTGAAGCTGCTGCATGCAAACACAAATTACTTTTAATACCAAACACTCCAGGGTATGAACACGGGAAAAGACAGAGGTGGAACAGATAATAGATAAATATTCATTTTAATTCAGAGATTTTATTACAGAAATTACTTTCTGATAAAAAGTGATGTTGAATTATCAAGTTCTTGTTTTTTCTGATAAAATCAGAGTAATTTCATCAAATTTAAAAAGTAAAATGCCTGGTGACAAGTTTATGTGCATAAGTGTTGAGCCTGTTCTCAGAGGTTTCTTATTTCCATCCAGACTTCTGGTTTTTAGTTAATAAATTGTCTTTACGAGCTATTTTTTACATAATCTGATGGAGCCAAAAGGTCAGAAAATGACTTAATGAGGACTTGATTATATTGAAATTAAAAGTGCCTTTAAACCAGATGAAAATTTAAATGACCCATGTGCTACACGGCATTAACAATCCTCAATAATCCACTATTTATTTGCTAAACTTATGATCTCTGACATGTTACATGTAAGGGCTTTTATACTCCATTGTCCAAAAAAATCAATATTTAAAGAAACTTGACCAGTCAGACATGTTTCATTAATCTATCTGTTGCAGATGTTTAACCCGTTAAGGCCCGACCCATGAAAAAATGGTAAGAAAAGTCAAATTTATTAAATACGAGGTCTTTATTTGGCCCTTTAACAAAGTATAACAAAAAAATTAACATTTTTTGGGAGGATATCTAACATTTATCTACCATTTATTACCATGTGATAGTTTAAAAATGTTATAATGTGGTTTTCTGCTCCTGGGTATCTATTAGGGGACAGAAGACGAGTATCAGATTGTGTTCAACAGGATTTTGAGCAAAGTTTTTACCATAAATTCAAGCAAAATGTTTTAGAAACTGTATGAGACAAATATGCCACATCGGGCTCTTATGGGTTAAAGCATGAAGGAAAATGGAGCCATCAGTCAGGGAGGAGGATTTCTTTGGTCTTATTATTCTTCAAAGTTGAAAAAGTCTAAATCAGAACTGGGTTCATCAAAGCCAAACATGAGCAGGAACTGTGGCAGCTCATAAAGGAGGAGTGAAGTTCTTCTGATCATTTCAGGATCAAACTGGAACCAGATTTAAAATCAAGACAAACAGAATCCGTTTGTCAAATGTCGTTTTGATCAGTGACACACACACCATCAGAGCCACCATACACACAAGTACGGTGGCTCTGAATGACCAAATTATTTAAAAAACATTTACTTGATAAAGAAAATGTGTTTAAAATAAATATTCTGAGACCTTCTATGTGATTTAACCCAGATTATTAGAGTATTTTGCCTCTGAGACACATGGAGTTTGTGCGCACCTGTACAATAGCACTAGGTAGTGGTTGTGTTTCTTCCTCTGTTATGGCCACAAAACTAAATCCTCTGAAGAGCTGATGGGCGTTGGCACTCGGTGGGACCCCTGGCGAGTCTGAAGAATGCACAAAAATAGCCGTTAATCCCAGCCGCTCCATGGAATCAGATTTTACTGAGAATGTAGTTCAGCTCTCAGCAGAGGTTTAGGTGCAGGAGTGACGGCGGTACCTCTGGGTGTTTTAGCTGTGAACTCTGGATCAAAATAGAACGTATCGTCAGGTCGTCCTGAAGCTGGTTTAAAAGGAGGGTGGATCTCTCTGCGGTAGAGTTTCTAAGGGAGAACAAATATTAGAAAACTCTCACCCAGAAGCACCGTGGAAAAACAAAAGCAATAAAAGCAGATAAGGACTTTTATTTCTGTGCTTGTTTTAGTAGAAAATTAAACAAAATGGCTGTTTAAATCCCAACGCTCACAATGTTAATTAAATAAAGAAACTCACATTCCAGTCAATGGTGCTGAAGAACGAATGCCTCTTGATCTCCTCCACTCCGTCTGGTCCAGCTCCTGCAAACAAATGAATATTCAATTCAGCATTCAATCTCAAATTAAACCGAATTCCACTTGAAAGCATGAAACTCAAGACGGGAATATAAGCTAAAATAAATGACATCAAGGTCCCAACAAGACAAGTCAGATCATCTTAACAGATCCTCTGATGTGCAAATAACCAAACACGTTTTTAACCAGCCCAGTTCCTAAAAACCAGTAAAGATGGTTGAACTTGTGCTGCACTGAAGGTTGGGGCCTCTTGCATCGTTTCGTAGATTCAGAACTCATATTAAACAACATTAAACTATTTACAAAAAAAAATATTTTTTGTGACAAAGTAAATTTAAAGCATAAAAGCCAAACATTTTTTACCCTTTAAACCTAAATATTTATCCCAGATGCATTCAGAAAAGTAAGCTAATATTGATACAACTTAACACGATAATAACTATTATTTTGATAAAATTGAGAAATGCCCCGACAAAAATACACGAGAAAATCTAAAAACAAAAAGGACAAAGAAAAATCAGGGTCCTCGTTTCCTGGTGTTTTAAATATGTTATGCAATAACACGATGAAAGAAATCAAGTTGCCGTGGTTACAAGTCTCCTCAGCAGGGAGGGCTTTAGAGGCTGAAGCACAGCAGAGAGGGAGGGAAGGAGTGTGCAAGTTCAAACTTGGAAGGTTTTAACTTTTCCACGTTATGCTTTATGGTACAAACTGGAGGATATTTTGAGGACAAAGCTGTGTTATTAAAAAAAAAAAAGTTTTCTTTCGATCAAATGTTTGCACATATCCATACTGTCATCTATTTTCTCAGGAAGGGTTTACAAAATGATAAAGAAGACTTCTTTAACTGAAACTAACAAGTAAAAAGTGTTTTAATGTGAAGTGACATAGTGCAGGGTTGGCCAGCTCAGGTCTTCAAGGCTGGTGTCCTGCAGGCTTTAGATGTTTCCCTGTTTGTTCTATTCTACAGTCATTTAGCTGAGCTATCCAGCCGCTATGACGACAAGCTGTCCATTTCATTTGAATCAGTTGTGATGGAGCAGGAAACATCCAAAACCTGCAGGGCAGCAGCTTTCAGAGTTGGCCATCCCTGATATAGCATCATAGTGTGGAACATGTGGGGAGATTTCTATGTAACACAAAGGTAATGAAATTAAAAGCAGAAATCATGTGTCAGAAAAAGAAGCTTTTCCCACTTCAGATGCTTAACTGAATTTATTTGCTATCATGCAACTGGATTATTTGTAAATCTTGTCAAGAAGACCAGATTTTACAGCTCAAACACTGGATTTCATGCTTTTATTGTTACCCTTTATCTCACTAATGTAATGAACAGGCTTCGGACAGTAATCCCTGCATGTAAATCTCCAGGTATTGAGTTGTTGTGTTGCTTCCAGCCCATTTTACATCCCCAGCAAGTTGCACGCATGATTGTTTTACCGAGTCTGTTGGCAGGGTTGCGTTTGAAAAGGTTCCTGAGGAGACTCTGAGCTTCTGAACTGAGAAACTGTGGCATTCCCAACTTAGCTCTGCACAAAAAGAACCAAAAACAGGATGAGAAATAGAGTTAAAGGCAGGATAAATTAGAGAGAAACACATATTGAATATCCGTATTATATATCTAAACTGAAGCATCTGAAAGACTAGACAGTATGTCCATGTCAGAGGAAGCAAAGTCAGCATTCAGGAGAGTCTACTCAGCGTTTTCCTGCAGACGGATACTGAGAGTGAAATAGAAACGTAGGAAACAGGAGGGGTTAAAGTTTCCTCTCAACTTTGTTTGTAATTTTTTTCTCAACATAATCACATTCTCTCTTTCGTTTCCACCTTCGTCTTATCTTGCTGTTACAATCTCTACAAGCTACTCTTCTCTGCTCTAGCCATCCCGTCTTCATCATCATCATCATCTTCCTCTTGGTCCAAAGTGTCTCCATTAATATAAATCCCTGATTCTCCCCTGGGCTGCCTCAGCCTCTCGTACTTTCTCTCTCCATCTCTTCTCAGATGTAATGTGTGCTATAATAAAAGCTGGTATGAGGAGATTGGATATGAGTGTGGAGGCAGTATAAAGTGTCTCACTTGAGGATCATGGTCATCGTCTCTTTCCGGTCTTTGCCTTGAAACGGCAGCGTTCCCGTCAGCATCTCAAACTGAGAAAGAGAACAGAAATGCATCATGGTCAGAGCTTCGTATATTTTCCAGTGACGTTTTTGTGGAGACACCGTTTGTACTGCAGACAATCGAATGAGTGACGTCGGATTTTTAAACTGAATAATGTGTGGTACCACGTTTGCATCAGCACAGATTTGGAAAATGGTGTTCCTGGAAACCATGAAGATCATTTTCTTGTAGTAATGACTATTCATTAAAAAACTATAAGTATTTATGGTTACTAGTCATCAGCGGTGCTATATTAACAAACGTAAACAGCCTTTTAACATCTGTAGCAGCCTGAAAATGTCTGATAAACACTGGCCTGATGTCGTCTGTAATTCCATCATGATTTATGTAAGAAGCTCTGGTAGAGGCAGATCTGTGGGAGCTGGTCAACCTCATCTTTGCCCAGGATAAGAAGATGCTGTCTGTTCTAATAATACAGCAAATAAAACAAACCACTTCTGGCTTGTCCCAGTCATGGACACTCCTTCCCACAAACAATCAGTGATCGATTTCTTCAGATAACGGCTCAGTTTGTTTTGCTTCATGAAAAAAAGGGCTGATGTTTATCTTTACCAAGATAACAAACTAATGAGCTTTTAATTTCAAGACGCCACCAGTGAATTCATTTATTTTTCTCAGCTTCTGCAAGTATTAGCTCAGACTGAGTCTGAATGTTACAACATCACAAAAATCCTGTAAATGTAAATGAAGTGGTCAAAATGTGATGTGCATGTTTACAAAACAAACATTTTTACAAAATTATCAAAAGTTTAGGAGGACATGAAGCTTTGGGAGGAAATCAAGTCTTATTTAATCAGTATTGATGCATATTTTCTGCAGTTATTGCTTGTGTTTATACTTCAGCCTCCAAGAGGGGGAGCACTGTACAGTGAAGATGAACTTGTTCACCTTAAAGCAGAGTCATTGTCAAAAATATAAATATAAATCCAGGAAAGTGTGAACAAAAGAACACACGTTTCCCCCAGAGTGTCAGAAATAGCAGCACCACATACCTGTCAGAGACTTCTGAGACAAGTATGTGGTGCAAAACCTGACCGACCAGACAGAGAAAGTGGCCACTAGGATGTGCCTGATTGTTATGAAAACAAGTGCAAATAAAGTTTTGAAAATGTTTTTTTTCCGTGTGCAAGCATGCATGTGGTAGGGAGGGGTTACAGCTCTTTTTGTTGTAGATATTAGATAATAAATAATTAGAAAAACCGGGATAGCATAAAGCCGGATTCATACTCGCGCTGCGTCTGCGTACGGTTGGGTCGGTACAGCCGACATCGGCGAAATCTGCTCTCGTGTTGCAGTTTCTCTTCCGCAGTAGCCACAAAAATTCACAACTTAGTCTGTGTTTATCTTTCAAACTGACCAATCACAAGGGAGTACTTCCACGTAACCGTACAGCAAGCAGGTCTGGAAGAGATGCGCGTCGACCCTACACCGACCTACACGGTGACGCCGTAACCAACCTTACGCAGACGCAGCTTAAACTGTGAACAAAGCTTCACTGTTACTGATTACTGAAGTAGTAGAGCTCGTCTGCCGGAGGCGGCAGGTCAGCTTCCAGCGACGGAGCAGCATCTCCTCACCATGAGCACGCCGTACGACCACCAGTCGGCGCTGTGCGTGTGCCCTCGCCTGTTCACCACCTCAGGAGCCATGTACTCCACCGTCCCACAGAAGGAGTAGGCCTTGTTCTCATGGTCTATCGACTCCTTGCTGAGGCCAAAGTCTGAACACAGAGACATGAGACACATTAGAGCCAATCTGAGTTTAAGAAGCGAACTAGCAGGAAAACTGAAAACACACACCACTGACAAAGCAGCGAAATGAGCAGCAGGAGTACACAAAGGTGTAAAATTACGCACCGGTCAGCTTGATGTGCCCATCTTCATCGAGCAGGATGCTGAAACAACAGGACACATTTTTTACTTCATGTCACTGTGAGAGTGTGTTTAACATGCATCACTCACTCTGTGGGGTCAGAAATCTTTTCATACTGTTACACTGACAGAAAAATATCTTCAGGGACAAACTGCAAATATAAATCATGAAAGTGTCGCATGAAGCCTTGATTTAATTTAATATAAAACCTTCTTAGGTCTACTGCAGCACTATGGGTCATACTAAATCTGCACTTTCCGCATCCAATGCAAGAACTTCAGGAAACTCCCAACTTAAGGGCAAAAACCTTAAGCTCCCTGCAGCGTTCTACAAGAATAATCAAACGAGCCTCCTGAAAGGACCATTTTTCAAACTGCATCAGGGAGCTCCGCCCTTCTCATCTGAACTTACGACCTACATATTCATATACACGTGCTGCATGGTTAATACGTGAAGTTGTGGATCGCTTTACGTGGGATTTAGCTGTGGCTTGTTCTTTCCCAGAACATTCCCAGATCCCGAGAAAAACCAGAGCTGTGTTTGCTTGTGAGAAAATATTTTATACTGAACAAAAACACTAAAAACATCATGTAACATGCAGTTAGACCAAGTGTGAGGTCATCTGTAATGTTCCTTTTCCTTAGTCAGTGGCTACGCTGACACGGACAAATATTTCATCACATTGTTCGAGCAGAAACATCCATCACAGAAACAATCAGAATGAGTTTACACGCTGATTTTCTCCTGATTGGGAAGAGGTTTAAACCACAACTCTGGATCAGACTGAGGCCGATCGGACCAGCTGTGGTGTTTAAATGACGCGTTTTTACTCGGATTGGAGGTTTAATACTACTACACCTACTGTTTACAATGAGCGGAACAAATGGAAAAGCAACAGTCTGTTTGTGTGAACGTGTGTGTGTGTGTGTGTGCATACTTCTCAGGCTTGAGGTCTCTATAAATGATGCCGAGGCCGTGAAGGTGATCGAGGGCCAGAGCGAGCTCTGCCAGGTAGAACTTCACATCTTCCTCTGTGAACATCACCTGTAACCAGATAAATTAATCATTAAATTAAAAAGCTATAAAGGCTGCACACACATTCAGTATGGGTGGGTTGTGGTTGGCGTAAGACCAGAAAAGCAGCATTTAAATGTGGTCTATTTACCACTAAATCTACAGAAGAGCATGAAATTTGACATGAACGCTTCAGAGTCAGCTTTTCTTTAACGGGAGATCGCACAAATAGAAAAATAAAGAAACTAACAGAAAACAACAAACATGAGCCAACAGACATGCAGAGCGTAAATAATGACAGGAAGTGTTTATAGATTATTAACTTTCATCTTATTAGAGAGTTTTTATCACTTCTAAAGCAAATGTTTCCCATTAAAAGTATTTTATCTGTAATGACGTCTTTCGTAGCCTGAAACGACACCGTGGCACCACGTGAAATAGGTTTTTATTTTTCATGTGGGTTGTTTTCGTTTGGCGGATCTGCTTGTGATCAGCAGGCGTAATTAACTCAAATTAAAGTCGGTACAATCTGTTCGAAGATTTGTGAAATGTTGTAAACGTATTTGTGGGAAAAAATGTGTCATGTTTCATAAGTTAGTCAAACATTGTTGTGTTGTGGATTTCAGGATTAAATAAAAAAAAAATTATATTTCAGAGTAAAGTGACACACCAGCCGTACTGCTCTTTAAGCTTATTTATTTCACATTATTATTATTAATTTCCACATTATTATTTAGTTTAAACTGGGTTTAAGCTAAATGTTCTTTTGTTTGTACTCTGAAGTTTGCTTTTCTTTTCTAGTTGCTTATCTGGTACGTCTGAGTTCAGACTGGGACAACTGGCACATACATGTTTTTTACAGGAAAACCTGTTAGTATTTTTATTTAAATTTATGTATTTTTTTAAAAAGGGCATCAGGTTTTAATTCTTTTTTAACCTCGGTTATAAAAGAGTTGGGACGCTGTGTGAAAGAGTTGTAAAAAGAAGAGGGGACACAGACGTGTTGCTGCCATCTAATTCAATAAGAGCAAATATTTATAATGAAATGGTAAAAAAGTCTCCGTTTCAACATCTGATATGTTGTTAATGTTCCACTGGGAATAAAATATGGGCTGACGGGATTTGTAAATGACTCTATTCTGCTTCTATTTACCTTCTACACACCGTCCCACTATTTGTGGAACCAGAGTTGTGTTTGTGTGAGATGATAACTGGTGTGGACGGCTCAGCTGTCAAAATAAAAACATTCCTAGTGTAATTTGGGGGGGTTGTACAGTTTTTGCCATTCCTTTTAAAGCTCCGTAACAACAAACCCTTATAAAACAGATTACTTTAAGGACATTGCATTACTATACTTATTGTTAATGCCTTTTGGTGTTGAAATTTTAAATGTGAGTATTTCAGACTACCGGCGTGAAATCCAGAGATATTTCCCATGTAACTGAGATGAACGTGGTTTACTCTATGAACCTGGTTATTAGGACGCAGCGGTGAAACGCTATAAAACAGATTCTGCTTCACTTCTCTGATCCTGTCAGCAGAGATGATAAAAGCAGTTATACGACGTATCTGCTCGACTGGATCGTAGCCTGAGACAGAGCCGGCTGTGATGAAGTAGCTTCTATCTGTAACAGCTGATACCATCCAGCAGCAACTGTGTCCCATTAAAGAAAAATAAACTCCTGATTCCTCGTTTTTACCTCTTGTATGGGTTTTGTTCTCTCTGGTTGTTGTTGTGATCTAACCTGACCTCTCAGAGAGTAGACTGATGCCAGTGCTTAACAGCAGTTACCTCCTTAGAGAGACGAGTGAAGAGATCTCCCCCCCGGAGAAAATCCAGGATCAGGTAGAGCTTTCCCTCCGTCTGAAACGCTGCAGGGAAGAAAGGGAACCGAGGTGAGAACTAAAACGTTTGCTCCTGCAGAAAGAGGAGTTCTGATTGGACGTTCGCTCGTGGCGGCGGTCTCCTATTGGCTGCCTCACCGTAGTGCAGCTTGACGATGAAGGGATGGTTGACCTCCACCAGGATGTCTCTCTCCATCTTTGTCCTGACCCGGTCACGCACTGGAAACACACACAGAGCGGAAACACACATTAACAGATTAATCAGGTTGTGTTCCTTCCTACCAGCAGATGGTGCATGGCTTAAGTTCAATATCATTTCAAGAATTTATTCCCCCTCTTTTCTCTCCACACCTCTTTAGCCCTCAGCAGCATCCCATGAGAAGGTGTGAACTTCAGAAGATTTCATCCACAAGTAAACTTTCTTTTAGAGAGAAGACCCTGAGCTGGCTCTGAAACATTAAGTTAACTTGACTGATACCAGACCGAACCTTGAGCTAAACATGACTTTGTTCTTTAATCGTTGAAAGAAAAACGTGACATACCGACGCACAGATCCATGAAAATGAAAGACAAACAGACTAAACCAGGGCATCTATTCTATTCTATTCTATTCTAT
>CM047992.1:2171701-2186991 GCA_026261665.1 Melanotaenia duboulayi | reverse complement strand
TAGATAGTTTACCCTTTAGGTGATCTATAGAAGTTTTCCAGGTATTTATACCCCATCCGAGAGATTTACAATCCAGCCACAAAAGAGTTTATTCTGACTCTATGTAGTAAATTTACGGTGAGTAATCCATAATTACATCGCTATTTGTCACATTTTTGTAATTTGAAAAAAGATCTATATTACTACTAAATTGCTGAGAGACCTGTATTTTGACCTGGAAATTATGATGAAGCAACATCCTGGCAAAATTTTGACCAATCAGAGAGCTTAAAATGACAGTAACATCCAATCAGGAGCAGCCAAAGATCAACATGTGACTAGAACGTGTGTCTGAAAAGAACAAAAATAGTGGTCCTCTATGGCTGGAATAAAGCCAAGAAGATGCACAAGGGTGGCAAAAATGAGATGAGGTGGAATCGTTTTTGAGAGGACAGTGGGTAAATAATAGCATAAATTACTGTAAATAGAAAAAAACAGCTGGAGGAAAAGTGGAAATATGGAAATAGTTTCTGTTGTGTGCTTGTTTCGGAGCTAAAACCTGAGAGAACGATGTGCAGATGAGAAAAGGCTCGGTCACACAAAGTTCTCTAATAAATTCTGTTTGACAACTGAGGCTGACTGGGATTAAAAAAGTTGAACTGTTGGAAGGTTTAACAGTAGCATCGAATCCCTCCCGCATCAGTTTGCTAATCGTTCAGGCTTTTTTCCCCACTGGAGATCAGATTTCTTCTCCCTACTATAAAACAGCTGTTTTATGTCAGGGTGGCAGATGAGCTGGTGAACAGGAGGAGAAGATGGACTCATCTTGGTCCCATACGCTTTGAGCTCTAACCTTTCAGCCATCTGGAAACCCACCAGCTGCTGTTGCTGCAATATGATCTGCAGACATTCACCTCAAACTGATGCTGATTTTGTCTTCACAGAAAAGAAAATAATGAGGATTTTTGTCAGTTTTATTGTGAACAAACAGACCAAAAGTCAGTCTGATGCTGTTTCTGGTCGCTCAGCCCGACGCCCGTCATTAAGTGGGTGCTGGTAGCAGCAGGATGGTGTGTTTAGGATTGGGTCCAAGCAAACAGTGTGTGCTCATGGTATCATGAGCTGGTCTACCTTTCAAAGTGGCTTTCTTCAGGACCTTCATGGCGTACAGCTGACCCGCATCCGGTCCTGTGATCTTCCTCACCAGAAACACCTACACACACACAAAGCGTAAAATGAGGTCGATCGCTGATGCTTCGCCTGATGTGAGACGCTACACCAGCGGCATGATGTGTGATGATGACTCAGAGGATGCTGGATGTGTAGCGTGTTGACCCTATCTTCCAGATCATACTTGATTAGATTTACAGATACACACATACGCAGGCTGAACGAGAGGCTCATTGTTCGTTCATAAAGACGGTGATACTGAGCAAGAGTGTGAAGGACTCATCTCCATGGCAACGGCCTCTCAAACACCAGCACAAGTGAAACATTATGGGGATTTGAAATTAAACCTG
This sequence comes from Melanotaenia duboulayi, assembly GCA_026261665.1. NCBI lineage: Eukaryota > Metazoa > Chordata > Actinopteri > Atheriniformes > Melanotaeniidae > Melanotaenia > Melanotaenia duboulayi. Next base: position 2,185,492 of record CM047992.1, on the reverse strand, counting down.
AACCTACACTTAAGACCCACTCACACACACATCCTGGCAGGTAGTTAAACACACACACACCTTTCCAAAAGAGCCTTGTCCCAAGACTTTGCGGAGTTCAAACTGCCGCGGGTCGGCCTTTTCCGATCCCTCCTTGACATGATGGGTGATACTGATCTCTTTGATTGGCACGTCATCCTGAAAACAAACAGAAACACATATAAGTTCATCATTTAGCTCTGAGATTCACTATTAGTTCAAAAGTAAGAGTCTGTACAAGTACAACCTTAAACCTGCAGAAGAAACTGCTGACATTTAAGAAGTGTTTCTCATCTGTAGCACATGTCAATCTTACAGGATGTTTGCATGATTTATTTTAAAATATCAGACAAAACAGAAGTTAAAAGTCTGCTCTGGCTTACAGAACATGAGATTTATTAGGCTACAATGTCCAGGACTTGATTAATATTGGTAAAAATAAGCGTCATGAAAATAATGAATACATATTTAATTTAATGATCAGTTAATAAAACAAACTGTTTAATTAAAAATTCTTGCTGAGGCGACGTTCTGCTTTTTTACAAAGCTACACTGTTAACAGTTTTATTAAAAACATCCGGTTTGTTTCTAAAATAATGTCATATTTTCTTTTATCTGACACATTCACTGTTTGCTTTGAGGCTGATTCAACAGCAAACCAGCAAGGCTAGAAAACTGTGTGGAAAGCAAACATTTGGTTAGTGCCATGTCCTCAAACTCTCAGCAAGTTCAGAACCGGTAGAGAAAAAAACTTTTCGTGTGTTTCTTCAAGACTGAGCCTGTGTGGATGAAACCAAAGTCATAGTTTCACCACAATAAAGCTGAACCTAGACAAACACACAAAGGGAAATCAATGCAGAACATCCAGCATCAAGTTATCCTTTTAAAGGGGTTTATGTACGTTTTCTTTTTGTGTTGAGACCTCAAGGATCGTCCTATAATCTAATCAAGTCAAGAAGAAAACAACAGAAACAACAGGAAGCCGGACTGCACATTTCCTCCAAGGCTGGATAACAAAAACTTCTGATTGTCTAAATTCATTCAACTAAATCACTTTGTTGGGCGATTTTCTTAAATCTGGTTCAAGATTTAAGCCATTAGTTTTTGTTTTGTTTGTTCCTTTAAAGAAACACTGCACATTTTCTCAGTGACATCTAACGTTGTGCAATCTGAAATCCATCTTACATCCTGCCTCTACTCTGAGCGCCTGTCAGTGAAAGTCAGGATGATCAAAACAGACAGTAAAAGAAAAGATGTGAACTTGTTTCTCCACCTCAGGAAGCTGCAGGGTGACGACGACTCTGGAAGCGCACATAATAAACGTCACTGTGACGTCAAAATAAGTCAGAAACATTTTTTTAAGGCCAGAAAGTTAAACAGTGCTACTTTAAGTAAAAATATTCAGGGGTAAACTAAAGTGTTTGAATGTCATTTTAAAGAATATTTGATGCAATATGAGGATGATTTTTCATCCTGTCGTGTTTATCTACGTCTTCATCCTGCTGATAACGGCGAGCCCGGACGGTGCACTTGGCATTAAAACTCCTTCACCTGCCTGTAACACCGAGCGGTCTTTTCTAAAAACGTGTGAAAATTTGCCAGAAAAAAATGATAAAACATATGCAGGTTTGTTTTTTAATCTCATCCATAAAAACTGACTTAGCATCTCTGCTCTTTAAAAATGGAGTCATTGTTAAGAGCAGCGGATTGATTTCTACACCCAGAAAGCCTCATTAGACCATGATGCACTGCAGCTTGAGTCACAACACAGGGCGCGGTCGAGTACATTTACTCTCCACGGACAGAAGTCATCTGATGTCCTAAGAGACAGCAATTTCTCTCTCCAACACTCAAACACAGCAAGTTTAGACACACTTTCTGCTTTTCATTTAGAAATGCATTATGGGAAATGCTGGTGGAAAATTCAAAAGGAAACCACAACAACGTCCATCAGTATGAGTTGGTGTGAAGGTGGATTTTTCTCTCCCATCCAGGCTTCTTCAGTGAGTCATACAACAGGTTGAGCAGGCATCCCAAACGCTCGTCATCCACACAGCAGGAAATTACAACACACACTCACACGGATGCACACACAGTTGTCATGGAGCCACCCCCGATACCTGCTCCCCACTGTAGCTCACTGAGTAATGTTACCGAGGTGCGAGTGTTCAGAAGCACCATGTTTCCTTCATTTTCCCAGTTTTTCTGACGCATCCAAGCCGGATCCTTCTTTGTTTGCTCTGGATATGGATGCAATGGACCAAAACCAGCAAAAACAAACTCCGACTTCTCCTGCACCAGCAGCATTCCCATCATCCTATCTGCCATCTTCAACCTCCATCCCTCCCTCTCTCCATACCTGCAGTTCCCAGGTGGGTGACCTGTTTGCTGCTGGATGTCCCAGTGCATTGTGGGTCCTGTAGTCTCGACAGCGGCGGAGGCTCTGTGGCGCTAACATGCTCCTGAGCTTCGACTGTGAGGCAGCAGGATGGAGCCGGCGTCAGCTTCTGCTCGTCCCTGACACTACCACTCTCTCTCTCTCTCTCCCTGAGAGAAAGCTTCACCTCCCTCCCTCCTTTCCTCCCAAGTTACCGCCTACTTTCTCACTTTTTCTATCTTTATTTGAACAGTTCTCACCTCTCTTCCCTGGTTTGCACCTCTCTCTGTCTCCTTGTTATTCTCTCTCTTGCTTTCTGTTTCCTACAGGACAAGGTTACACAGTGTGGATGGGATGGGTGGGGGTTGGGTGGGGGTTTTGCTGCAGAAAATCTCCAGTCTTTTGTAAGACATTAAACTACTTATAAGGCTGGATTATTGGGGGTCAAAGTAGATAAGGAACGCCTGTTGGGCCTTTTCTCATGCTTCTCGTCTCCAGTAAAAGAAAAAATGGTTAAATGTATGGAGATTTCTCATTTTACAGCCTGTTAAAAAATTAGCTTTACAAAGAAGCTTTTATTAAAAATGTTATCTAAACGTCTCCCAGATATTGTTTCTGATTGCAGCACAGTGTTCATTTTGATTGTTTGAGCAGTTTTTAATGTTAAACAGTCCTGCAGGGGGTCCACCGGTGCTGGTCGGCTGGTGTGTGCCAGAATTAAGGTATGTGATACAGATAAATAAAAAAACAACATGCAGAACTTTGCATTGCAACAAGATTATCTATGCTGTGCATTTCACTTGCTACTTGCTGTAATGACGGTTTAACTGATCAGTTGCTCATCAGCAACAAGCTGTGCATCCTGCGCCTCTTTTTGTTTTTGTTCCTCGTTTGGATTTCTTGTTGCATGAAAGAAAAAAGAGAAAATAATTTAGAAAGCTGGGTTTTCCTTCATAATCTTCCTCAGGCCTTCAATGTGAAACTGATAGAATCACTTTAATGAGATTAAGCTCTACACTGCAGCTCAAAAAAAGAATGAACTTGTTTCTTTTCCAGCTTTCATTTTATTTGCTTTAAAACAGACAGATTTTAAAAAAGTTGTCTTTGAACATTTACCCCCCCAACCCCTGCACAAAATAAAGACAAAAACAAAACCTTATTCCCCGGCCTGACCATTTTTAGAGGAATGTGGCGTTTAATTAGAAAACAACCCACTTTAAACTGGATCTTTAGGGACTTTATTACACGCCTGTCATAAAAGCAAAAATCTGAAAAACAAAAAATAACAGTTTGAGACAGAAAACAGGATTTTTCCAGCAACAAGGTGATTCCCAAAAAGCTACTAGCCAAGCCCTTGGTGTATCTCAGCACGGTGAGCAATGTGTCCAACTGGAGGACACGAGAAGAAGTGTCAGGACTAAAAACCTTTACACAGCATCTGAAAGTGATGCTTCTAAGAAATAAATCAATAATTAATAATTACTGCAGCAGTTAAATGTTTTCCTGGAAATGAATGAAGAAATTAAATTAAATTAAAAAACCTGTGCTTGAATTTGGAGATGAGAACCAGGAATAAAACCATAATATAACCAATGTTTTATGAAAATCATAGTCCCTAGAAAAGAAAAGTAGCTCTAGACATGAGGAGAAATAAGCAATTTACGCTGCATGTCATTAAGTTCGGCGCGTCACACTGCTGTATGCAAATCGTTACCCATCCAGACCGAGCAGACCACAAACGAAGCACCCGAATGCAACTTGACGGGGAGCAGCTGATGAGCGGATAAAAACAGTCTGGATGCCAAACACAGAAATGTTTGAAAGGCTGATGAGTTTAGGAAGGTTGACAATTCGAATCATGTGTGTTTCTGTGTGAGTCAGAACACAGATGGAGGATCAGAGCCGAAGCGGCAGGATGCTCATGTTGCACCTCTTAATCACAGGATTAAAACAGAAAACCCTGCACCTGTGCCTCAAACACACATGCACCCGCGCCAGATACTCAGGTATACCCACCTGCATGCGCCTACATGCATACAAGTCTCCAACTTTTGTTCTCTCTGTTATTTCTTACAAATTATGCACAATAAACACTGCAAAGCAACAACAGAAAACAAGCAAATACACACTCACAGTGTGCAAATGTGCTCCTGACACAGTCTATTTCTGTCTCCCACATCCAGGAAAATTTACTTTCTGTCCTCACACAGAAGCAGATAGAGTATTTAATTTAGACTGGCCAATAAATAGAAACCTACCCCCTCTTCAATCTGTCCTTCCTGAACAAGATGATGAGTATTTATCCTAATTATTAATCCTTCAACTTTAATGTTAAAATCTTCTAGCCACTAGTTTTACCTTCTACAAATTCATTCTTTGCTAAATATCAAGAAAAATAATCAACTGCAAAGAAGCTTAAATCTTTTACATGAACCTATTTTAAGTCTTTACAACGTCTAGCTGTTAGTATTGATACCAGGTTCTCTTTGTAAAGAAGGAAGCGCGAAGATCCACCAACTCTTCTGATTTAGCTGCTTCACAGAGCAGAACAGAAACATCTGCTCACGCTTCTGTCGGGTTTTTATACGGTCACAACAAAAAATCTGCCAGATTTAAACCACAAACCTCTTTATTTAGTCTTGTTATGTCATGGCTCTGGAAGTTCTTCAGATTTATAACAATTATTTTATATATATCTTTACACATTTTCTTTACCTCAAAACACCTGAATTTATTTACAGTTTTAAAAAAACAAAGTAAATACAAGTAAAAAAAAAAATCAGGTGAAGAAACAAAAAGAAAACGACTGGAATAAAAGAAAATACGGTTAAATATTACATAAATTATTAACATTTAAAAAATTTAAAATAATTAATACAAAATAAATACACCAATAAGAATGAGTAAAAGCAAATATATAAATAAAAAAAATCAGTTTGACACCAATAAAATAAACACAGACCAGAAGGGATTTGCTGCAAATGAAAAACAGAAATCATGAGGTAAAATATTTTTTCATATACATTTTTTTATTTCATTTATCCATTATATTCATTTCTATTAATTTTATTCATTCTTTGTCTTTTTTATTCATATTTATTTTACTGCAGTTCATCATCATTTGTCTTTTGTCATGAAACTGTCATTAATCTGTTTTTAATCTTATCTTTTAGTCTAAAGATGGACATAAAACTTATCTCGAACGCCAGGCTTAGCTGTGAATGGATGGTGGCTGTCAGTGGCCAAAATTCTTCCAGACAAACCTTTTTTCATCTGCGAGTGGATCCAGAGGCCTCAGGTGCAGCAACGTCTACTTCAACATGTCTTCTGTCTTGGTCTTATTAAGACAAACGGCGCTCTAGCATCTATCAAACAAAGCTGGTGCTGGAGTTTTAAAGTTCACAGGTTCTCCCTTCATACACACATACTCGCCACGGTAAAAAGTACGGGCACAAACATGGCAGCTGCCATGGAAGGAGATATAAACAGCTCATTTTAAGAGAATAAAAACATAACAGTAATTTTAGTAAAATAATTGCATACAGATGAAAACAGCTTTTAATTGGTCTTTGAGGAATGAAACCAACATGGACAGTTTTAAGTCATCATGTGTGAATGAAGACTTCACACACCTCATCATGGCTACCTCTCTTTAGGTGTTTCCTCTGACATGCAGGGGGGAGTTGATGGATTGTTCCTTTAACTTTATAACAAAGCCACCAGACTCACAACCTTCTTTCTTTTTCTTTTAAATTAAATTTATTTCATTGAGACAATCACTTCTAAAGTCTTGCTGAGTTATTCCAGAAAACCTTGTTTAATAACCTTCAGTTCAACTTTTTTTTCTTTGTGAATCAAATCTAAAGTCTGATTTTAAGTTTTCTCCTTCATCCAGTGGAAATATTCACCCTGACATGCTGGGCTAGTAAAACAAACAGCAGCGCTCATAAACAGGTTTCAGTAGCCCGGCTACACTTAACATCTGTCCGCCATCAGGTCTAATTAAGAGGCCACGCCATCAGAGTTTGATGTTGTTAACGCTTCTGCAGCAAAGCTTCCCCACGGACACATTACAGTCATCATATTAAATTAACATAAACTCTGCACACGTTTGTTAACGTCTGGTCAGGCGGGGGGAATCAACACGAGCTGGTGTGTGTGTGTCTAGCTCTCGGCTTATTAAATAAAGTGATGAGACTGCTTCAGAAGACATGAGGACTTACAGAGGCAGTGTGTTCAGTTATTTTCACATTAAATTAAAACTAAAAAAGGGCAGCAGAGAATATGCAGGAACTTTTTAAGCTTGCTTCATCTGCAGAGCTCAAATCTATTTCCAAGTCTGCAGGATGAGTTTGAAAGTCAAATTATTGATTTGAAAGACAGTAAAGCCTGAGATGGACTGGTGACCTGTCCAGGTGTACCTGCCTCTCACATGTTAATGCTCCAGCTCACCCGCGACCCGTACTGGACCACACGGTACAGAATGGTATTCTGTTTCTTTTACCCTCTAACAGAATGAATTAAAATAAAGTGGTTTTCAAAGCAAAGATCACGTCTGAACCAGGTCGGCACAACTAGTGCACGGAACAAAGTCTGGAGTCAAAAGAGCCACAGATGAGGAGGATAAAGTGGATTTCAGCACCGAAAGTCTGCGCTGCTCGCTGAGATTACGCCTTTAAAACAGCAGCAGTATTAGGTTTGTTTCGGGACACCTAATGATGAAATTCTACACGTAAGGCTTGAAAAACATCAGAATCTTCAGGAATAAGGAGGATAAAGTGGTTTTAGTGGATTCTGTTCACCGCTGTGACAAGTCGCCTAAATGCCCCAAATCTGATTCTTTCACCAAGAAAAAAGGATTAATTCCACAGATTTTTCTCTTTGAATTAACACRTTAATTTTATTTATTAAACCTAAAAAGACCTATCCAATCAAATCAAACTTTATTTATAASCCACTTTCCATTCATAACAGCAGCACAAAGAGCTTTCTCCTTAAGGTGTGTTTATTTATAATGTTGAGAAATTGGTTAACGCGTYATAATCGTGATAATCATAAAATCATGATTATGTCTTTGGYAATAATCGTACCAAAAAAATAAATAAATAAAATCTGTCATTGTAACATTCCTAATTTAGACTGAACACAGATCCGATGTTCTGATGTCCTAACGGGCAGCGTTATATTTCGGAAAGTGCTGCATGAAACAACGCTGATGAATAATGAAGAACATACAGTATAATATATGGTGCTGATCTCAGGCGTATTATGAAAGGCTACATTCCACTTCTGCACCAGTTAGTTGGACAACTATCCTCACTAATAAACTGTGCAGCCCTAATTAGGGACAATCACCATAGTGATGTGTTTAATGGTGCTGTACTGTCACAAAAATAATAGTGATTAACTCTTCGAAGTCATGATGTTAAGAGATTTCATGAAGAACATAAGGAATTGTGTCAACCTAAGAAAGTGAAGGACTAACGCACATCTTCTTAAACTTTTATTTTCTGCTGCTACCGCAGCTTTACGTTTAAATGCCACCACCAGTTCTAGATCAATCGTAATCAAACTTTTGACCTTTTAGCTTCCAGGAAACTGATCTCAACCACTAATATTACATCAATACGACCACTCAATGACCAACAAGCCAACAATCCAAACACACATGTTAACAAAGAACATGCACATTTTTTAAGTTCTGCATCCCAAAAACCAAAATGTCTTATTTTATTCTGACTGGGGAAAAGTGGAAATCCAAAGGTGGGTGACTTTAAAGAAGTTAAACTGTACAACCTCGGTTATAACAACAGGCCAGAAATAGACGTTTACATTAGATACCGTTTTACTGTCTACAAATATAAATCTATTCCTAAAACTCAATACACAGAATGTGTGTCTATTTTTGTTAAAAAGAAGAAGAACTGTTTTTCATTTAAGTGTCTAAGTTCAGGCATGAATTAATATTTTGATATTTTAGCTGCTTTTAGTGATTTAATGTGAAAGTGATTGTTTTAATCAGCATCCGTGTCACATCGTCTAGTTTTGACTGATGGCTCCTGAACCAAATCCAACCACGTTGTCACATTATGGTCACATTTTACGATATATGCAAACATTGAATTATCCATTCATTTGATATATTATCACATCATGATCATAAAAACCTCTGGAACATATGCAGTGATGTGATGTGAACATTTTTAATTCAAAACCAAAATAAGATCACAGCCAGTGTTAATAGAAACAAAAAAACTTCCATTTTTACGATTATAAGATTTCTCTTACACCAGTCCTAAGTACAGTACTTTGACATTTCACATGATCCTGACTCCACGGACCCTTGCTGTGTTCACACATGAAAGCTTCCTGCAGAGATGGTAGGAAGGATTTCTAAAGGTTGCAGAACCAACAACACACATCAGAAAACACATCACAGGTCTCCATGTAAAGACACAGGTTTGTTGGTGTGTCTTTGGAAAACACGTAAATTTTCTGTTTAAAATCCACAGAACAAATGCATGCATTTCTAAACGATGCAAGAAATGTTGAACAAACAAGTATTAAATTAATTAGCACAGTTCTTAAAAAAAAAAAACAAATAAAAAAAAGAAGAATTTTGCCTTCACAAGGAGAAAACTTGGTTTAGTAAACATACTCAATGTTCTGTACAGAGATTGAGATTATCCTGATATCTCCGTGTGGAACAAAGGTCTTTGAGGCTGATGTTAGGACATGTCAGTGCATGAGAGGATAAGGCTGGTGGTAACCTGACTCCGCGGTAGCCTACACTGCCAAATGTCTGAAAGCAGATAATCCTTTCCACATTCCCATTAGACGGAATAAAAACATTTCCTGTGTCAACCACTTCTCTTTGACCTCTATGTAAATCCCAGATTCTGTTACGTGTAATTTTTGGTTTTCAGGATAAACAGAAATAAAAATCAAGATAAAAAGGATGGATTTCTGCATGTGCACCATCTGGGTTCTTAAAATAACTCCACGTCATCGTTTCATAGATAAATTAAATCTGCTACCGAGATAAGCAAAGATCCAGCCCAAACGGGTCAACCACCTCTCCTTGGAAATGTTTCTTGGCACCTGCACAGACGGTGCTAGAAACTCAATGTGACAACTTAAGAACAAATACCGTCACCTCCACAACAAGCGAGCCGAACTCAGCTGGCATCAAAGCTGTCAGAGGCAGGAAAATCCGACATATTCCAACCAGCTCTGACAAGAAGCTACACAGCAGATTTGTGAAAGGATGCACATCAGCACTTGTACATTCATGACTACTCACAGGCGCACTGAGGTGAGCTGGTCCACCGCAGCCTAAATCTGCCTCCACATTCCTCTTATTTACCACCTCAGGTCTCTCCAAGCAGCCACCTCTGAAGGTCCAGGACGGTGGTCGGCGGCTCCTGTCAGACCCGGCGATGAGCAGAAGTCGTCTGAGCGACTTCAGTCGACTCCTCAGAGCCCTGACAAGGCCACCGACTGCGCACACGCATCCCGCCTTGGCCTCGGCTGCACAGTGTGTCATCACAAAAAACTTGGGAGTTGTTGCAGTGAAAGAGGAGGACAGCGATGAGTGTGGCTGGGAGTCAGTGTGAGGGATACCCAGACGATGGGAAGGGAAGGGGGGGCGGGGGGTAATTCCAAACTGGGACGGGAAGCGTCCCCTTTCCCACCCACACACAGCTGTAACCTTCCACCCCATGTTTCCACCAGGTGTCCTGGAGATCCCCGTTCACTCATGCTGACATAACTCTGACCAATGACCAGACACCACGACGAAAAGGACTCACCCTTCTATGTTCACACTCACTCAGGGTTTTAGAAAAAAAACACATGTAATATACACTTAAAAACAATAATAATACAAGCTCTGTTCTGTCAGCTGAATGTGTGAAAAAGGAACAATCTGACTTATAAATAGGACTCATTCATTAATTCCCTCTCACTCTGCCTCCTACCAGGCAGACAGCTTCCTGGAAAAACACAAGTGTGAAATGTGTAATCAACTGTGAGCTGTTAAAGTTATATTATTAAGTATTTGTTAACACTTCATTTCAGGAGTCTTTACATGGTGGCAGTACCGACCTGAAGTGCTGATCCAGCCCTTGTTTCCTTCTGTTTTACCTCCAAGTAGCCCAACTTTCTTGTAATCTTTTAAAGTAGGTTCAAGAAATAGTTCTCCAGGATTTCTGAGGAGCTTTCAAAGCTTTGGATATCAGCTTTCTACTCACTTTCAGTCCACTTACTGTACCTGATCATTTTCAGAGCGACGTCTTTTTAGTTTAAGCCACTTAATTCTGATCTATGAATCAGTACAGCATAAGAGAGACACCTAGCTAAAGACGCATTTGTTACTGGCAGCCTGTCAAATACACATTAGTTTCCACTTCTTTAGTTGCATCTGTGAAAAATACTCAGATAACCAAGTTTGACAGATAAAATGTGTCATATCTCAGCACAGTGTACAGTGTCTTTAAAACGTTTAAAGAAAGTGGACAAAAGAAGAGTGCAGCAGATAAACAGAATCTGCAGCTTTACTTCAGTTGAAGCGATGTCCATGGTGGCTNTTCGGCCCAAAAAGACCATCTGCAGCAGATAAACAGAATCTGCAGCTTTGCTTCAGTTGAAGCGATGTCCATGGTGGCTGTCAAGAAGCCAAAGAAGGCAACAGGTCTGGTGGATGGATGAATCCTCCTCAGAGTCTGGATCGCAACATTATTGTTTTTGACTTAAATACTGTCTTTCCATTTATATTTGCATCTGTATTAATAACCTGCTGCTCCTACTTCCTATTTCCTTAACAGTAGACTGTATAAAGAAGTAAAGGGTAGCATAATTTAATATCCTAAAAACCCACAAACACCTCTAAAATCCACTGCAGCAGTCCGGTGGACACACTCCAGCAGACACAATGTGGGAGACGCTCCCCAGCCCAAATCCTCCACCTGTCACCACCCCCGACTCTTTCAAACACAATGTACACAATGCTGTTACAGGCTGCCGACAGCGTGTGTGACATTTCTTGTATTACCTCCACCTGTTGTCACCTTCTCTCCATCTGCACTGGTTTCCACACACACACCAGTGAGGTGAAAATCAAAGTGGTCCAGGCAGAAAAACACACCGCGCCTGCTTATTTTCCTTTCTAAAGCTTGGCTGCATTAAAGCACTTTATGCTTTTTGTTTCACAATCATGGTTTTTATTTAAGTGGTTTCCAGCAAAAGCAGGAAGTTCTGCTGGATGGGAATCAGTGTCAGAAACGATCGTTTAGTACTAACAGAAAAAGAGGTTAAAGCTGAGTTAATTATGGACTTAAGGCTCTTCTGGGACAACACTGCTCTGTTTTTATACATTAATTTGATTGAATTCCACTGATCGGGTGTGACTGGGACCATCGTTCAGGTTTCAGGACTTGTGAGTTTTCACAAACAATGACAGTCACCTCTAAACTCAAAGATCCACCAGATCTCAGGTTAAAACATGAAATCATTTTATTTAATGCAGATGGGTGCAGAGTGAGCATTTTTCATGACATTCAACACCATTTTCAAAGCAGTGCCGTCAGAAGTTAATTCTGCCTTTTGTAGATGAGGTGAGGCTATCCAGTTAATCAGACAAATGCTAGAGCACAGCTTGAGATAAGTAACACATTAAAGGAACCACAGAAGAAGAAAATAAACAGGTACAGTCGTAGTGCAGTCGTGGCCTCAGGTGTCCTTCATGTACCTCAGTGGGTTTAGTGTCCTTAATGTTTATGGACACTGCACCTCCTCTCACAGATGAAAACATGTTCATGTCTGGAAGAATTCTGGTGTCTGACGGCCGCCGTCTACTCTCAACCGTGCTTGGCATTTGAAGTAATTCCTTTGCCCATCTCTACCACTAGATGCTGGCAATTCTTACACACTGTACCTTTAAAGTACATTTCTAGCATGGCTTTGGTGTGGACGTGTGTGTTCTGCACACTTATCTTCAATATGTTCCAACAAACTGCTGATTCATCAATTAAAAATCAAACGTCTGTGCCTCTTCCTTCTCTCTGATTAGTCCAGTTTGCATGTAAACAGTGTGGATACTGTGGCTTTAAGATAAAGCCAGAGTACTTAGATTTTGAGTGACACTGACATGAATGAACATTTTTCCTACATTCAAGCTGTAAAAGCCATTAAGACCTTTTGGGGGAAAGTGCTTGGACATAATCTAAAATCAAACCTGTATTTTTTGTTCTACTTTTATCTACGTTGTAATATTACTGTGTAAGAAAGGCTGTGATCTGATTCTGATTTCTGATTAATAAGTCTCAACCACAGTCATTTACAGAAGGTTTCTCAATCCTGGTCTTCAGGACCCTCCTGCCTCACATATTTTAGAAGTAACACTATTCTAACACACCTGAATGTCAAGTAAATGAACGGCTGTTAAACGGCTTGCAAAGAACTTGATGAAGACGTTCATTAATCTGAATCAGGTGTAAGAGTAGGAACACATCTACAACATGCAGGGCAGTGGGCTCTGAGGACCTGGATAGAGATCTACATGAATCTGTTTAAAAGACAAAAGAGCTACTTTTTTCAGCACACACACACACACACACACACATGTTACTCAGGCCCAGTAACATGTGATGTAGAGCGGCTCTCAGGTTGGTTCGGATTTCAGGCAAACCTTCCCAGGATGGGAAAGAGCTGAAATGTTCTGACTTCTTGGACAAAACTGATGATTCACCTTCAGCAACAAACACACATCAGATACATTAATTTAATTCCTTTTCTTTAAGTAAATATGTCTGGAAAAAAAGGAGAATTCAACCACAAACTTTCCTCCGACAATAGGCAGCAAGTGTGAGAAGGGAGAGGAGACAAGAGAAAAGTGAGGCCACATTTCCAGCACCACATGCATATCCCTTATTAACTCTGCTAATAAAAATAGATGCAAGTGAGACTTGAGTAATAATACCAACTGCACTGTTGTTGTGTATCCTCATTCGTTCTGTGTTTGTGAGTTTTGAACCGCCTCTTTCCTCCAAAGTCCTGTTGACCTTAGGTTTTTCCATCATTGTTTGCCGCGTGACTCGGTGGATAAAAGCATAAGCTAAAACACCTCATATGTCCAATGTAAATGTGTGTGTCCTTGCGTGTGTGTGTGTGTGTGTGTAAATCTTCTCCATGGCAGCAACTATCACGGACTGAGCGAGCAGGATTCCATTCCAGACAATCTGCACCCTCTAAGCCCGTTACGCAATCAAATTAACAGCCTGGATGGTCACCACACAAACAGATACACAGACGCTTGGGATTTGTCAGGTTAGAGGCATACCGTGCGTTTCCGCTGGCCTTGCCCAAAGCTCAGATAACACACACACACACACACACAC
>CM047992.1:2140735-2171639 GCA_026261665.1 Melanotaenia duboulayi | reverse complement strand
ATCGACGTGTCACTGGTCAAAAAATAGATTCAGCATTGAAATTAAAAAGCTTAATAAAATCTGCTCTAATATCCAGACATAAAAAGGGGTTAAGTACATTTCAGAGGTTAGAAGCTTTCCAGTCGGTTTACAGGCGAGTTCTGGAGAGCAAAGCCTGCTGCTGCAGAGAAGGAACGAAGGTAAAAAGCTCCACCTACAGAAATTCAAACTGCATTAACAGAACATCCACAAAGAGGAGAGAAGAGCATGCTTCCTGCAGGCTTAAACAGGTTGAGAAGGAGCAAACGATTTGAAGACTTTTTAATCTTTATTTAGTTTTAGTGTCCAGTACTTTAGTTTTATGGTTTGGACTCCTGCATGTGATATGCAGTATGTTGACTATCATGATATATACACCAATCTTTTCAACCTATGCTTGTTTAGATACAAGATCTAAACTGTAGGCCAGGATGCCAAAGACCTTTATTTGCATTAAAAACTTAAAAATAGGTGCAAAAATATTTCTAAGGACTGACATTTTCAGGGATTAATAACACATGACAGTGCTCTCTGACACCAATTAAAGTGTCAAATTTCTACTTTTATCTGCTGAAATGTCAAAACATGCCCATATTTTTTTGTTTTTTTGCATTTTGACAGTCACAGGTATATGGCAAAGCTAAAATGAATTTACAAAACAGGGTCAAGACCCAAAAACTGACTCAATACATGGTAACAGCTGGGATAAGAAGCAACATCTCCAGGTCTGAGGCCATAGCGGGACTATCCGCGTTGGCCTCTCCAGTGTGGGAGCGAGTGGCTGCTTTAAGAGGAGTTTTAGCTTTTTAGGGTCTTGTTTTAGGATTGACTGGGGCAGCACCTGCAGTGATGTCATGGTGCCCCTGACCAGCTGGGCTGAGAACAAAAGAAGCCAGCTGAGGTGATTAGGACGTCTGGTGAGGAGGTCCTTTAGAAATGCCCAAAGTTTCCTCTAGGCAGGGTAGGACCCGTTGAAGAGATTATATCTCTTATATTGATATTATATATATTATATATTATATGTCTTGGCTGATTTGGGAATACTTCAGTGTCCTCCTGAGAGAAGTGGGTGGAGGTGGAGGTCTGGGGATCTCTGCTCAGGCTGTTGATCCAGCCGAAGTAGAAAATAAATAAGATGGATGAACATGTTTAAAGTTTGGCAAAATTTTATATGAAAGCTTACTTATGTGATTGTATGTTGTGATTTCCACTTTGTTTAGCCAGACTTTTGGCCCAGAGGATCTGTAATATTGTCATAAAGCATTCCTGCATATAAACAGAAAGAAACTATAATTTATCTAAAATGAAAACCCTGATGGATCTACACCTACACGTTCAATTAGATACAAGGATTTATCTGATTTTAAGGTGCCAGCCTGGAAGTGGAGACTCTTCTGAAAGCAGAAAGAAAGAAAAGAGTCAGCGAGAGAGCGAGAGAGAGAGAGCGAGAGAGAGAGAAGATACAAGCAGTGAAATAATTTTTTATCTGAAAGACGGCAGACAAAAGACACAGAGGAGAAGATGTGGGACGGTAAGTGATGAAAGAGAGGCGGATATGATCTGCAGCAGAGGCCGAACTTTATAGTACAGAGAGCATTAAGAATAGATGAGGAGGAGCAGAGAGAGGACATCATCATTTATTCAAGAGCTAGCAAGATAAAATCCTCAATCACGGTTCTGAACACACATTTATACAACCTGACACACACACACACACACACACACACACACACACACACACACACACACACAGTCTCAGCTTTTCATTCTGCTGTTAACTGATCTACCAAAAAGGGCACAGAGGTAACCAGACAGAGGAGATTCAGGAGATGAAACCAGGCAGCATGAGATGCTCGTGAACCTCTCCTGGTGGTCTGGGCAGAAATAAGCTCCTGGAAAATAACTTCTGCTGGCAGATAAAAAGAGAAGTCCAGACCTTTAAAGCAGCGTCTCTGGAAAGAACGTCCAACCACAGAGCTCACATTTAGATCTGAACTCATGTAAAACTAGAGAAATAATATTAAATATGCAGTTTGGTGAGACGAGACACCTTCAACTTTACAGCAGCACTGATTTGTATTTCGATCTCTTTAATCTAAAAATGCATTTTAAAACAGCATTAAGACCCTAGCTTAGCAATCAGATTAAATCTGATTAAAGATTTGAACAAATAAAAACAGCACTGTTTTATCTTAGGAAAAAAAAAGGTGGAATATGGTCATTTTTATGCTCTTAGCAGCAAAGTGTTCAATACAGTAATAATTGATTTCACTAACAACGATAAATGATAAAAAAATGAGGAAACATGACAAATTTTGGAGGTTCTTCAATGTGAGACGTTGCTTGAAATAAACCAAATTATCCACAAACCTTTTTAATGTGCATTAAAAACTGTATTGTATAGTAAGTCTTAAATAAAAAAAATAAATAAATAAAATAATAAAAATATATAAATATTATTTGTCATTATTACCAAATAATGATGAATAATGTAATTAAATAATAATATAAATTTTATTTGAATTTTTCTGTTTATTTACAGTTGGCAGCAGAATTATTCAACTCTCATTGTGTATATGGCTTGTTATAAAAAACATGACTGGGTAAAGTTATTAATAAATATAAGGTTAAGATTCAATTCAATTAAAATACAATACAAACAACACCTCACACAGCTTCTGCAGACTCAACATAACACTCCACTTTTATTGATAATACATATATTCAAACCTCTGGCACATAACTGATGTAAGTGCAGATATTTGCTTGTCAGGTATCATTAAACTCTGCAGCAGCTTTATAAGCAGCCTGTAAACTTACATTTCTGCCTTTTAGCAGCTCCGAGCAGAAACAGACTTCTGGTGCCGTCTATGTCTGCGTGTTTCACTGTGAAAAACAGTAATATGGCAAGAAAATGGCCTAAAAAGTTAAGAGATCAGTTCCTTGCTAAAGAAAACAAGCAAACGCACTCTGCAACACAGCTGGAGGCGTGGTTCACAGTTCAAAGTTGAAGGTACGGTTACTGCACCGCCTGGGTGTGGCATGAAGAAGATATCGACCAGTGGAACCAGTTTCTTGTGAAAACAGGTGTAAAAACTCGCTGAGCAACAGGAAAAGACTTGCAGTAAGACCTGAGATGGTAGAGATTAAACCGGATCTTTTTCTCTTTGGAATATTGAGTTAGCAAACCTTATATTGGGGGGGGGTAAATAATTTTGCCACTTTTGTTGAAGATTTACAATTCACGTAATCTTTACGAAGAATAACAGCCATTTATTGGAAACACGTTCAGGGGTAGAAATGGGGGGTTTGTTAGTCTGGACATCACACATGTGTCCACACCAGAACACACAAATACAATTTAAATGTTGTTAGCCAACACATTTCCTCTGGCTCAACCCAGCTGTGTCACAAACGTAAATATGGACTATGCAGACATAATCACACTTATCTAAAATAATCAGGTTTAAAATATTCTGTAATCAGTGTGACAGCCAATCAAAGCCTATAATATTAATTCACGTTGTATTATTTAATTTATTATTCAGAACAGTCTTGTTTTTCCTGTCATGAAGATCTGATTAAAGAAAACTTTGAACTTTCAGTGGATCAGCCCTTCTACAGCAGACGGAGAAGCTGGGGGGACAACGCTGAGACAAAAATCCCTGTCACCATGCCAACCATGTTACCATGGTAATCTGTCCATAACAAGCACACATACCTCACTGTGATGTTTTGGACAGTAGCCCCACTGTCCACCCCTCACATTCTCTACGTCGCTCTTCCTCTTTCTGCCCCTTGCTCTCCCTTTACTCCACCTCTACCTCATTAGGGAAATCAAAGTGCTTCATCTGTTGCCAATCAGCAGACTTACATGCACAAAAATGCAACATGTAGGAGGGCGAGCATTCCCTGCACTCCAGGGAAAACTAATGAACTATCACCCACTGCAGTTACCCCGCATTCGCCTGCCGGAGGAATCTCAGCCCATCTCCTCAGAGTAAAACACAACAGGCTGCAACAGCTTGATTAATGTCCATCAATACTCTATCAGAGCAGGAAAGAGCCCGGAGAAAACATGATGGCAAAGCCAGCAGACATTAATGACAGACATTAATCTGTTCAGACACTAATAAATGAAACTGCTTTACGCTCATAAATCAGCACGTTTGGAGACTTCCATCAGTATCCGGGTGGAGGTGCAGACAGAATCAGTCACGACTTCATTTTATGAAAAGTCAAACAAGACGCGCGTCTAGCTGCTGTAACATCACACTTTACGTTTACATCACCAAAAGCAACTCTGGCCCACTCGTTGCTTTAATTCACTGGGTTCTGCAGGGGTCCCACCACAGCGCTTCAGTCAAGCTGAGGTCTGGACTTTGTCTGACCGTTGCAGGAAAACGCCTCTTCTCTCTACAAAGAACTACCTGACAGAAGCTTGGCTGCAACTGCTTCATGCAACAGGATGATGAGCACAGCCACAAATCTTTAAAAGAAGGGCTGAAAAAGAAAGTGTACCATCATGAACGTTAACATTTAACATGGGGCTGTTATATCGAGACTTCTTCACAGAGAATGAGGGAATTTTGTTTATATCGAGATAGCTTGTTGTAAGGCTAAAGTACCATTTTTACATTTTCCACAACAGTCTTTTTGTCATTGAAAAATATTGTTCATACATTTTCTTTTAAGATCATTTATTTAAATATACAGCTACTTAATTGTTTTAATGCACATGTGCTGCTGATCCTTTATAAAACTGCGTTTAGCAATCAATGCTGTAAATTCTCTTTGGTTACTTGACAAAAAAAATATAGAAATATTGACATGAAGTTGGATTAATTTCGTCCAGCTTTTATTTAACATACTTAAAGTTGAGTCTGACACGTAGTTCTTGGGCTGGAAGCAGTTTCTCAGAGCAATATGGTCTTACAGTTAACTCTGGAAATGGCCTTCAAGTCTACAGATTGATGGGCAGCAATGATGTTTCTCTGTAATAGCTGATGTCTTTCCTCCTTGACTTTGTGTTAACGCACATTTAAAAGCTCCAAACCAGGAAACTAAGAAAACTTCAGCTTTTATAGTCGCTCCCGCTGATGATGATCAACTCATTGGTTTGATTACCAGCAGCTGGCTGCTTCTTAGCCTCTGAAAGGCTTTTCCCTTTTTCCCCACACACACCAGCCTTTTGTTTTAGTTTCTGTGAAATGAATAATGATTATTAACACAGTGTAATATGTCATGTATTTCTTTAATCCGAGGTTTACATATCTAATTTAAAGACCAGTTTTTTTCAGTATGATCTGATAACAGCTCAGAACTGAAAGAGGTGAAGTTTCTTTTCAGGTGACTGTGTATCAGTAGCATAAACTTCTTTTTACAGATAATACAAAAGACAAAGATCCTTTAAAATGGCGTCAGCTCATAAGTTGCTTTCACGCTTGTGAATCAGTCCTGAAAGTTTCCACAGATGCTCCAGAGTGATGGCATAAAATGTCCACTACCGACTCTCAGAGGTCAGACAATTTCCAGCCGGCTTGGTAAGATTTACGGCTTCATACATTTTTCTTTTCCACCTGGCTTTGCTGACCTGTGTGCTGCTTTCCAGCTGCTCTGGGATTTTGTGGATATATTCACATAAATGCAGAAGACGACTTCACACACACTGACTTTAAAATGCCTCATCGGCCATTCTAGTCATTTCCAAACAAAACTAATTCCCCAGAGGAACATTTTCTCCTTCATCCTGTGTGCCCAGACCAGCGGTCTCCAACCTGCAGCTCCGGAGCCGCAAGTGGCTCTCTGGATCTTCTTAATACATGGCTAATAATGCTAAAGAATTACATAATATTTATAAATAAAGATATAATATCAAATGCTATTTTTTCATGGAGTATTTGCACTGAATTTTCCCATAATGACACTAAAAGTACCAGTAATGTTGTTTTTATCTATTTTTCTTGTCATTAGGTTGGAAACTGTGGACTTTTATTTATTTATTTTTACATAATTTTTCACAAATATGTACACCCCANATTTATTTTTGCATAATTTTTCACAAATATGTACACCCCATAAAAAAAAGTCTGAAAGTTTCATGTTTTTCTTTATTTTAAAACGTTCTTCAAAACTTAAAATAAATTTCCTATAGTAGATATTTATCAAAAAAAGTTGTTTTTCAAAAGGTTTCTTAACATTTGTGGCTCTTAACACGTTTTATTTAGCCGGGCTGAGGGGAAAATGGCTCTTTGGAGAGTAAAGGTTGTAATAAACGCACTATGAACTGCATGTGAGGACAGCAGTTAAGTCCAGACCGAACTGTTTGCACACTTTCCAAACAAAGTGTCCAAAACTCTGATTACAGCCCTCTCTGTGCTGTTTGCATGAATCAGAGCAGCTACAATTCACTGCTCAGCAGATTAAGTCAAGCCTTATTTTCAGGTAAAGTTTGTGAAATAAACTGGTAGAAAGGTATTAAACTATAAAAGCGACACTTTCCACCGATAGTGAAAGATTTCAGCATTTAACCCAAAAACTTATCATCCCTCCAGTGCAGCAGTAAAAATCACTGAAAGGTCAAATTCATCACAACAGACCCTAAAAATAGTCCCTTTGTTTAAATTTGGACAGACCACATCGCAGGGTGGGTGGGTGCTGAAAGGTTAACAATGCTACGGCTCAGTCAGCAATAAATGGTGAAATGAAGACATTTATGTAGACTTTCTAAACTTTCGGATCACTCAGAGAACAAGCTTCATCTCTCATTCACACACCGAGTGTTTTTCTCAACTTCAGCATGCGCATCCTTTAATCTAACATGTAAATATTTAATTTAAAAGACTACATTTGAGGAGCCACAACAGCTTATTTCATCATTTCAGTTCTACTGTAATCTAGTAAGAGGATCAGGGTCTCCGTGGCTTAGCATGTCAGAGCTGGTAGAAAGCTGGAGTCGTTTCAGACTCGAGAGAACATTTGTTTTATTTTATTTAAAGTGTGCCTGAGCCGCGTCCAGCCGCACGTAAACGTCTGTAGAGGAGAGTTTTACTCAAACTTAACATATGCCTGGTTACGATGTGTAGTAAAAAAGTCTCGGACTATTTCTTTCTGTTGTCAAAGCAAAGCTACATGATTACTCACAACATCCAGCTAAATCTGTACACACACACACACACACACACACACACACACACACACAGCAAAAATAATACAAACGAACCAAGACTGAGGATGAGAAAAAGTCGGTATGACTCACAACCAGTGAAACCGAACAATAAGCAGCAGACAACAATCAGCCACATGGAGTGTGTGTGGATGTGTGTGTGGTCTGTACCTGGTACTGCCGGTTCCTAACGTAAAATAACAGCGTCTTCATCGCGCGCTTCTCCTGTCACAGCGCCACTCAAACTGATTAACTGACCAACATGTTGCAGCACTCAGCGCTGAGACACACACACACACACACACACACCTAAACACACAAAGAGGAAGGCTGTCCAGCTGTTCATCGTGGTGAGTAGAGCATGTCCTGTCATTGTCTCCTTGGCAACATCTGCACAGGAAAGCACACATCTGCCCTCGTGGCACCTCCCAAACACACACACACACACACACACACACACACACAAAGGTCATGTCACAGCAGGGACAGGCAGGAAGCAGCAGACATCACAACAAACCTTACATCACCAACGTCATGTCCAGTGTAATGGTAATAAAAACTGTTTATTAAAGTTTGAGGCACAGCGGCAGGATTTCCCACAGGTCTGTTAATGCAACACGCTTTTAAGGACATACAAGAGTTTCTGTAACGAAAACACAATCACACCAACAACGGCTGCAGATCAGAGAGGAGAGAAATAAACGCAAAGAGGACAGAAACAGCGAGAGGGAAAAACAAAATGTCATAACAGGTCAAGAACAGCGTTAAAAAAAGAAAAAGGGACAGTTTGTGAGAGCGTGAGGGCGGATCCTGCAGCCGAGGGGGAAATCCAGGAAGCATCTGACATGAAATTTTCACAGGAGGAGGAGGAGGATGAAGAGCAGGAAGAGGAGGAGGGACGGCTGGTTGTCAAATTCCAGTGTGGGTCAGTCGGACATGAGCGAGCATCTTCCCGTTCCATGAATAATCTTCATGTAAGCAACACTTTTTCCAAGGCTTTGTAGAAATAAGAGAATGTTGTTAAAGCCAAATAAAAACTAAATATTTACATTTTCTACTTCTGGAAACAAAAAGGAAACGCCCACATTCTTTATTATAAAGAATGTTGGCGTTTTTCCTTTCTAATCATTCTGGGGAAACTCCCTCACCACATCATCCTCCCCGCACACAAACATCTTCAACCGTGTGTGTTTTAAAACAAATGTAAGGTTCAGAGTAGTTTTATTACTGAAGGCCTTTATTTTTCATTATTCAGTGGACATTTTAAAGGTTTTAAAACTTTGGAAGTGTCAGAAAACTAACCAAGACATTCCCAGTTTTTCACTTTAAATAGATATTATAGAACCTAACGAGTTATTTATGTGTAGAAGTCCAACAGTTAGGAAATTTATCTGGAACCGATTGAATAATAAATCTATAATTTGAGTGTTTTTTAAGCAGAATCTCCCTAACGTGTCGCTAAATGTTTTTTTGTTGTCATATATCAGGAACAACAAAAAGGAACATGACAACATCATCAGGAACTTGGGAAATTATTTAGTAAACAAAGCCACCGCGGGCGCATCAGTAATTAACGGGATTGTTCTTCGTCTGCTTCATCCTTCAACAACAACAACAAAGCAATCGTTAATCAGGCTGTCATTGCTGGTATCTGGGCGTATTTCTATTTGAGTCCAATTTAATCCTAAAAACTCTCAAGTAGGAAGAAAAACATGCACTTCTGCAGGTTACTTTGCAGGCAGTCTAAAAGTAAACCTTTCGGCTGATGACCTCCAACCCGCTGGTGCAAAGTGGTGCAACACTAAAGTCGATATAAAAGTGGTTCTAAATGACAATAACACAATCATATCTCATCTTATTCTTTTCTTCTTGTTGTGTTTCCATCCATAGGAAGGTTTTCTAAAATGCCGATGAAGCAACACGTGCTCTGATTAAAATGGTCAAGCGGGTAAAAACTGATGTCACATCCACTTTAGGAGTTTCTGAATAACATGAAGGTGAGGTCGGCCTTGCTCGCTGACACAGCATGTGGTAAATGGTCCATATTTATACGCTTTACTGGACCTGGGATGATGCCCAGAGCACTTTACATCATACATCACATTCTCACATTCATTCACACACTGATGGTGGAAGCTGCCATGCAAGGCACTCGGCCACGAGTCAGGCCGAGGATCAAACCAGCAACCCTCAGGCTACAAGACGGCCACTCTACCCACTGAGCCACGCCGCCCCAAATGTGTTCTCGATGACTAGAACGTACTTTTGTTTTGAGCTAATCTTACAGTGATGACACAGGTATTTTAATGTGTTTTGTGCTTTAACCGCCTTCTATTACATCACCTTTATTTTAACGTGTTTTTGTATTTATTTGTTTTGGTCAGCTTGTTGGAAGCTGCTAAAGAAATAAAACTGGATGGACTGATTGAATTCTGGGAGCGAGCAGACTCATCAGTACAGATCGGTAGGTAAAAGTTTAAAAAGAAGTTTTTGTTTTTCCTCATTTCACTGATCACATGAGCAAACAGCTGTCTCTGTGGCTGGAGAACACGCATGTCCAAAACCCAGGGACACGTAAGAAAAGTCCCAGCAGTTGAAGAATATCGCTGCATTTCTCTATCAAACATGTCCAACACAGCTGGCTTGTTGGTCTTCCTCCTCAGATCTTTCCTTCAGTGATGAGACGTTTGTCTGTTCCAGCCGTGAGGCATGAAGCCGATGCTGCCGCCGTACAGCCTGGTTCATTAGATCCCAACCAATTAACAGAAACAAGCTTTAGTTTTAGAGAAAACAGGTTCACACCTGAAACCTTTACAGAGGTTGTTCTGATTGTGCTAATTTAATGGAGGCAAATTCGTCTGAGAAGTTTCATCTATGAAATGAGCCAAATTTAACTCGTAGCAGCTCCGTAGAGGAGGCAGGATGGTAGAGATGGAACTTTCTAGATACAAAAAGATCGTGCTATGATTTTTAATTCTTAGAGGGATCTGCTCATTTTCAGTTTAATGATTAGAGTTATTATTTGAAAGAAAAAAGGATGAAAGGGGAGGAGAAGAAGAAGTGACTAATGTTTTGATAATCAGGTCATTTTGAACTTTGGTCTGGTCTCTGCCTGTTCACCATTTTACTACTTTTCCATCATAACAAGTATATCTATATAGATATATATTTATAAAGAAACAACCTCTCTCTTTTTTAAGTTTAAAATGATTACTCAGCTGTTTTTCCAACAATTATAAATAAAAAAAAAGTCTGGATTCCTGATAAAACTTCAGCTGATAGAAAATAAAAAGGCTGAATTACTTTAATACGTTGTTGGCTGAAGCAGGTCAGACGCCACAAGGCCGGCCATTTAGGTCCTCACAAGTAAAACACGGTTGCTTCTGTGTGAGCAGCTGGTGTGTGTGTGTGTGTGTGTGTTTGCTTTGTGATTGGTCAGTTCCTGGAGAGCGCGTTCAGGAAAAGCGGCGCCGGGTTACACAGATGACATCATCACCCCATGACCTCACAATGGAATACCCACAATGCCTTCTTCACAACACGGACACAACGCGGACACACACACACACACACACACACCATGAACTCTGCCAATAACCAGAAAGGAATGCACTTACTGATCCTTCCAGAAAAAAATAAAGATACTAAAAATATGCTCTCATCTTTCTTTTACTCAATTTCTGCCTTTTTATTCTAATAAACACACACACACACACACACACACACACACACACACACACACACACACTTCCCATTCCTATAAATCAATATTTCCTCTCTCTCCCATCTCTGTATCCATCAATATCCACTCTGGCCAGCGTGGGTGGGGCAGAGGTTTCCATTTTCGGTGTTTAGGCCTGGGCGCACACACTTCCTGCCACCCTCTCAAAACACACACACAAAGAAGAATGACCACAGCAAACAAATAACCATCCAATCTTAAACCAAATGCTAAAATAACAAATGGCTTCATTTTACACAAACATATTAACACACACAAACACAGTCTGCTGCTTTCTGCCGCAGGTTTGGAGGTCGAGACCGTTTAATAAGTTGTTTCCAAGGAATGTCTCCTCTCCCTGATCCCTTTCACACACACCTGAGCGAGCTGAATCAGGGAGCAGAGCACCATGTGTTTGTGTGTGGGTGTTTAAACGACGCCAGAGAAAGTCAGTCCAGATGGCCAGAGAAGATTAAACACCATCTGCCAGCGAGAGCTTTGTACACGGCCGACACACACACACACACACCATGATTTGTCTGAAAAATGACTTCTGTAATAGAGAAATTCATCACACCGTCAGCTTTTGGGGGTAATGGGCTTGTTTTAGGGGAATAGTTAATAATTTTGTCACCTTTTTTATAATCTGGGCTGAAAGAGAAATGAAGCTTCATTTGTTGTCAGATTTCATGATTCCAGGTTTTAGGGGAGCAGCGTGCTGTAGAACACTTTAACCTGACATGTGATGCTGTCATGTAGATATTATAAAAGTTCAGCATCTGAAGCTGAATCACAGAAACCAGATGAGGTGGTCTGGACATCTGGTTACGATGCCTCCTTGTCGCCTCCCTGGAGAGGTTTTCCAGGCATGTCCCAAAGGGAGGAGGTCCCGGGAAACACCCAGAACACGCTGGGGGGATTATGTCTATCATTTGGTCTGCGAACGCCTTGGGATTTCCCAAGGGGAGCTCGAAGAAGTGGCCAGGGAAAGGGAAGTCTGAAGACTGCTGCCTCCGTAACAGGAATGGATGGAGCTATAGAACAATGTTGTTTCTTCTGCATTAATGTTCAGAATATATTATATATATAATTCTTTCTGTGAGCACCTGAAGTCAGAGCACAACCCACCGAGCGCTAACACGTGCCCATCAAATGAATTAAAGATGAGAGCTCAGCTTGTCTGAATCGGAAAGTTTTATCTTCTGGTTTTCTTTGCAGTCGGACGCCTCAGGCCGACCAGAAAGCTCGACCAGCGCTTCCTCCAGATGATCTCATCCTGCTCCTGTAGAAAAAACTCAGACAGAGCCAAACACGTTTGTCTGTGGCCCAGTTTTTTGTTTTTTAGGATGTCTTAAGATTCTAATAGCTAGAAGGGAAATTTCTGGTGATTTAGGCTGCACGTCATCAGCTCCCTCCTTCATACTACATGAATGCTTCCTACACTCCACAGCTCAGTTTAACACAAATACTTTCTTTCTCTAAATGTACTTTTTGTTGCTTTTACAAAAGTAAAAACAATTCTGAACTTTTTAAATCTCAAAGTGAAAGAACATGTCAGCAATACTACGAAGTACTTTCAGAAAAGTTTGACAGTGGAATTTTAACTTTAATTTAAGAAGAAGAAGAAGTAGTAAAGAAGTAATAAAACGACAGAGAGCGCGCACGTTTGTAAAACATAAAACATAAAACCATCTGCAGCTTCTACAAATCAAAACCCGAACACAGAATTTATACAACAGCTCGTGATGCATGTGCTCGTCCATGTGTGTGGTTTGGAGACAGCGGTCAGAGTCCCTCCCGCTGCGAGTAAGTGACCTCATCATAATGAGACATGAAACACACACTGGCAAACACACACAGCTGTACTGCAGCAGATGGCAGCAGATGTTAGTTGGTCCCTCAGAGGGCATCGATGTTCCTAACGCTGTCTGGAAACCATTTTCTGCCTCACTGGGGGCTCCACTGGGTGTGTTTGCGAGTGTGTGTGCTGCTGACTCAACTGTGTGATGACGAGCTTGAGTTTGTGTGTGTCTGCGTGTGTTACCGACTCAAGCAACAACAGATGAAGGTGCTTGTGTGCGCACTCTGGATTTAATGAGCAAGCATGTGTGTATCAACGAGCGTCTAAAAGCCTCCGAAGGATGAACTGGAGAAGCAGCATTTTCAGGTTGTAACTCTTGGATCGGATGCCTATTATTGGCTGATTTATTTTACTAAAAATACACACATACAGAAATATCCATTCTAGGAAACTCAAATACTCTGGAGTAAAAGAAAAAACTAATATAAAGATGAAGAAAAAAAAACTGAAGGAGGAAACAAATGATGACAAAATGTTGTAAAATATCTGCAAAGTTACTAAAATCCAAAGTAAAAGGAGTTATTCTGCTTTAAAGCTGCTCAAAATGCCTGGTTTGAAGTCCAACTTTTACATGACACCACCATGAAGGTTTAAGCCCTTCAGTCAAAAACAAGACCAACCACAACAGGCGGGATCTTTCTGAGGACGCAGCTTTTAGGAGATCTGCTGTTTTAGACCGGAGGGGACAAGGGGCACAACTACCATGTCCTGAATTAGAAACGTATGCTGAATTTTAACAGCACAGAAGCCCATTTAAGAAGACAAAATAAAATCATGACTGTAAATGAGCAAAATAAGGCCTGACTTTAGAAGTGTAGGCTGGAGGAGTGGACGTTCCTCAGTTCTACGATGCACTGCAATGCAAACATGAACGATTCTGCATTGATTCAGCAGCTGGAAATAACTGGGAATCAGCTTACAACAGTACATTATATTTAATAGAGGAAGTTACCTCAAGTACTCCAACTGTTATGTAAAACGTTAGATTAAACATGGCAGGAGACAACATGTGAAACCTGAATTGTGTCAATCACAGCATTATAAAAAAATAAAAAACACGACTACCAACATACTACATAAAGCAATAAAATCACAAATTACTATAAATGTCAACTATAAAACAATCTAAGAGCACGAGGAACTAAAGACAGTTCATGTTTCATAGTTTTGCTCTTATTTGCTAAAAAGTGTCTTTGGTGTGTGAACTCATATCCAGTGGAGGAAGCCTGAGTGGTGACGGTGTGTAGAGGAGAGGAACCGTCCTTCACAGTGTTGATGAGAGGGCACAGCGTGGCCTCATCCCGCCTTACAGCATCTTTTTTACACTTTCCAGTCCATCTGACAGACCTTTGATCAGTCTATGATGATATGGTGGAGGAATACAAAGGAACCACAATAATAAAGATGCCACCAGATTTTAGGACCAACTAACATCTGCTGCTGTTGTGTCAAAGCTCAGCAGGATCCTTCGCCACTATAACTAATCCGACATTATTAGACATCACCCTGTCCAAACGTCTACAACTTTAAGGAGCACATCAAGTCTGAAAAAAATCAGCAACATTCAGAGCTGAAGATCTGTGGAGTACATCTTAAAGTCCAAGTAAAGCATTCAGAGAATAAAGCAAGTCAAAGCAGTCATCACGTCACATGAGATTCATACACACACAGTGTACACACTGAGGTGGGTCACTGGGACCGCCGAGTTTAGAAAGCATTAAATAGAGAGAATAACAGAGTGCTTGGTTATAGAGTCATTTCGGGATGCAAGATATTAAGATGCGGCGTTAGATAAATCATGAGGATTCACAGCTCTGGTGTAATTTGCTTTTTTTATGGTGTCAGCTGTTTTTTAATGGTTTTAATTGTCAGTCAGCTTTGACACTGTGGTGATGAGCCCGACAGTACTGATCACATGCTGCCCTCGGACTGCAGATACCCATCAGATCGGTCCGAACTGATTCAGGAGAATTATCATAATCTCATGTTTTTCCTCAAAAAACTGTAAATTTTTAAATATGAGAAAGAAAATACTGATAATCCACGTGTATCTTAAGACGCTGGAACATTTTTCTTTTAGCCAATAATCGTCTCACTAGATGCAGTTTAGCTCTACTACGCATAACATTAGTAACACCGATATATAATAAGTTGTGGCAGTTGCACAGTAAAGATTTTCAGCAACGTGACACAGAGAGGAAGCTGCCTCATTACCTCGATTTAACCTGTGACACACACTGAAACACACACACAGGCTGCACTCCGAGCAGAACCGTGGAACAGTATAACTCACTCATTAACAGCTTTGCAATGTATTCATCCTCACACACACACATGCAGACACACACGCAGGCGATGTGATGTTAATAATGTTGTCACGTCTTGGTTCGCGTGTGTGTGTGTGTGCGTGGAGCGGACTCTAGAGAATGAGCTAACGAGTGCTCAGCACAGTAGATCTATAAGCCATCTCCCCTGCATTTAAAAATCAATGCATGCAGCTGCTCCGCCTGCCTCCACTGACACACACAAGCAGAGCCGGCAACCAGAAATACCCTCAAAGTAGGCTCAAAGTCAGATTCTGCTCTGTTAAGTGGAAACAGACTGCTGATACGGGACAAATCTTTTTGGCTGTAAAACATGACAGCTAGCTGCCCTTTCACACGATGCTGCACGAGCATGAGGTGAACAACCAGAAACTGAAAATGGAGTTTGATGCAAATCATACTTTAAATAGATCAAATGGGGTCTTAGTATTCAGTGTGATCAGTTTTAGCCACAGCAGAAGAACGTGGGTTCACACAGAAAGAGTGAATTATAATAATATGACATCAGCTTTGAGGAAGATTGTGCTTCATTTTCACATCAGCCTTTTCCAACAAGAGCAAGTGTTAGTTTTTTAAGTCAGTGAATAAATTATCAAAGAGAAAAAAATCTGCTTTGACTGAATATAACTACAAGTTGCAAACATACGGGGCTTTCTTTGTCCTCTGCTCTGCACAGCTGAAGCAGCTCGCTGGAGGACAAGCAGAGGCCTCTAATGGACCGGAAGCTCATCTCGGATGTGAGCATAAAATAGGGACAGGAAGTGGACTTACAGTGCATATGGACATGGAGTCGTCCTCGCCCACCGAGTCCTCTGTATCCTGATGTGAATCCTGTAATCACACAAACACAGAGGTCACACACACTTGATACACCGCGGTGAGGTGAAATTAGCACCTGCTCCCCGTGTGGTCCCGGCAGGCGGCTGAAATGATGCCACACGTTCACATGAAAACAGCATGCAGGCAAAACAGCTCACAAAGACGTAAACACAAGATGTACAAGCATATTTATAAGAAATAAAATCGCTAAGACTTGAGTTATATACGTCTGGAATGAAAGTTTACACAGTTTTTGTTGCTGCTATTGTTTGTTTTTCTTTATGTTAGTTTTAACTGTTTTATCCAGATTTATCTATTTNTACAGTTTTTGTTGCTGCTATTAACTATTAACTGTTTTATCCAGATTTATCTATTTAATATTTTTAAGTAAATTGTGATTAATACACTTATTTATTGGTATTGTTTTATATTTCCTTATTTCACAGGTAAAACCAAGTTTCCATTCCCACACACTAACCCGATAGAGGAATGCATGTACAGAACCGGTCCAGTGTGTTGTCTGACCAGACAGCCGAACCACACAAATACAAATAAAGTTTGCATCACACTCACCACGCTGGTTACAGCACCAGCAAAGTGTGGCACCATTCCATTGACATTTCCATACCAGCTTGAGATGAACTCACTGCCTCAATATCAGGAGCTGCTACTGAGGAAATGACGCCAATGGAGGAACAGCACTTAAAGAAGGTACTACGTCATTCATACACAAACTAACGTTTTCTTTTTAGTAGTAGCAGTTTATTCAGCGCTGCTTATTACAGCTTTTTTCCCTCTGAAATGACACTGATGGTTAAATCTGGAGCAGTGTGAGGTTCAGTGTCTTGGCTGCGGATGCTTGGACACGGTCGTGCCGGGGATCCACCAACTGGTTGGAAAACCACCGGTCCAGCTGAACCTGCTGGGGTTTTGCTCATTTAGATGCAGCACTCAAAGTGGGAGGAGCAGAACAAGATTTGACGTCAGTTTTGGTTTCCGCCATTTTTTCGCCAGTTTGAGAAAAGGAATGGTTTTACCGTCCCTCCATTTTTCTATATCATGTTTTGGTTTTTTTCCGACGCTGCAGCTTATGAGAGAAACGTTTTACAGACGTTAACCATGTAACTCGGTAATGGTGAAACCCTTGTTGGTGCATTCAGGAAGAGACAGATTATCAGGATTTCTAACATCCAAAAAGGGAAAAATGTGTCTAAACCAGTGGTTCCCAGCCTATTTTCCTCTGGATTCCCCTTCATGCAAATACTACCCCCGGCCCGTCCTGTGCTGGAAACTTTGTTGGTTTTATGCTTTCAAAAGTAAGATTCTCGTCATAAATGATGTATTCCAGCTGAGTCCTGTCCTTTGATAAAGCCAAAGGTAAATTAACATAAAATAGGGACAATGTGTGGACATTAACCCTCTGTGGGCTATAAATGGCTGTTTTTGACTACTTTTAATGTTAAGCTTGTACTTCACCCTTTAGCCTGCCTTGTTTGGTATCATTCTTTTCAGCACAATCTTATCTGTGCAAATTTACAGTTATTTTTTTTTCATNATTCAGTGCAAATTTACAGTTATTTTTTTTTCATTTAGACCTAATTTATTTAAGCACTGGACCTAGAATCACACAAAAAACACAAAATCCAAGTGGGAAAAAAGTTGGATTTATTACTGTCAAAACCACAAATATGTCTAACGAACCATTTTTATAACTACGATTGGAAATATAGATGATAACTTATAAAAAAAATCATGTACAAAATGGTCAATTATCAGTTTTAGATAATTATTTACATTAAAATGCAAAACTATGTACAACTATTTACAAAAACTATCAGATGTCACCATAAGATCCCTCATAAAATATCTGTGCTATTTAACAACATCTCATACTTCAAACACAATCACTGTATTTGTCCTTGATTTAACCAGAAAACACTCAGTGAGATTACAGGCTGCATTCACTGACACTTGGGACATAATCTGCTCTTCAAGAGTGACCTGGACAGGAAAGGCAGCACAGCCACAGCCTGTGACACACACTGAAACGAGTCTGGGACTCGGACTCAAGTCACACTTAAGGTTCACAAAAAGATTTTAGACTCGACTTGGAGTCGCACTTAAAAGACTTGAGACTCGACTTGGAGTCGCACTTAAAAGACTTGAGACTCTACTTGGAGTCGCACTTAAAAGACTTGAGACTCGACTTGGACTCACGATTTGAGAATTGTGAACAATCTTACTTTTAATGACCTTCTCTGTCCGACCTCCAGTCTGCTGTCATTTACGTAACACTGACGTAACACACAGTGTAAAGTTTGGGTGTTAAAACCTAAATAAAAAGGAACCAATAGTAAAGCAGCAAACTGGAAGGTCTGTGCTTTAAAAATCCAGGACGCTGGATCCACCTTCATCCACATTAAAACACACCTGGAGAGGTTGGTCACTGTAATATGAAGCTAATGTTAGCATGTATGCTAGCAACGAGCTTAGAGACAGCCATGTAAACGTTAGCTTATGTTACTACTGTACCACCAGATTGTGTTCAGAAGAAGAACGACACAGTTACTGTTTCCATAAACTGCTGACTTTGTCATGATCACGTTAAACTGGGATCAGAGTTACTGCAAACAACGTAGTTTTACTGGGTCTGTTTATTAGAAACGTAGGAAAGTAAGGAGTACTTATTGTACCTGCAAGTATTGGATCAAAATCAATTAAAGCAATAAAGAGATTTTATTCCGTTTTTAAAAGTTTAATGTTAATATTATCTGTACTCATCTCACACCGTTATTTCAAGTCCCTTTTAAAAAATAAATATAAAAATTTTTCTGATGCATTAGTGCAGGAATCACTAACTGTGGACCTGTAGAGTCCCCGTCCTGCAGACATATTTTACATGTTTACTTCCTGCAATACACCTGAGTCAAATTATTCCTCTGTCATCAAGAGGCTTGTGCAGAACAAGCTGTCCTGTGGATCAGGTGTTGCAACGTCTAAAATTCGGTTTTCTGAATTCAGTCAAGCACTTAAATTGTCAGAGCATTTGTTAGTTAAAGCTAAAGTAGATAAAGGGTGAGTACAGATTTTTAATTCCCTGGATATTATAATGCATCGTAAGCAGAACAGATGGCAAGCGTTGCATGGGAAACTACTCATTACAACTAAAAGTGACTTGAGACTTGACATGGACTTGGAGTCAAAGACTTGCAAAAATGAACTTGTGAACACCTCTGCTTCAGACACTAAAACATTTCCTCTCAGACAGAAAGCATGAAAAAGTGGAACGCTTCATTCATCTGTGATGGAGGGATTAACCACAGTTTAAAATCAGACGAAAAAAAGAAACAGGAAAAGATAAATAAAGCTCCCAGGTGGTTTCAGTATGATATTAATCAGCAGGGCCTTTAAATTTAGGCAGCTTCTACCTCATCTGTTCAACCAAAAGCAGAAAACAGATATAAATTTGCGTTACGTAAGGCAGATCAGCAGCCGGTCTGCTTCCCTGCAGGAACAACAGCTGTGCTTTAGACACTGATAGCACCGATACTACAGCGTGACAAAAACAACAACAGCAATAAAAGCAATTACGGTGATTATTTACTTTGCCCCAGAACGAACTATAATCTGCTCAGCGGGGGGTGGACAGAGGAGGTATGGACCGACAACAGCGAGCGAAGGATTAGACTCAGAAAGAGGATAAAACATGTTCCAAAAAGGGTGATGCAAAATAAAGATCCAGAGATGTTTTACTATTTTATGGTTTGGAATTCTGTTTTTTACCATTTTAGCAAATGTTTGCCTTAAAAGTTTGGAGAATTTGTTATTAACAGTTTTCATATTCAATGTACTCAAATTTCAGAAGCTATAAAGAGCAAATTCCTCCGATTTCAAATAGGATGCGTCAAAAAACATGACACAAATTGTTTTTCACATCCTAAACACCTCTGTAGGTGCATTTGAACAACAGATTATTATTTTTATTTTATTTATTTTTTGTGGTTCTGATAACAGCTGTAACATAACTGTACAAGGACTGGCCAAAACAACGAGACTTATGTTTTATTTCATGAGTAAAACATCAAAACACTGACAGATTAATTAAATCAGTGATTTTAACAATTAATTAACTAAACAGAGGAATATGGGTTTATTTAGTCTGATCAATTCTGTTTTCCAACTCTCAGATGAAACTTTCTGGTCCAAAAGCATCATGAAGTAGATTTATGGTGATTGGTCCACGTCTGGTCAGGCCACTAATCATCAATACAGAAATATTTGACAGTTACTTCCAGCCTTTATAAGGTCTTTCAAACAGGAAGAGGTCTTTCATAGTTTATGTAACTATTGGAGGAAGTCCTCCTTCTTCTATTTGTGTCCACAGCAGGAACTGTTTCAGATTATAGTTTTAGTACTCAGTTTACAGAGTCCTCCTTAACGCCTACTTCAGAGCAGGAGCTTTCCAGGCATAAGGAGAACTTTAAGCCACAGAGACAGCCTTTCTTAAAATGAGCCTCAACTAAGAAGACACGAAGAACTTATTATCCTAGTTCTCATATTTGAACTACACCATATGTCATTACTGTACGTGCACAATACAGGTTCAATGACGATGCAAAATATTCGTTCATTCATTCACTTTCTACACCAATTATTACAATTCAGCATCGCGGGGAAGCCGGAGCATTTCCTGTCAACTACCATGTGAGAGGGAGGGTTCACCCTGGACAGGTCGCCAGTCCATCGTAGGGACAAGAGACTTTGGAGTGACCAGTAAACACATACGTGTGGAGAACATGAAAAAGTGACCTGTCCTAACTCCACCCCCGCCGATGCTCAAACCAGTGACCTTTTTGCTGTGAGGCAGCAGTGTTAGCCACCACACCACTGATGTAAAATATGTTACAGCTGCTGCCAGCCCTCAGGAAAGTTATCGATCCACTCCAACATCATGCTGCTTTTAGTCGTAGTTTCCAGCTGAAAGCCGACACGGAACATAAAACAAGCTTTCACAGCCTCCTCAGATAAATGAAGGAACAAGGACGGCTTCCTAAAAAGACCCCCGGCTGTGACCTCGTCTCCCCTGACTTACTGTTTCCTGTTTGGTTTTCTTTTTTGTTTGTTTTGTTTTTTAATAAAAGAAAAGTGAATGAAAATCTCCCAGATGTGGTAATTCTGTCATTTTAACCAGGGGTTGTACCTTTAAATGCCCTTTGAGCTAATCTGTCCACAAGCAGCGAATACGTCAGTTTCTATCACAGGAACTTTCCGAGAGAGCAGGAACCTTTTAAGGGAAACTTAAAAACCTGCATGTGCATGAGGCTTTTGTGCTTCCAGTTTATGGATGGAGCAGTTTGGTTTCTGATGAAGCCCAGAGGTTTATTTCTACAACGGAGGACACTTATGGTGCATCAGTGGACTACGTTTTAGAAGCACCACATTTTTACTGGTGGGAAAATTCCCAGAAAAATTAACATGAAGTAAATTCACTTTGTTTTCATTGTATCAACATGCAAAAGAAATCTGAATTTTCTTCCCATTTTCTTCAGATAACAGCATTAACCTGCAACTCTTACTTCATTTCATTTCCGCATGGCTTTAAAAAGCATGCTAGCCTCACGAGGCTGGCACCACTGCCATCTGATAACATTATTAACAAATACGCAGAGCTGGAAGGCGAAGGTGGAGGGAAGCTGCTGTGTGGGCTCTTCTTATTCTGCCTTTCCTGGAGGTTTTTTTTCACCCCTACCGTGGGGGATTTTTCAAATCTCTATTGAAGTAAAACACATGGTGCTTGTACTTTAACTACAGCTTATACCCGAGTCTGAACAAGTTGTCTACAACTAATTTAAATCGATTCCTATGAGAGAGTTGAATTTTTATATTAAATTTTACAAAAATGAATAATTGAAAAGGACCAGTATTAAGTCACCAGTGCTGAGCCCGTGTGCCTTTCAGAGCAACGCTGGTGAAACGTGACCAGGACCGAAGTTCAGACGCCTCCAGCTGCTTCGACCACCATAAATGCAGACGTTATAAAAGATGAGCAGCAGGTTTACTGTGAATAATACATCCAGTAACTCTAAATTCTGCTTTTATAAAATGTGTTTTTTCTGGACTTGAGAGCAGCAAGAAAGACTGCTGCTTGACTGGAGTTATGTTAGCAGGTCTGAAGAGCTTCTGTGTGATGTAAACAAGACAGAAAGCAACTTCATCGCCTATAAAGATGTTATCATATGTAAAAGACTAAAGAAAGCTGCACTGTCGTGTCGCTGAGGCCAAGCAGAGTCTTTAAATCACGTCTCAGGGTGCAATAAATGTCCCAACTCTCATGTGGGCTGAGACTTACCAGCATTTCACACCAGATAATAAAACAATGTCCATTTTACTGAAGAATCTCAGATGCAGAGCTGTAGAAGAAACAAAGCCGTGTGTAGAAAGAAACCGGCTGAACGTCAACTCTACCTTGGACAAGGAAACGTCACTATTCCAGAACATGCTCCACCCTCTGGACTGCATCCTTGTGGATTCCCACTGCAGCAAACGCACCTCGAAGATTTAAAATCTACTGGCTTTAATTTTTAAGTCAATGTTAGAATTTTATTCAAAGATATCGTCATTCGAGCTCTCAGACCTTTGGTGACGGAGTCAAACTGAAGGCTGATGGTGAATAAAATACTTTCTTTTTATCTAAACGTAACCAGACCTGTCTAACATGATTGTTGGTGTGATACTGTACCTAAGAATTCAGACACCAGCCAAATTTAATCGAACCTCTTGTTTGAATCCAGAAAAAAGAGTAGGATAAGAGTCAGAGATGTCAAAGTGAGCAGGGTTTAATCTCATTTAAAAAATCTACTTTTTTACAAATAAAGAAGAGATATAGTGAGAAGGAAAGTCTAAAAATGACTAAGACATCAGAGGAGATGGGTATATGACTCTGAGGGGTATTTTACTTTTACTATTATTATAGAAATAAACCGTTTGAACGCGTCTCACTTCGCTCCAGAAACAAAACCCACCAGTTGATTAACAGAAATCAGAAGCATTTAGATGATCTATTCATCATTTGTGTGATTTTTAGCAGAAGTTGCTCTGGTTTTAATTGTCCCAATGAGAGGATTCGCTCATTTTTTTTGTTATATCAAATATGGTAAAAAACTGAAGTAATCTCATTAGAGTACAACAGATTTCTTTTATGCCAAATAAATCATAATCACATAATTTTTATCTGACTCAGAAGAGAATTTAACCTTGTGAACAAACACAAACAGAACAGGATATGAAACTCACTGAAGCGACATGGAAGCAAAAGTCCCAGATTTCCAGTTATCCCAGCAACACACTTCTAACAGACTACGACCCCCCCCCCATTTTTCCGATGGCAGGATGTGTGTTTCAGCATGTCTGCACCTTGGATCCATACGAAAACGCTTCAGACTTGGCTTGTGTGAATGACACCAGTAGTTATGTGTTTTTTTTTCCTGTGTAATAAACTCAGTAAACATTTAATATGGTAAGACATGAATCAGGCTGGTGTGGTCAGAGCTCTCAGGCTATTATTGCATTCTCCCTCATCTCATACAGTAATAGCTGCAGATCTAACCTCATAAAGAGAAAGAGGTGGAGTGGAGTCAATCCTCACCTTTAAAATGATTAGCTTGAACAGAAGTTTGAAATTAATGGGATGAAAAGAGGTAGAATGCAGAGTCCTTACAGCAAAGCATGGAGGTGGGAGGGTGATGATATGGAGTTAGGGAGATAAAAGTTAGGGACGGATTCAATAATGCCAGGAAAAAAAATTAAACCAACGAAACACTCGCTAATAAAGTCACACTTGGTCTCCTTAACAACAAAAGAGCACGCTGCCAAAAATCCATCAAAAGTTTCCAAAAAGGAACCAAGAGAAACATAAAACGTGGTCAAGCATGTCAAGTTTTCTATTTTTAAAGGTTAAGTTCTGAAGAAGAAAAAAAAAGCACCATTCAAGCAGAAAGTAACTGACAGAAATCATCCCAGAAGAATGTTGGGAATGTTTCTCTGGAAATTTTTGCAATAGTTGTCTCATCCTTCATGCCAAACTAAATTTACCCTCCCGCCCAAAACATGGCATGTTTAGAAAACTTCTATTACTCAGCAGCACAGCTTTCTGTACCCATCAAAGCAAATCCTCGACTCTTCAGCGTTAGCTGCAGCCCTGCAGGATGTCAAAGGTAACATCTACTCAACTTCACCTCTCTGTGCTTTGAGTGTCTGAGACTTATTGACCTACATAAAAAATACGTGTAGTTGTAACCGTGACGTTAAAGGTGGAGATTCTTGAGCGGAGCTTCAGCAGCACGTTCTTGCAGGGCTGATAGTGAGGTGAAACGAGGCCGGGAGGGAACTAGTACAAACAAGTACGGACTTGTTAAGAGGCCAGACAGAAAGGGAGAAGCTGGTTGCTGTGAATCAGTGTTTCGTGTTCGAATCTCAAACTGCCTGCAGAATGACACACATTTCTCCATGCAGCCCTTGTGACACCGCATACAGGAAGTGGACGCACGCACACAGACGTAAGCTCTTCCTGAATCATGCATTCAGCAGCACCGCCTTCTGATCTTTATCAAGATTCACAAACTTGTACGAACAGGA
The DNA here is from genome assembly GCA_026261665.1 of Melanotaenia duboulayi. Lineage (NCBI taxonomy): Eukaryota > Metazoa > Chordata > Actinopteri > Atheriniformes > Melanotaeniidae > Melanotaenia > Melanotaenia duboulayi. The sequence continues at coordinate 2,147,097 of CM047992.1, read as the reverse complement.
ATAGGAAATAAAAAACACTCACATAGGAGCTGTTTTTGTTTCAAAGCTGAATCTTAGTTTTGATACAAAAGCCTTTTTTAGAACAATCCCATCCTCTCACTTTGCAGATTTGCATTCATTCTTCAGAGGAAAACCAAATAATAAATGAAAGAAATGCAAGTTACAAACTAAAAGAAGAGTCATTCGTTCATTATGTGCACCGCTTTGTCCATTACGGGAAGCTGGAGCCCATCCCAGCATTTTACCAGGTGAGAGGCAGGTACACCTGGACAGGTCCATCACAGGGCCAACACGTACAGGGACAAACCATCACTCACACTCACTCCTTCAGAGCAACCAATTAACCTAACATCATGTCTTTAAGAGAGAACACACACATACATGAGGAGAACATGCAAACTCCACACAGAAATCCCAAGTCCGGTCCTCGAGATCTACCATCCTGACTCGTTACCAGGCCTCTTCATAGATGAACACCGTGTGGATGAAGGGATTCAGCCTTTGGATACAGGTGTTTTGAAGAAGGGATGCATCTAAACCGGACTTGGGCTCCGCTGTTCTCGTTTTTTTTCTCTGTTTCCTCTCACATGGTTTCATTAACACGAATGTTAAATCTGCCTTCAGACAGATATTCGGATATGTTGCTAAACAACATGAGTCAGGATGCTCATCATGCTGCACGCAGCTTACATGCATGCACTGAACGCCGTCATCATAAACCTGCAGCACCACTACAGCGCTGCAGGCATTACCTGCTACCGCAGTCACAGCGAGCCGTTTTCTGGGACGGCCTTGTGTGTTTCAAGCATTTCCAGAATATTCTTACAGATGTCATTTCTGTTGTAGCTGCTGGTTCCACATGACAAGTTTGGCTTTACGGCAATGTTTCTCAATTGGGAGTACACACACCCCTTGGGATACTTAGACACTCCAGGATTTACTCTATAGATATGTGTCTGTACATTGTTACGTAAAACTGGTATCCATCTTTGTTTCTCTCATATTTCTCTTGAATGGGATGCTACTGATAAGGACACTTTATTTGATATGAACTGCATATTAATGAACATCTATAAAAACAGATGTAAACATGGTGGATCATGGCTAACAAGCTAATTTGCATCTGTAACAGCAGTGTGTTTATCCCTGTTTTTTATCAGAGACTGAATAAGTTCTAACCTTGTTTTTTGAGGGGTGTTAAGCTAAGAAAACAACATCCTCTTACATACCACACTTCAGCTACGAAACCATTGCAACATTTCTCTAGAAGTTTGCAACAAGTCTTCTGTAGCCGAGAGCCTTATTAGTGATTCCTGCGCCAATACTTCTCCATGCCGCTGTTAAATGATTATTTACTTTTTTAAAAACATGATTTAGCATCACTATAATGTCCCTGCAGTCTGCAATAAATTGCAAATGACTGTGCCCATTTTATTGCTCCACATACTGGTTTTATTGCCCCAGTTTCCATCTGAGTTCTTTCTAAGGCTGTCACTTTATTAAAATTCTAGATAATGATTAACTGTCATAAAATTACATGCAATTACATTTGAATCATCACTCTGCTCCCTGCGCTTAATGATTTACTTGTTTATTATGGGGGTGATGTCAACAGCAGGTATTTATTGGAAATAAATAGAAGAACATTTATGAACCATATTTCTGTTCATTTTACCACAGGAAGAATTAGCATATGTGCAGCAGGTTAAAGGGAAGTAAACTCTATTATTTCTGTTTGTTTTATCAAGCCGTTCACTCAGGCTAATAAAGAGGATTATAGAGAAATTGTCATGATTATGCACTTCACCCATAGTTTCGACTGGTTTGGTGCTTTTTCAAGCTGAATTTAAGGCCGGGAAAGAAGTGAGACATTCCTGTAGAGATGTGAAGAAACATTAACGTTACAGCATGTTGTTTCCTCTTAGCGCTACTTCCACACAGTTTTACTGATACTTCTAAGTGCTTTCTAATCTGATTTTGTGCTTCCTCTGCAACTCACAAGTGTGCTGATGTGTGCTATTACATGCTATTACATGCACCTGTGTGCTTTTACAGATCATCACATTTTCAACTTCTCTGATTGGAAGTTGGTAGAAACGTACAGTTGTTTACAGAACGCTGCTTGTTTAAGTACTTTAATAGTTTTAAAGGGCACTTCAGTATGTTTTTTAATCTGTATTTGGGTAACTATAATGACCTTATAGGAGCTTAAAGGATAGCAGCAGCTGTCACTAATTATTGGCTGACATTTCTGTACTTTAGGACATTTTGAACCTCTCATTTCAGCATCAAAATGTGGCAAATATTTGCCAGCAGGTGCGGTTTGGGGTATTTATGTGGCCAGTAACTCTAATAATTTATATATACAGTGAACAGCAATGTGCTTAGAGTGATCTCATGAGACTTAGTGGTGCTCTCCATACACATCTGTGTTAAAAGAAAGTCTTTGTGGATGCTTCATGGGTAGCTGCTGCTATCAGTAATGGTCTGGTTTTAACTTTAAGTCTTGAAGTGTGTGCTGACTCTTAAATGCCTAATTACGCTTCAGTTTCTGACCACTTTCTTTAGGCTTTGCAGAATATTTGCCGGATACAACTCGTGGTTTTCAATGTTGTACTTTGATGCTTCCAGCTGAAATCTAGTGCTTTACAGTATTTCTGTGTCTTGTGGTGTTAATTTCATAGTTTGGGTGTAAACTATTAAGCTATTTTAGTAGAGGGTTGTTACCATACTTGATTTTCATTTAAAGATTGTCTTTGCAAATTAACAGCTTTTATTTTTAACTCCTTGTTCCTGACCATCTTCAGAAGGTGTTTTTTGTTTGTTAACCCAGCATGACACGGAGCATAACACAAGGGATGAACCAGCGTTACGTAACAGCCAAGGAACCAATTCTAAAGAGGCTCTTTGTTACCTGCTGGCTTTCACTAGGATGCATCATTTGCTCCCATTTCTTTACTTCAATCTATGAAAACTGCCTGAGATTACACAGTTTGACAGACAGAAAATATGATGTTTGCACCAACAAGGTAACAAAGAGCTGTTAGCTGGAAAATTTAAAAATAAAACTCTTAAATAGGGCTGGGCGATATGAACCAAATCTTATATCTCGATATTTTTTACCTGAATTACGATATACGATATAAATCGATTTTTTTTTCTTCTAATTTACAGCCTTTAGTGCTAAATACACTTTTATTAAGGACCTGCAGCACATGTGCATTAAAACAGCTGACTGAATTAAAGTAGCTTTACATTAAATTAAATGCTCCTAAAACAAAATGAATGAAAGATACCATAACAAAAATACAACTGTGCAAAATGCAAAAGAAAAGATGTTTCTTACTCAAAACAAGCTCTGGATAGAAACGATATTCCCTCCTTCTATACTGCGTCTGATTAAGTCTCGATATATTTGAAAATCTCGATATATTGCCCAGCCCTACTCTTAAAACATCTGAGGAAACTGGCGAGTAAAAGAGGTGTCTGAAGTGATGTCCTGAAGAAAAGACCAGACCCGGGACCTGACAGATGCATCTGGACCTGATCAGAAATGGTCTCCATGTCCAGAAAGTATTCTTAAGAAAGAGAAACGGGGTGAAAAGGCTGAAATATGCCAAATGACACAAGAAGAGGATTGAAAATCAGTGACAACTGGTCTGATGGAGGGATGAATCCTCCCCAGAGTGGGCTCATCTAAACAGAGAACAGAATAAAATGCTGAAACCATCCAAAGAAGAGCTTTGAAAAGTCCTCCAAGTCTGGAGAACTATTAAGCAAATGGCAAGAAAGCTCATCGAAGCGAGTTCAGACTGTGTTAAAAGAAAAGCTTTTAACACCAAATACTGACTTTCAAACTTGTGTAACGTGTTTTTCTCTCATATACTGTATTTTTATTCATGTTTGAACAAATCGCTGCACTTTTCTTGGTAACAGCTGCAAAACTAGCAGGAAGCTGAACAGCTTCTCTCCCCAGGCTGATCCTACATAAAGCAGAGACGCCTCAGGACTTCAGCACAGTTTTGTTTTACATTTCAGCCTAATTTAGTGTTTCTGCAGGAGTTTTCTTATGTCAGCATCAAAATTCAGTTAGCAGCCAATGATGTAATTAATTCTACATTTCTATACTCTGACTTCTCCAAACTCTTGTTTTAGGACTGAACCCTTCCTACATCATTACTAAAGAGATTTCAACACATATTTTTGGACCATATAATTACATTAAAATACTTTATGTGAGTTCTAGTATAAATTTAACACTTCTACAGCTATTTTACCTCATTTCTATACGCTCAGAGTTATTTCCAAATACTTCGTGTGCTCATATTTTGGAGCTTTAGGAGGGTCGGCTGCTGTAAAAAGTCATCTAACAGTTAGTTTTCATGCTTTCCTGCATGGTGCGTTATTTCCCTACATCATCCTCTGGAGGGATGGCAGCCCTCTCCAGACAAGCTCAAAGTCACTCAGCTAATACTAGCACAAAGTCCGTGTTTCGGGGTTCATGTGGATGTCTCACCTCTCCAGCCGTACCCCCCACTGGCATCTTCTGCCAGGGATCTGCCAGCTGAGCCAGAGGCATCTTCCACTTTTCTTCTGCTTTCTTTTATTCCTCTTTTCTGTTTTCGTCCCTCCTTCCGTCGACACTTTCAGTCTAGCCGGCTTCTCGCTTTCCCACTCACTTCCCCTCCTTATGGTAATCTTCAGAAATGTTTTAAACCAGCAGTCCCGTTTCTGTGTCGGCTGGAACCGAACCAGCCGAGCCGAACTGAGCCGAGCTAATTCCGGATCTGCTGTGGCGCTGAGACCGCCCCTTCCTCTGAGGAGACGAACATGAGAAAAACCAGCGAGGAGGACGCCCTTTCTCGGAAACTGATCGACTTCACTAATCTGACTCTGATTCCCTCCACCTCTCTCTCTCCCTCACTTCCGTTGTTTCCCAATATGGCGGCCGGTGTCGGCTTACCTGTCCGTCAGACCGCTGCGTCACGGGTGCGTCACACCACGAGGCGGCATCCTGAGGTAACACGTATCTGCTGCAGGGCTTTGGATTTTATGACTCATGATTAGTTGTCCTCTTAAATTTTAGCCACTGTTTTGGGAAATTATAATATGCAGGAATTAATTTACTAATTATAAACAAACTTATTAATAAGTCTGGAACTATTTACACTGACGTGGCTGTAAATGCGCCGTTTAAACAAGACAAGTCTGACATTTTAAATGCTTATTGAGTAACTAAACGACCACAAAACCCATACCACAAACACATAAGAAACATCAAGTCATCAGCCGTGAGTCTTACATAGCTAAAGTGTCTTTTTCAATAAGCACCAAATGATCAGATACAGATGAAAATCATCCTTTACATCAGTTGTCCAAGACCATCTCAAAATTAAAATATGATCTAAAACGGACACAAAACACCAAAGAACTGCAAAACAATCACACAGAAACCCAAATGAATATACGGGATTAGAATAACTTTACAAACATAACAGCAAAGAGATTAAAAGTGACATAAACAACCACAAACCAATTTAAAAGGATCTGAAAGATGAAAATAACACAAAGGAAACACAAAATGATGTAAGAGAGATATCACTGAACACAAAAAGATAAATTAGCTGAAAGACCCAAACCCACCACAGAAATGCAAAACAAACCACAAATTAAAGATATTTTACTCAACAGGCAAAACAATCACATTATGGCATCAAAGAGATGAGAAACACCATCAAAGAATAACAAAACTATCTCAGAACGATGCAGGAAACAAAAAAACTAAAGCAAAGAGATGCAAAGCATCTAAAAGCAGAGGGAACATAAACAGATACCAAATAAAGAGATGTTATCAACCAGAAGATGCATAAAATGACCACTGCCGTGGAAATGGACCCAAAGATACGCAAGATAACGGAAAAGAGACTCAAAAAGATTAAAAAAGTTAAAAGACACACAAACCACAGGGTGAGTCACAAATACTGATAAGATGCAGAACAGCCACAAAGACTAAATGCTTAGAAAAACATCAGGAAGTGACTTCAAATAACCAAATAAATACCAAAGAATCGCAACTTAAAACCACACAAGACAAGAAAAAAGAGAGAAAAACACACACCCCGACACATTTTAATTAAGATAACAAGTAAAGTTTTAAGATGCTGAAACATAAACGAACAATAAACCGTCTGTTTTTGAAAACTGCTCATTTAAAACTCTGTTCATGTAATAACACAGCTGTTTGTTAAAAAAAACAAAACTGTCAAAAGAAGTGAATTATTCTACAAAAACCCTCTGAAACCTCCGGACATGTGGAGGCTGCAGCTTCCCGACAGCACCAGCCTGGGGCCAGAGCACCAGCC
>CM047992.1:2107429-2140568 GCA_026261665.1 Melanotaenia duboulayi | reverse complement strand
AAATCATTTTTCTAATTTTCCTTAAAACGTTTTGGAAACAACGTTTAATCCCTGGTAGAGGAAACATAAACAGTTATTATTCCAGGTGTTTTCCACCAGATTCCTGTTGTTGAATGGAAGTTATTTCTTTACTTTGTGTCATTTGCTTCTTCAGTTTTAGCTTCGTGGATATTTTCAAAGACTTTACTTTTATTCTTTTACAGTGAAATATTTTGCCCTAATTTTACTGATTTGTTTATAATTAAGTTTCATCTCAGATGTTAATCTGTCAAGTTTAAACACAGAAAATAACCAGAACAGTCAGAATATGATCTTCTCTCCTTAGGTATGTCTTATTATAATAATAACACCATATGAGCCGCCTGCTGTTTCATTGTTGAGAATTTGGATAAATAAGCTGCACGTATTTTTGGCCTTATAGCGACATCTGCTGGCAGATGGTGGAACAGCCACAGAGCTCATTTTCACACCAGTCTTGCTTTATTTATACAATTTAAAATACAGGTGAAACTCAAAAAAATGAAACTTTAAAGGTACATTAATATATTATATACTTACATTTTTGGGTTTTCATAAGCTGTAGGCCATTTTAATCACAATTATAACAAATGCTTGAAATATCTCACTTTGAATACATATAACATTAATTTACATTTTTAATTTAAATCACTNCATCTCACTTTGAATACATATAATATTAATTTACATTTTTAATTTAAATCACTGAAGTAAATTAAGTTTTGCTCAATATTCTGTTTGAGTTTCATCGGTATTTGGTGATTATGAAAACTAGCTTTTTTCTTTATTGGTACATGACCTTTTTAAAATTATCGTTTGATATCACAACACAAATTAAATTCCAACTACAGAAACAGGATTTCCCCATTTTGGTCATGTTATTTATTTACATCGAGTCATACAGTCTTCCAGTGTACAGCATTTAACAGTGACATAGTAAAACTTTCTGTACAAGCTCAGTACACAGATACGCACGAAACATCTGCCATAATAAGTGATCTCAGAACTATAAAAACTAAATATTGTAGTGTTTTTATTCCCCAGCACAGGAGAGTGATTCCTCCTGAACTTTCCTTCAGCTCTGCGACCCACCAACCTTCAGAAAGCCGACGCTGCTTGTGAGTTAAGCAGATTTCTGTTGAGGTGTTAAGATTTTGTTTTATTGCAGTCAGGTGGAAAAGTGGTATTTATGCTGGGTTGTATTGCAACTGGTAAAAAGTTTTATTCTGTACAGACTTTTAAAACAAGCCTTAACAGACACACGTAGAGCACCAGTACAAGTCTGGACATACCTGCTCCATTTTCTAATGTGTAGAACAAAATTCTATTACAAAACAGCCCCGATTTGAACATCTCCCATCAGTTTAGTTTCACATCGCACAAAATCAAACCCACTAAGATGTTTGTGTGTTCAGTGTAAGCACAAAGTGGAATGTGAGTGAGAGCGTCTTTAAAACTGAAGCATCCAGGTGAGCTTGTGAAGTTGGCACAGAATCTAAATTTGCTTTGGTTTCTTCATAAACTCCTTTCACACAGGTGGTATCTGGAGTTCGTTCCACAGTTTAGAAAATGAGAGAAATATGTGAGAAAAGTACTCAGAGTTTTTACTGAACATGCCTTTAAACTCATTTTGTCCATTTTGAAAGCAGCAAGGAAACAGTCTGAAAAGTCCCAAATATCCAGCAAGCGGCTGACAGCTTGGAGAAAACTGACATTTGTTTTTCAGGTAAACATGAAGGACGTTATAATGAACCAGTCATAGAAAAAAAAAAAAAATCCCACAATCAGCGACTGAAACAAGTTTTGTGCGTATATATTGCAGAATTTCTCACCCGTCAAGTAGACTCGATGCAACTCGTTTTCTCTCTTCAAACAACTTGATTAAATTATGAACAGACTGGTCAGATGTGCAGCAGGAATAATAACTTACGTATTTCTATATAAAACTATAAATAAATAATACTGGCTGGTTTCAGGTAAAAACCGAGTCCCGTTAAGGTGCAGAGATCTAAAGTCAAGGGTGTGGGTGCACCGAAGCAGCCCTTGGCTCAGTAAGGACTCAGGCTCTGGAGCTTAGAAGGATGGAGTGTCTAACTGAGCGTCTAACAGGGTTGAGTCTAGCTGACAGACTTGAGTTTGGACCAGGGGTTTGTCCCGCGGACCTCCAGCGGTGGGTTGTTGTAGAAGATGTGGTTGCAGAGCTCGTCCAGCGGTGGCTCTGGATCAGAGGTCGCAAACTGAGCCGCCTCTTCCACCTCCTTACGGATTTCTGCATCCATTTCCTGACAGGAGACATGATTCCCATCAACTCCTGCAACTCGTATAACTTTATTTGTAAACTAGATAAAGAACACAGTGCATGTACTGTAAATGGGAGTGTGTTTGTGGAATTTTTCCTTCCTAAAAAGAAGTTTATTGTAAATTCAAATGTCATAAAAACGTAGCAGAAAAAGTAAGAAACTTAGTGTTTGGTTGATTAATTCTTCCCTCAGATAATACCAGTTCTTGTTGCATTTTCCTGTTAGAAAACCTGATGAGTCACCATTACGACGTATAACTTGTAAGGATTGTGTGTCTGTGGAGTGAGCAGAACAACAAAGTGTGTGGCTGTGCCCCTAAGACGTCCCAAAACACTGCAATGTTTTCTTGTTGGCTTTCACCCATGTTTTAAGTTTCTTGATGGACCAAATCCATCCCTTGTGACTATTCCACAGTGATTAAAGTAAGGGCAGCGAGTGTGGTCACCTCTATAAAGCAAGTATTTGGTCATGTGAGCGCTCACCTTAAATTCCTCTACTGCCGCCATGTTGTTGCTGAGCATGCGCTCCTTCAGCAAGGAGATGGGGTCACTTTTGCTGCGCACCTCCTGAATCTCCTCGCGGGTGCGATAGCTGCAGGATGTAACGTGACAAAAATAACCTGATTAACTGTGTGTGTTGGCTCATCAGTAGCAGGAAAATACCAAACTCCCTCTGGAACATGTGGGTGGTTAATTAATCACAGAAGGGGAAATTTCCGTCTCTTGAACATAACCCAGAGCTCAGTGTTCCTCATGACTCACCTGACACCAGGGTCGCTCATGCTGTGTCCATGGTAACGGTAGGTCTGCAGCTCCATCACAATGGGACCCTGAAAGTCACAGCAGGTTATTTCTGCAGCTACATTTCAAACTGCTGCTTTAAACTCCAGAAAAGTATTAATATTCTGATGCTGAACAACCAACATTAAATGGGCTGATGGTCAAAGCTTTGCAAGTTAAAATGCATTCGCATTGACTCTTTAAATGCAGTCTGGATAGCATGATTTATTAATCCTGTGTGTTTCTACACACAAGCTCCTGTAAACCTTCTGTTGCACCAACCAAACCAAAATTAACTATTCACATAAACCTGATCATTGCAGTTTCCATCTATTTGTGGACAGATTTCAGCTCAGCTGGCTTCTTTTCTAAGAACACAAACAGACTCTTCTCACATCGGATTTTTTTAAAGTGATATTGCTGCCCTGCAGCGTCCCAAAGCTGAGAAACCACACTTTACAACTATCCCAGTACAGCGCATCACACAAAAGCTTTATTCACTGCGTAGCACGCCAGCAACACACTGGGATTTTGAACTTCCACCATGGCTCATTCAGCAAGGAAACAAGAGGAAAAGAAAGAGCGACTTATTAGCTGTAGAGAACTTAAAGAAGAGGCAGGATGCAAGGCTGAAGCTGAACCAGCCTTCATGAGGGGAACAAGTGTTCGGTTTTATTATTAGAGTTGCTTAAAGAAAAATGGACACCTTCATGTTTTTGCTTATTTTAGTCAATTAAAAATGTTTGATGGTTAATTTATACTAGCCACAGTTAGTGAAGCAATCCATTACTAACCAATATAAAAATAAAACACTTGTTTAGTGCCCCCCCCCTTTCCCAAGTTCACAACAGTAATGAGATAAGAGAACAAAATATGACCGACATTGAGAATCCAAAGCCAGCGACCTTTTTTAGGTTAATCTGTCTTCTAAGATGAAAAAACTTTACACTGTTATAGGACAGAAAGTAGAAAAGAAGCAGTCAAATATTCTGAAAGCTGTTTTTATTGGTCAGAGTTCAGCTTACCTTTCCAGACCTGCAGTAATCTGCAGCGAACTTTGTGGCCTCCCTGACACACAGGACGTCCATCCCATCCACCTACAGAGGAGAAAACCAGATCAAACCAGAGTCATATCTGAAGTAAATCCAACTGTCCAGCCTTGCCTGCAGTCCTTCTCTGAATGGTTTGTGTGCAGTATCATACATGAGCATCAGGCAGCTGAATGCATGCTCACACCTGCAACTGCCAGGACGGGAACATCAGCCACCTCCTGCTATAGTCTGGGTCTGCACTGGCCAGCTGCAGCGTATGGCCAACAGGCACAAAGCAGCTGATGCCCGAGACCGCCATGTGGAATCACTGCTGTCGACATCCCAAACATTTCTCTACACTGATGAAAGCTGTGTTTGTGTCTCACTCTCAGTCCTGGTATGAAGTCTCCTCTCTTGTAGTAGTCGGTGCTGGCCGCCGCTCTCTCCACCGATGTTCCCATGCCGTATTTATTGTTCTCACAGATGAAGATGCAAGGCAGCTTCCAAAGAGCGGCCATGTTGAATGACTCGAAGAGCTGGCCCTGATTGGATGAATCAACACGTCACTACCGTCAAATCTTCAAACCAACACCACTATCTACTTTATAAAAACAGGTTTTATCTTTTGTTTTAGCTCCTGTTTAGCGTACCATTATCACTTTCAGTAGCTTTAAAATTGTTTAAATCAAAAATCAAGTTTCCTCTTTAAACTACTATAATGTTGTATTTTGTGAAACACTGAACTGTTAAAGAGTTTTATAAGGATAAAATATTTAGAGGTTGCGTCCTGGTCTCCAGCTCACCTGATTGGCGGCTCCGTCTCCGTAGAGCGTGACACACAGCTGATTATTGCCTTGGTACTGACAGGCCAGAGCGATCCCTGCGCCCAAAGGCACCTGGACAGTTCAGTTCAGTTAATTAGAAGCTACGGTGAAAATATGTTCAAGCTGTGACATTTTTGCCGCTTACTTGTGCGCCCACGATGCCGTTGCCTCCATAGAAATGTGGTGCATACATATGCATAGATCCTCCCTTCCCTTTGGCCACGCCACCTTTCCGACCTGAGGAGCAACCATCAGCAAAGGGATGAAGCATTTCATAAAGCAGACTGTTAGCAAACTGTTTAGCTTCTACTCTCACCTGTGAGTTCAGCCAGGATCTCTTTAACCGACACGCCGCGGGTGTACGTGTAGCCGTGGGCGCGGTAGGCTGTGATCAGATGATCAGAGGAGTTGATGGCGGCCTCAATGCCTGCAGCACACGCTTCCTGTGGGAGGAAACTGAAGCTTTCAGTACTTCATGCGTACTGATGGAGCAGACCGTTTTTTTATTTAAAGTGCATTAGTGTGTAAAGTCTCTTTAAAAATAAACGTGGACTCTGTTTTTTATGTAGGTAATGTTATGTAGGCATTTGTCTGGATTCCTGTTGTTGCAAATTTCTGCACTTTGATTATACTGTCATGTGAAAAAGAAATAAAACCATTCCTTAATTCTAGGAACATAAAAGAAAATTAATCAAATGCACTTCATGAATTGATCCTCAGTGTGAGCACCTGCAGAAAAACAAGACATTTTTGTCATTTTGCTGGTCTGGAGCATTCAGCTGTGTGTTAACACAGAGCAAATACATCAGCAACTGTTACTGCCCATCAATCTGGCAAAAGTTAAAAACTCCTTTCCATGCACACTTCCATCATTCTACAGTGAGAAAAATTATTCACAAGACCGGAGCCAGTCTTCCCAGGAAGTTCAGTCCAAGGTCAGACCATGTAATGCTCAGAGAAGAGACTCAACTGGCCTCAGTTAGCATGTTAAATTTTAAAGTTCATGACGGCCCATTAGAAACAGACTAAGCATGCATGGCTTGTTTGGAAGGGTTGCAGGAGAAAGACTCGTCTCTCCAATAAGAAATACTGCTCAGTTTTTTTAAGATGCACCACAACAAACAACAAACCTTCTGGAACAATGTCCTTTATAAAGAGGAGACCAAAGGGACAATGTTTGGTCATAACGCACAGCAACGCAGCAAATCACCTCAAATATAACTATTAAGCACGGTGGTGGAAGGCTGATAATTTGGCCTTGTGTTGCAGCTACAGAACCTGGACGGTTTGAAGTCATTGAGCCACGTTTTAGCTGTAAAACAACAAAACAATGATCCCAAACACAGCCTCAGTTCTGCAGCAGCGTCCAGAGTCCAGACATGATGTGGCCTAAAAAGAGCTGTGATCAACCAAAATTCCTCCACAACCACATGAGAGACTGATACAACATACAGACAACAATTACTACACACTATTACACTAACGCCACTTAGGGTGCTTCAACAAGCTGTTGAAGCATGAGAAGGACTTTCTCTCCCTTAAAACCCATGATTCTAAAATTAGCTTTGGTTTTTGTTATATGAGAAATACTGAATGAATACTTACCTCATTTTACAACCTGGTAAGAAGAACCAGGGGATTTTGGTTTTTATTGGCTGATCTGTAAAACCTTTATACGCGTTCTTCATTAAAAAATGAAGGGAGGCCTGTACAAACAGCGTTTTGTTACAATATTTATTCTTTAAATCTCCCTTTGAGATCAGCGCAATTCTTCACTCTGCTGTTCAGAACAATTGGCTCATTAACTATCCTGGTAAATAAAACTTGCAGATAAATGTGGATGTAAAGACCAAACATTACTTAAAAACAGGAATCAGCTATTTAAGCTGAATGATTAGCAGTGAGAAGTGAAATCTTTCAGCTCTGGTCAGACATGTTGGAACCTACCTGTCCATCGTACAGGTGACAGAAGCCCCTGATGATCTTCTGTTTGTAGAGCTGATCGGCTTTGAGCTCCATGCGCCTCACAGTCTGCATGGTGCGGTAATACTGCAGGCCCTGCTCCCTGGTCAGCTCCGCCTTCTCTGGAGGACCCTCCTCCAGACGGTGCACGTCGCATTTCTACTGGAGAAAAAGCGCTCATCACATCACACACCTTCCTGGTCCAACAACAACAGCAGCTGCTGTTTCAGGACATACAGGAAAACCTCTTGATACGATAACACATAAAAAGCCGTTTTCAATCATTCATTTTTTATACAATTTGTACAGAAACCCTTTTTTTTATACTCTGTTTTGTTACAGTGAACTGAGCTTAGCATCAGAGTATTTAGTGCCTGGACCCACCTTGATGTCAAAGGTCGCCTGAGGAGTGAAGTCAGTAAAAGAGCGGGCAACGACGACTCTGCCACCCTGAAAAACATGTCAAGCACAATTACCTCAAATGCAGTTCACAGTCACTGCAGCAGCATCGTAAAGCTACTTAAACCACACACACGTCCTCCACAACCAGCAGCGCGAAGGCTGCCCTCCTCTTCACAGCAGGGGGAGGTTAAGTAGGGTAAAACAAGCCAGGGATCAGGTTTGGGTCTGCTGGTCTACGCTGCAGCTGATCATGTTCAGGTCAATAACAGGGTGGGAGAACGACAACGAAACCCGCTGCCACTTCAGAGGGCTGTGTGTTTTAAAAATAAATCTTGTGTCACTGTGTTTAAACTCAATGGTTAACCGCTATGTTCTCCTTTCTTGCATGGCCGTACACTTAATATTTGGTGTTCTAGGTTTATAGGAGATAAATAAAAAACAATCCTGCTTGTACCTAGAAAATATCAGGACTATGTTCCTATGCAACATTTTTAAATGGAACAATTATATAATGGAAAAGATTTCATTCAGCTGTGATGAAAGAGCCATTTTTAAGCAGGAGTGTGTAATTCATCATTTAAATAAGTTGACAAAACAACCCAACTCAAAACCTCAAACTCTTCAGTTGAGTAAAACTCAACAGTCCTGATCTCACCAAATGACCAGTTATCATTTAACAATGGTGTCCATTTCCTGATTAGCAACGGTTAAATGGTGTAACTTCATTTAACATGAAAAGAAAAGAAATCCAGAAAAAAAGCAAAAGACAGAAGGAAAAAAAACATATCCATTAAGACTGAATCTAAGCAGCAAATACAGACATTTAGAAGGGACAGGAAAGAGACGGAAAGTAATCCAGAAATCCTGACAGACAGACTGAAAGATAGAAATTTAGAAAGCAAGAGAAAGAAGATCAAGAAAGAGAAAATTCTTTAGATACAGAGGAAAATCCAAAAAGAAAGAAAGAAATCCAGGAAGAAAATTTATATAGGGGGAAAAAATATCAGGGAAATTTAAAGATGGGAGGTCAACGACAGAGAGAGAGAGAGACAGAGAGAGAGAGAGAGAAAGTAGACATCCAGGAACTAACAGAAGAAAGAAAGACAGAAATCCAGATGGACAGAAGGGAAATAACTGGTAGTTGCACTCGTGGTTTTCTTATTTAACATCTTCAGTTAGTGATTTAGTGCATTTCCCAGAAATCCCAAGTTACTAAATAAGCCTGGCACATAGCTCTGGTTAAGTTCCCCAGCCCTGTTAGTGAGCATACAGACACACAGGGTGCTACGGGAGTCCTTACTGGTCCGTCTAGCTGCTCGGGCTGGACGCTAACTGACTGTGCAGCAGTCGATCTAGTACTGACTGGTGGTGGTTTAGGTGGTTGTCGCTGGGTCAGTGCCAAGGCGGGCGCCGCCGGTGAAGTTAGATTGACGTACTCTGACAGGTCAATCAGCAGCTGGGGAACACAGGAGCCAACCAATCAGACCAGAGCACAGCACACCCGGAGGAGCTCTACAGGAGCTACAGGTGAGGAGACGTGTACAGGTGAAACAGTAGAAGCAACAGCTAGATGGAGAAAAACATGATGACTGGGGTCTAAAATGATGAGAAAACACTGCAGGAACATGGAGACTAATACCGGCCCAACAGTGTCTATGCTGTGTGAGCTACTTCACAACCAGCACAACTTTCATCTGCAGTTTGATCCATTTTATATCAGATTAGCACTTAAAATGATTAATCAGTCAGTAAATCAATCACTCAGCAATATTCCAGAGAGGCTGTTTAATCACATTAGAGCTGCAAGAGTTGGTCACGTTAGCTACAATCTGCAGCTGTTGCTACAAGGAAATAAAACTACTGAAATAGATGTTCAACCAAAAGGCTAAATATTTGCTGGTTTTAGTCATTCAGATGCAAGAATTCAACCAATTTCCTATTTGGAAAAAATATCAAATATTTGTAGTTGCTGCTTATGTAAAACTAGACCTTGAATTTTTGCACATGGTTATTTTCAGACTTTTCTTTTTTCAGAAAAGATCTAAATTTTTTGCAAATATCCAAAAGAAAAACTGAAAGGTGGCCTAAAACAAGGGATTCACTTCAGTTTATGTAAGACAAGTCACAACATCTGTCATTACAAGGCAGCTTAAACAGAAAATACGAGCTCGACACAAGTCTAAATAGATGCACTCCAGTCAAATTTAATTAGAAATTAAGCCAATTCAACGCCATCATTTGTGCAGATTTTTTTAAAACTAGCCTAGCTAAGACAGCCGCCTGCATCAAATCTTCAGTTTGATTCAGTCTTATACGCTCATTTAATCACTTTTTACACATTTAATAGACTCCAACAAACATTAAGAAAAGATGTTTGCATCCTCAGTTATTTATATTTTATAATTATAAACAAAGTACAATAAAGAGTTGACTGTATGATTAATATTGGTAAAAATCTGTTCATTTCTGAGCCTTCATTCAGATTAAAGGTGTCTTTATAGAATTGTTTCATTTTTAGCATAAAAAGGAGGAAAATGGAAACCACTGGTAAAGCTAAAACAGATAACTGAAGTCTTGGATTATGTTGATAAAAAAAATTTAAGAACAATATGTAGTAACGGCATTTTCAGAAAAGTCTGATTAATTAAACTGACATTTTGTTGAACTCAGTGTACACCATTCATCAATTAGAGAAGTATCCCAGACCCGGGAAGTACGTTGTGCTGATGTGAAACATCACTGATACAGCTTATTGATAACTGTGGCACTGCAGAGGGGAATCCCTTTAATGGTAAAATTAAACTTGTACAAAAATTTAAGACAATATTAAAAAAAAGGAATGAAATTAGAATTTTAAAAGACACTTGATAAAACAGACTGCACCAACACAGGGGAGAGTCAAGTTAAGACAATAAAAGTTGATTTCTTTCAGCTGCGCTGTCACTGCAGAGGGAAGGAAGTGAAGGATCAGGCCTAAAGACAAACATCAGCAGCTGCTTACCTCCGACACTGTTTGGGCTCCCTAGGGTTCAGGTGCAGGGGAGAGGGAGAGGAGGGAGAGAAGCGAGAAATAAATGGGGATTGTTGAATGTTGTGTTTGTGAAGAATGAAGGCAGGAAAGCAGCAGGCAGGAAGGTGAAAGCTGGCAGTAAACTAGCAGGGTTCCTCCAGTCCTTACATTGAAAACTTTTTTTTTTTTTTTTTTTAAATCAGAAAGGGATTTAAACAAAGGGAAGTTCAAATTGAAAATTATATTTTAAAATTTAAACCTAATTTGATTGATATTTAACACTTTTCTAGTGTCTGTAGGAACCTGCTGTCACTGACACCACAACACAGGCTGAACATGCTGGAGTCGGTCCACTGACAGATGCATAGATATGCTTCTATCAGAGCCAACATTTGACGCTTACACACACACTTATCTGTGGATTGTGTGAATGCTTCTGGAAGAGCTCAAGAATCCAGTTTGGCTCTTATTTATCAACGTGCACAACATCGTCAAGATTTCTGATCATCAGTGCAGGCATGCCGTGGTTTTTCACCTGTTGCACAAACTTATTGACGCCTGCACAGCTTGTTCAGAAACCTTAAAAGTGAGTCCACATTCAGGTTTCATTAAATTAAATTAGTTAATGTAAGTTTCTGTAACTAAGATGTTTACACGTGCAAAATATAACAATGATACTCCCAAACAGGCAACATTTACTTTTATGCTACCTTCAGAATACTTTAAATGACACAAGGGAAATATGTTGTGCAGCATGTCAAAACATTGGAGGAAACTGGACCTCAGTGTGAACCCAACCCAGTCACATCAGTGTAAGCTCGGTCTATTGTTTGAGGAAGGCAAACCTCTACCATCACAAACACACACAGGCAGAAAAAATCCAAGTTAGAAACAGAGCATTTACATAACGTGACGTCGCAGTGTTAGCTCCCTGGTTTCACTGTACAAAATGCATTTAAACATTTGTCCAATCAAAGATATGTGAGCAGAGTTGTCACGATTTCCCCCAAAGCATGCAAAATGAAAATCAGGAGTCAAACTAGCAAGCAGGGCTAACGTTAGCCACTGCTCACAAGGTCAGCCACCTTCCAAACCAAGCGAGCCAGCGGTTAGCATGAAGTGCTCCCGCTTTTTAGGTCGACGTTAACCCCGAACCACTCACCACATTTTTGCCAGTGATCCTACAAAGTGCGTTGGAGATGATTGCTAACATGGTTTTCATACTAGAGACGGGACCTGACTCCGAGGAGGATTAATGACGGCTGTTTAGCTTTAATTCCCTTTTAGTGTCCGTTCCGTAACCAGCACCGGTGAGCAACGACTGCAAAAGATCCGTTCCGGGCCGGGTTTATAGCTCCCCGGCAAAGCACACGCTCATTTTTGCACCCCATATTTTACCTCACAAAAGTAAATTATAATTTTAAAATGTAGTTATGAATATATCAGAAAAGAAGCAAATACAGCTACCAAAGTAATAGTGAATAAACAATGGGAGCTGTTCTATACAAGTAAAATATATTTTACATTTTATGATTAGAAATTCAGAGCCTCAAAAGCTCCCATAAAACTACAACAAAATGTCTGGCATCAAAATGTTTTTATAATTTATGTCACCTGTAGCTGGTGAGTATAATACTTTATCTTTTCAGAGCAGACCTGTTTGTGGAAATTGGGAAATAAACAGCTACAGAAATCACTAGTTTGTCTTATCTTGGGACATTTTTCAAAACATATTTAGTATGTCCAAAAATAAAAGATGTAAACTTAAATATAAATACAAAAAATTAACATTAGTGTTTCTTACCAAAGTCAAAACTATTTTATTCTCATGTTTTTCATTTGCCAAATGAGCCAAACACTTCAGTAAAAAAAAAAACAGTGCAAGTGTAAGGTTGAGGTAAATAATTTATATATAGCATTTGAGTATAAATATCACTTGAGCCCGGCATACAATGGAAGAATAAAAATAATTTGTGGTATAAGCAACAGCAGAATATGATGATGTAGCGTTCTTTAGTGTAACACCATGAATAAAAAAGGTCAGGTATGTATGTAACAGAACCTTTACTCCGCCTGTTGTTGACAAGCCATAAGCCAAAACTTGCTAAATTGCTGAAAAGAAAATTTCAGAAGATGAAAAGACAACTAAAAAGTTTTGTTTTGGCTTTTTTTTGGCAATGTAATGCACCAAAGACACTGAAGTGTAAACCTCCAGAGCAAATTAAGTAAATGATTCAAACATAATCACCTTGTGGATTGTGTAAATGCAATATAAAGAGCATTCAAAGCATGCTAACTGCATTTGTTCTTCTAGGCCGATACATAAACACCTTGTTGGCTTGTTGGTAAGACAGTGAAGGGCTTTAGTGGCACATCTCGGATATTTCAGGCTTCCACTGTTTGATTGAAATGTCTCTTTCCATCCAGGTACAGCATCGACTCTGTTAAGACACATACAAGACCTTAACACACAGAGACTTATTACACACATTACATTAATTTCATTCACATTTGTTTTCTTGAGTTTAAACAATATAATTCAGATTTTCTATGAAGTGCAGAAAGCTGGCATGCGACCTACAAAGAGGGAGATTTTATAGCCTTCAACACTGGATGCCTAACTTTTACTAAGAGAACCAGAATGAATGGTTAAAACTAACTTCTGGCCCCCTCAAGTACATAAAAACCAGGCTGAAACTCCACCTGAATGACGGAGCAAACAGCAGTTTTTGCAGGGCTCACCTCCGTATGTCTTGGGAACGATGTTGGGGACATCCCGGTCTGAAGCAAAGGTGTAGTGGAAGATGTTGGTAGTGTTGTGCTGGCGTGTCAGGGGGTCATACACCTCGCTGTGAACTCTAACCTGGATGTACTTCCCCTGTGTGTAACACACCTGAAATACAAAAAGGCACAAAACTGCTGAAAAACACACAGAGTTCACTTTCTGAAGTAGGCAGCTCTAAAGATAGTTGTGTACAAGTATACTCGGAAGGACTGAAGAGGTAATTAGATTTGATTTCTCAGGCCTCATTTGGAGGCGGTCAAAGGCACGTTTATCCACAACTGTTTGGTAATCTGAGAAGATGAATCATTCAAATAATGTGTCCACTGCATAAATAGAAGCCGGCATTTGTTTAGGTGACACTGAAATCACAGAATAAAGAATTTAAGATAATAGCTGGCTAATATAAAACTTTATAACAGCAATCTGGGTAACAAGAAGCAATTTTGTGGGTTAAAGTTTAAGTGAACCAGTTAATCAGAAACAATATCAATGAAAAATATCACCATAGTCGGGAGAATGTTGACCAGTGGAAAACCTAGAAGCGTTTATATGTGTACATATTACCTCCATAGTGTATCATTTGTTGTAAANTAACCTAGAAGCGTTTATATGTGAAGTACCTCCATAGTGTATCATTTGTTGTAAAAGTTGTTTGCATTGAACGCACCAATAATTTCACCAAACCACAAAAACAAGAGGTGTCAAGAACGCCATTTTGGTTAAACAGGAAAAAAACTGAACTGGGGAGGTGGTCCCAACAGCTTCCCAACATCTAGCACAACCTTAACTCTCCTCTCGGTGGTTTCACAACAATTCACACATTGGAGCTTGTGAAAAGGTTTTGGCCACGCAGGTGAACGACTCACAGCTGAAAATGACTTCCACACAATGATGAGTGACACACATCAAATTAACCGCCCTTAATGTGAGATCGTTCCCTTTAAAAAATTCCCCAAACGTTACCTAATTCATGTTTTAATGTTTCCACTGAGGAGGCAGAAAACTTCATGACTCAAATAGCTCTTCATCACTGACTATTTTATTCTTATTTAACAGATTAAATAACAGATTTTACTTTTAGCAAGTAGGAGACAGCACATGGAACCGTGAATATGTACTGATATTACATGTAAATGATATTACATGTAAATATTATATTGGGTGTGTTGAAGAGCAGATGTCTAGTTAATAATTTCTACGCTGGAGGGTGTTTGGATAAACGTAATAAACCTAGAGGAAAATGATCATTTAGAAATATGTTTATTTTCTCAATTAAGCGTAACTTTGCTGGTCCAAAACTGATCCCCTTCCGGTCTCTATTGCTCACCAGCTGGTCTCTAAGTAAACAGGAAATAAATTAATTGATATCATTATGAATCATTATGACCCTCTAACCTGTGAGGAGAGCAGCAGCAAGGAGCCGATCTCCACCGGTTTCTGGAAGACGATATCATCAACAGCCACCAGACTCGGCCGACATCCGCTACAACAAACCAGGGGCAGGGACGGCATTTAGCACATGCTTCACAAAATATTCAAACTAAAATACTTTCATGGATTATCTTTTGTCTGAACAGCTCACCCGTAGGAGCAGGCGTTGGCCCAGCCGAGCTCGTAAGCTTTCCTCATCAGAAAACCTCCAAAAATCCTGTTGAAGATGTTCCGCTCCTGATCAAAGCACGGAAACAGAAAGGATTAGGGACTGTTTATGGATGAGTGTATGATGGTAGCAGAACATATGAAAGTATCTTAACAAAACACTATCAAAGTTAAAATATGAGGTTAAATATCTCAGATTTATATGCAAACATCTTTTGATGGTCCTGCACCCTACCTGAGGGTGGCAGATCTCCAGTCCTTTCAGTTTAGCGTCTTCCATCCACACGGAGGTTGGAGGCAGAACTCGGCTGCGGAAACTGACGGTGCTGCAACAGCAGAAAACAAAACAAAATAAAAAAGAGATTTTACTCAAAAACATCTATAATGGAGCCAAAGCTCCAAAACAACTGATCCAAAACCCTAAAAGTGAGCTTTGATTTAGTACATCCACGTGAAAGACTACTTGTACGTGAACTGGAACATGATGGGGATGCAGTTTGTTTTTTTTATCTTAAGTATCAGACATGTCTTCTTACTGTCTCAGAGGTTTACTGCACAACTGAAAATACTGCATCAACATGACACTTTGACATGATAAAGTTAGGACGTCTAAACTATTTCTGCACTTTATGTGGAAGTCAAATTATTTTTCTCTTCAAAATAATATTATAATCGTACTTTGTGTCCAGAGTGTTGAGGAACAGACTGTGTACAATCTTCCTCTCCTCCTCTGTGGGAGCGACCTTCAGCAGTGAAGCGGTGCTCAGCTCCACACGGCGGGATTTATTAGCTGAAGGGAAGAGACGAGTCAAAAGATTAGCACACAAAAAGTATGTTTACCTGATCCAAATAATGTCCCCATCATACCTTCTCCTTCTTGGAAGAGCTTCTCCTCCTCCGGTCCATCAGGCTTCAGCGGATTTACAAACGCTGCCCTGAAATGAAGAGAGGATGAAAACAACAAAAGTAAAAGAGGAGTTAGAAATGAAGCGGTCGACGGTCTGTGACTGGACATAACTCAGATCTTTAGAGTTTAGTAAAATGTGATACGGACCCAGACTCAGAGATGGTGATAATAGTAGTAGCAAGAAGAATAAATGAGCCGTTTCTGTTGAGCGGTTTAAGAAGAACCGCACGGATCAAGAGGCGGGCAGTATAATTCAGTCCTAACAGGAAACAAACCTCGAAGAACAAACAGCTATGATAACAGTGGTGAACACATGAGGAAACAAACACTGAGGGAGCTTTTCCTCAGTGTTTAGTTCTACCTCTGGGAATATCTGGTATCATATTGTTATCTACAAAGATAGTCGTCAGACTACTCAACCTCACACAAATGTGTTAAACTGCCTGAGGAGTCTGATGTCTGAGTCTGGTTGTCCTGCATTTCAGACTCCTGGATCTCCTGCCTGAGGGGAGGAGAGTGAACGGTCCATGTTGGGGGGGGGGTGTCTCTGATGATGGACTCTGTGCTGGTAGATGCTCTGCAGAGGGGACAGCGGATCCTGGTGATCCTGGACTAGTCCTCACCGCTATCTGCTGCCGTACCACACGGTGATGCAGCTGGTCAGGATGGACTCAACCACGCAGCTGGAGAAGTTTCTGAGGATCTTTGGTGATATTCCGAACTTCCTCAGCCTCCTCAGGAAGTCCAGCTGCTGCAAAACTCTCTTCACCAGCTGTGTGGTGTTGAGTGTCCAGGTGAGGTCCTCGCTGATGTGGACCCCCAGATATTTACAGCTGCTCACCCTCTCCACTTCCAGCCCGTGGATCAGCAATGGCTGGCGAGGGTTCCTCTCCTTCCTCATCTCCACTGTCATCTCTTTAGTCTTGTCCGTGTTGAGGGTGGGATTAAAGAGTTTTGGTCATTTATCTATCCAAGTGCCCACCAATGCCCCAGGTTAAAAGGCAGAGTCACGACTCCTTGATGCACAAAAGAAGACGTACCTTACCTCTGAAGATGAATGAGCAGGGCCAAGAGTGAGTTTCTCACGCCAATCAACTTTCCATGAGCATCAGTGAGCCCACAAGCAGAGGAACTAGTGCTCACATCACATTGTGTGTTTAATACATAAGTAAGAAAATGTGTAATGTTTTAAGTCATTAGTCTCAATAACTCAGATTGGATTAGCTTTTATTCATCATAAAAACTGAAAGTTTTAACTCTATGGAGCACTTCCTGTACGCACCCTTGAAAAGCTGGAAACAAAAGAAATCCACACATTAAACAGTAACTGTGGCTCTTACGTCTTTACCTTTTGTTTTCTGGGTCTCGAGCCACCATGACGAACGTAGCATCTAGAACAGGGGCATAAGCACCATCACGGTACTGCAGGAGGAGACGGTCATTGAAATTAACGGAAGGTTTCTCTTCCTGTTTCTGTCTTGAGCTTCTTTAATTTAGGCAGAAATGGATGTACGACTCTTTAATGTCGACTTGTAGTTGCAGAATAGAAACAAAACATTAAATGTCTTTTGCATGAATATGTTTGACTACCTGTGACATGTGCATCTTTGCTTCAATAGACGTCTTCCCGACCCACGTCACGCGACCCGTAAACTTGATGTCGCAGTCTGGATAGATGATGTGCTGCCTCATGTCTGTCCCCCATAAAGAAAAATATATAAAATTAAATCAAATTAAACTTGAGCCAAACAAAAGGAAGTGTAATCTTCCCAACGTCTTCCAGGCTCTTACCAATTTTATCCACCAATGCAGTGACAATGGAGAGAGGAGACTTCTTCAGCTCCGGGTTGAAGGTGTGAGAGTAAGCAATGAGGACTGAGGAGGAAGCGGAAACTTGGATTAATTTGTGATTGCGTGGAGTTTCCAGTCTACTCTGAAGAGTTCTCACTGATACCTGCTAAACTGTCCAAGTCCTCCAGGATTCTGCCAAACCTGCGATAGACATTAGACCAGTTAAGAGGAAGGAGGACAGACAACACGTTAATACATCTCTATTGTAATAACTGTAATCACATCAAACAATAAGCAAATGTAGACTCAGCACCAGAAGCTCCACAGGCTTTTAACTATGATGAAGTTATTAGATTAGAGCCGTCTGGCCCATTAATGCACAATGAGGAATCTCAGTACCAGAGAGGAGTTCCTCTGCAGCAATCTGCTGCACAAGAAGCTGCTATTATCACAGATGCCTCAAAACAAGAAGGTTCCTGGTTCAAACCTCGTCTTCTCTGTGTGTCTGCATGAGCTTTTCTGGGTATTTCAGCTTCTTCTCACATTTAAAAAAAACATACTTTTAAATTAGCTGGAGATTCCAAACCCCAACTTTCACCAATAAAGGCCAATGTTAGAATTTATTTTGAGGGTTTACTGTTTGCTTTTAAATCATTAAATGAGCTGGTGCCAACTTACAGACCTGCTTGAACTAAACACTCCATCAAAAGCACCGAGGTCTGCAGACCAGCTCGACCAGGTTCCAAAATCCAGACTGAGAAGCAGACGTGACCCAGTTTTTCTGCAGAATGAGCTCTGCTCCCAGATGAAACTGGTCCCCACTCTGGACATTTTTAAATCACATCTTAAACACATTTTTACTCCCTGGGCTTTAGCACAGCACAAGAATTGTGTTGTCTCAGTTTGTCTTTCAATGTATTTTAGTCTTATCATTTTTTCAGTGTATCTTTATCTTATAATTCCTTTTAGTTTCTTTTAGTCTTTCAATGTCTTCTAGTGTATTTTACCCTTCTAATCATTTTATCGTAGCCCGTCTTAATCTGTTCATTTTCATTTAATGCATTTTAATCTTTTTTTGTTACTTTGTTTTTATTATACTTTTCTTTTTAAAGCAATGTGAAATACAGCAACATCAGAGAACCTTGGGAAACTATATTCTAAAGAAAAAGAAAACCTTTGTGACAAAAAAAATTATAGATGTGTGACAAAGTGTAAAATGTCCATTTTTCCCAATTTATACAATTCTTCTTGAGTCCTCAGTCTGTGGGCCAGGATCTCCATCTCAGAGTTTCCATCTTTAGTAGTTGGTGGTTCTAATCTGCACCATTTTCTAGCTATAGCCTCATTACAGCCTGCTAATAATATTTTTAATAAATATCTATCATTATTATCAACATGCATTTTAATCTTTTATTTTAAAACATTTTAGTCTTAATTGCTTTTAGTGTATTTCATAGTTTTGAGAGTTCTTTGATATATTTCAGATATATTAGTGTATTTTGTTTCTCGAGTTTTTTAAAAATTCTCTGGTTGTGTATAGAATGTCTGTGTTGTAACAATTCTATTTTCTATATACATTTTATACACATACATTGGCAACCATGTGTTACATAAATAAAGTGGACTGGATTGGATTGATGGGATAGACTCTGGTCCCTTTGTGATCTAGAACTGGATGAAGCAGGCTTAGAAAATTGATCATTAATGTTTGGTGTTAGCTTGCCTCTACCTGACAGTGTTGTGATACGTCAGGTACTTCTCCCTGAGCTGTGGCTCAGAGCCCAGAGGCAGGTGAACCTCCAGGTAGCTGTCCTTCATCCTCTTAGCTGGAAGGTCGTGCTGAGACTTGGCCAACATGGATGACAACGACACACGCTCTGCCATGGCCTGCTGATGGTCGCTGTGGATGATACCGCATAAAAAGACAGTAAACATGTAAAATAGTTATTGATAGAACTGCTTTGAAAAGCAGTGTGAGTGTAAACTAGAGACACATTTCAGATGGAAAGAAACTTACACAACTGAACCAAACTGCTTGGCTATGAAGTCCAAACACAACGCAGATATTAAATATTTATGTCTGCAGCACAAAATTATTCAGCTGGTCACCCACTGAGCCGACTTCTTTCCTGGACCGGTGCACAGTACTCTCCCCTCTGTGATGCAATGCTGGTTCATCAGCAGATTAATCCAACTCTACGACAGGCCCTTATCGTCTGTGATAACCGCAGCACTTTTGGCCTTTTAATCCAGCGAACCTAAATCTGATTCCAGCTTTCTCAACATCTGCACTGCTGTGATTCAGCTTCCAAAAATAATTAATCTCAACATTTCTCTCTAATATAATTAAACAGCCCATGTTCATTCAGGGATGACGCATCCCTGCAGTGGCAGCAGATGTTAGGACGCATGCTGATAAAATAGGCCTTTTTTCAGTTATAAAAAACAATATATAATTAGCACAAATTGTAATTTGAAATACACAGAGTGTATTAACTGAAACACTTTGTAACTAATGTAATTTTAATTAACTTGAAATATATTTCAAACCACTCCTTCTACTCTAATACTTATTAATTTATAAGCATTTACTACAATTTCAATATCAATATTTTTAAATAATTCATACAGTAGTACAATTTACCATTTAAACAGGACTAATGCAGGACAATTACTTCTGTAATACAATCTTGTTTTATGAAAGTTGACTCCAAAACTAAATTCGTGTAAAGTGATAAAACAAAAATTAAAAATAGCACAATTCTATAACAGCAAATCCTGAGCTGAAGATTCACCGAAGATCAGTTACAGATTTGATGCTATTTAAAATAATAAGACAAAGATGCAAAAAAAGCACAAGTTGACAAAGAAAATGACAGAAAACGATCACATACAGAAGCTGTGAATAATCTTCAATGAGTTGACATGGTGTATATTACATATATAGCCACTGACTGACATACATACATATAAAATTAGCTAATTGAATCAGATCAAAGCTTCTCTCTTACAAGAGAAATCCTACACAACCTACCAACCATGATGGGACAACAAAACAAGGTCAGACGTACACACACAGATCAGTACCTCCAGTTCGTAGAAGCTCCAACTATTTCTCTCAGCCTGTTGCGAACTGAAACACAGACCAAACAATCAGCTGCAGCGTCCACACATCTATGAATGAGAGTGTTACAGAGAGGTGAAGGAAGCAGATATTAAAGCTGCTCGTTTCATACTGTCTCTGGAAGTTCTGCCTCAGGAGACTTCTGTAGCAGACACCGATACTGCTGCTAGCATTTTAAACATCTTACAGAATGTAAACCGGTGCAGCTTAAACACAGAGACAGTACAAAACCATGCTGAAGTCACACAGGAAGGAAGAGGAGCTAAAGTTTCTCTCTGCCAGAGAGGACGTCACTGAGCATGAAATCCAGACTGAGAAAAGAAGGCGTTAAAGGATGTAACAAGGTGTGATTCAGGCAGCTCACAAAAACATGCAGGAAGAATTAGAAAGTAATTAGAGACAATCAGAAAAGAATGTGAGTTTCAGAAAGTTGGATTTGTTTTGTTTACCAACACACACCATTAGAGACGTGTAAAAGTGGGTTTCCTGTGGAGAGACAAACAGGATCAAACGTACAGATTACGGGTTCAGAGGGCAACAGAGAACTCGTCAGATTTACAAAAAATGTGAGGAACAACAGACTGAGTAGGTGGTTAGCACCGCGGCCTAACAGCACAAAGGTCACTGGTTTGAGCCCCGACTGGGGAGGGGTTCGGACCGGGGCCCTTCGTTGTGGACTTTCATGTTCTCCCTGTGTATGCGTGGGTTCGCGCTGGGTACTGCGGCTTCCTCCCACCGTCCAAAGACATTTTAATGGGCTCTCTAGACCAGCTGTGCCCAAGTCTGGTCCTTAAGACGTACTATCCTGCAACTTTTAGATGCAACCCTTCTCCATTACAGCTGAATCAAATGACTCGTTACCAGGTCTCTGCATAGATGAACACCGTGTCTGAAAGGATTCAGCCACTGGATACAGATGTTTTGAAGAAGGGATGCATCAGGGGTGTCAAACTCCGGTCCTCGAGGGCTGGTATGTTTCCCTGATCTAACACAACTGAATAAAATCTAATGGATCCAACAGCTTCTTGTCAACTTCTTCACAATACCTTATTAATTTCAGTCAGGTGTGTTAGATCAGGGAAACAATGAAAACCTGCAGGATACCGGCCCTCGAGGACCGGAGTTTGACACCCTTGATCTAAAAGTTGCAGGATAGTAGATCTTGAGGACCGGACTTGGGCTCCCCTGCTCTAAACTCTGTGGGTGAGCGTGAGTGGTGGTTTGTCTCGCTGTGTTGGACCTGCGATGGACTGGCGACCTGTCCAGGTGTACCTGCTTCTCGCCTGCTAATTGCTGGGATTGGTTCCAGCTTCCCTGCAACCCTGAACTGGAAAATGTGGGAATGAATGAATGAATGACACCATGCAGTAAGATGGTTTTCTGGAGGAAAAATTTACAATATCTAAATATTTATGTACATAGTAACTTATGAGATATTAATCACAGAGTGGGAGTAAATAGTTTGAGGAATTCACTTCAACAAGCTGTCCACAACTTCTCCGCTATAAAACCAGTCTTCACGCCACTCCAGTCTCTCTTTTGTTGTTCTGATGGAGTTTTAATTCCAGAATCTTCTTGTACTTTGCCTCTGATCTTTATCTTGATCATCCCCTGCATTGTTAACACCTCTTCATTGCTGCCAGCTCTGAAGGCCCGTTTCTCATCATTAAGAAGGGCTCTGGTGGTCTTTGATATCCATGACTTGTTGTTTGGGATGAATGAGTTGATGTATGACAATCTATAATGTAAGCTCATCAACATCTTCTCCATACAGCTCTTAGTGTTCCTGCAAGTCTGTCAACTTAAAATATCAATGCAACAGATCTCAGACCATCTCCTCAGTCCTCATGGTCACTAATTTTCACTAGAGGTAAATCACAAATGAACAAAACTCTCTAAACACATTTCACACAGGATGCAACTTCAGTTATTATAAAGGAGTGAAACAGTGAAAGTGAGAGAAAGGTTAAAGAAACAGAAAACTCAGAAACCACAGCAACCACAGAGACAAAACCTTCCAAACAATCAAATCTGGAAGAATTTTACAGATATTGATTAAAAACATTAAATGTTCCAGTATAATAAAAAATACTTTGATTCTGCAAAGAAGCTAAAAGGGCACACTTTTTTGTCAGCTCAGCATTTCTCATTGAAGGCAAATAATCAAATTCTTACATTTTATCAAGTTTTTTCAACTAAAATAGTAAAAAAAAAAAAAAAGGTTTTTATTAATCTTCTGTCAACTGACCATTTAAGTGTCAAGATGCCAGAAAAAAAGAAAGCAACTAAACCCAATTTATTTATAAAGCACGTTTAAAACAAACAGCATCGTAGGAAAGTGCTGCACAACCATAAAATATAGAGCAAACAATAAAAAGATAAAATTAACATACACAATAAAAAATAAAATCCAGAATAAGAATGCATATATATGCATATACACACATGCACATCTATGCATGCACACATTGATAGTAAATGTAAGGTATTTTCGTAAAAAAAAAAAACTATTGTTTTCTTAAGAGTTTCATAGAAACACTAAATGAAAATATTCCCTGTGTTTCTGTTTGTCTGCATGAAGAGATCCTCCAGCAGAGGGCTCAGGCTATGCTGGATAATAAAGGTGTCCATTTCAAACATTGACATTAAACTCTCTAGTTTCTTACAAACTGGTTTTTGCCTTATTTACTGTATTTTAATTTATATTTGCCTATTTTTATGAATGCCTGCATCTTTTTCCCTTATTCCCTGAAAATGTAAAGAAATAAGGAAATGAAGACCAGCAGACTGTGTTTGCTTTCTTACCCTGAATCATGTCAGGCGCCTTGCCGTGTTTTGCTGTTACACCTGCGCAGAGTGATCTGCTCATCACAAAAGAAGCCGATCGGAGCAACAATAACCTGCAAGCAACAAACAATACAAACACGCACATGCAACACGGACAATCGTAAGACCAGGAGTCCAGTTTCATGCCACAGACATCCCCTTTATCCTAATTATAACTACACATCTGAGATTATAAAATCCTACCCAGCTGCTCTTAATACACTCTAAACAGACGCACTGTACACCCATTACTTCCTGCATAAAGTAAAATTGCTTCAGTACTACTCATGAGCATAAAAAAGAAAATAACCTGCTCCTGATTGTTCCATTGTTTCTACCGGAGGAGCGTGGCAGTGTTTATTTGTACATACTGCGCCAAAGTCCTGGGATGGACTGGCAACCTATTCAGGGTTTACCCTTCCTCTCTTCCAGCTTCCCTGAACCTGAATTGGACGAAGCAGTATATAAAAAAGGATGGATGGGTGTGTAAAGGTCTGAGCCAGCTTTCACTGAGAGACCTGTTGCCCCTGATATTCAGTCTAGTTCTTGTCCAGATGTATCACTCCAGTCCTGTGTCAAGTTTTTCATGGATTCTTCCCCTCACATGTTTTTAGGCCACACTACACACCAGGCTGAAATATGCAAGTTTTATGTTAACAGCTCTTTGAGAATACCATTGTTGGTACAAAATATATTGTCTGTCTGCCAAACTGTGTTGTCTTTGTTAGTTGTCTCAGATACGGCTAAGAAACTGGGAACAAATTATGTGTCTTGTGACCGGCTGCTAGCTACAAAATGCCTAAAGATCCAGTCTGCTAAGTTATCTGTTTAGACACAAGAAATGGAATAAAAATGAGTGAAAAACCAGCCAAAGAGAAACTTTGAAAGGCCTCCAAAAAAACCCAGAGAACTACTGCTTGGGACCATCCAGAATCCAGATTCTTTCCTTAATACTGAAGTATTCTGGTCTTTATAATACATTACAAATACTTATTATTGCAAATAATTAATAATATAATGTATCCTCAGATATCATGACTTTATAACTTCTAGGTGTGCAGCCACCTCAGGTCATTTTTACATCTATGTCATGTTTTGCATGTTTACCTATTTGAACAAAAAGTAGGCTAGTTAATACAACTTAGTTTACACAGGAAAGGTAAATTCTGACACTAAAAATCTAATAAATGGCAAAGTATATTTAGGAGTCTGAACCAAATGTTGGTTTTTCTTTTTTGTTTTTTTGTTTGTTTGTTTTTTCTTTCAAATAGTTACGGTAAAATATAACCGTTTTTTTTTTTTTTGTTGTTGTTTTGGTTTTGTTTTTGTTTTTGTTTTTTACACACATTTTTCCAGTACATTGAGTTTGGTACATAGTTTCAGTGGCTGGTATGAACGTGACACACCCTCTGCATTTATAGTCACTCCCCACCTCGGAATTCCCAGTTTGACTTGACTTCTTTAATGATATAACATTAGGTCGTGTAAGAAAAAAAGATCAGGATAAATCACTCTTACAGATGTCTAATGAGTTGCTTAGCATCCTAATGTTAATTAGCATGTGTTGCTGCTATGGATGTTAGCAGTAGCATCATGTTACTGACCTCTGTGAGAGCATCGTGATATGTGGGGTGCTAGAGTCAAATGTTCGGTGTCCACACAAAGCGGTTGAGTTGTGTAGAAGGCAGAGGAAAAATCCCGGGTTTTTCTTCGGGACGGGGTAGTGCCAAGAGGGATAACAGCAGGCAAGTCAAGACCACTGGACAGCTTCCGTGTTGTTACGTGACCCCGCCCATTAACTGATGACGCAAGACGCCCCGTTTGGGTTGTTTTTTAGGCACTTCAAAAGCCTTCTTCAGAAATGCCTACTCAATTTGTTTGCAAATGAGAACTGGTTCTCAAACATTTTCTACCTGGTTAAATAAAGGTTAAATAAATAAAAATAAATTTGGTGCCACGATGACCATAGTCCTGCAGGTTTTTAATGTATCCCTGCTCCCTCACACCTTAGTCAAGTTACATGGATCCAACAGCCTGTGACGTTCTACCCAATAATTTGAGTCAGATGTGTTGCAGCAAGGAAACACTGAAAACCTGCAGGACTACGGCCCTCATGGGACCAAATTGAGTAGCCCTGCTTTAAACCTGCTTTAAACCTCTGGAGAAATTCAGTTCAATTCACATTTATTCTAACAGACAAACTGTGCTGTGGCTTACATAACTGTCTGGTATCCAAATGAAAAGTTTCAGTAGCCACTGCTCCCACTAAGCAACAATTAGAGTCAAAAAGGCAAGGAAAGTTGTTGTTTTATTAAATGCTTCATACCAGGGATCCCCAACTCCGGTCCTCAAGGCCTGTTGTCCTGCAAACTTTCAATGTTGCCCTGCTTCAACACACCTGACTCGAATTATTAGATCACTAGTAAACTTGTGCAGAGCTCATTTAATTTGAATCAAGTGTATTGCAGCATGGAAACATCTAACACCTGCAGGATAATGGGCCTTAAGGACCAGGGTTGAGGTCATCTTTTCTCATTTGCTAAGTGTGTTTGTGTTTAAACAATATTTCGTCATTGTTTGCTCATCCATGAATCAAACAAAACTTACCAGAAATATGGAATAAAGTTTATTTGTCCCAGATTTAGAAAACATCTGCCATAATCCATACCTCACCTATACTGGTATATATCCCAGTAACTATGCTTTGTTGGTATATTTAATTTTATTTTTAAGTTTGAAATGTCCTGAAAAGCAATTTAAAACAGAAACTAATTTTAAATCCAACCATGAGCTTTCTGAAATTTTGAGTGTCAACAAAGCGTATCCAAATTGTTGGGCCATCACACCAGCAGAACTGGATAAACTGTTTTTTGGTTTTTTCCAGAGGACAACCCCTCTAGCGATGAAATGTACTGAAAACATGCAGATAAGTGGAGGCAAATACTTCTCCATTAACCATTACCTAGAAATTCAGACTGTCAAACTCACCAGAGAAGAGAGACATGTAATATGGGTAAAAAAACAAAAACTCCAAATAACTAAAGAGATCAAATAAAAACTGTAAGGAATAAAAAGGTGTAGATAGAATAATTGAATAGAATAATTTATCAATGCTACTCCTGAATGAGAGGAGTGTACAGTCAGAGCCCAACTCCACTATGATGTTTTGGGTAAACAATGGAAGATTCTAGATGTGTAGCTACATATGTAGTAACAGTCAAGTAATCTTGAGCAGTTTACAAACCACTAAGAAAAACTTATTTTCCATGTTCATCATCATCATCAAAGAGAACACCAAATTTGCAAAGATTTTATTAAACACGTTATTTTTCGACACTTTTTTTTTTACTGTATAATGGATTGCTTTTAAACATTTTTATTTTATGTAGAAAAACTTTCCTTTCCGTGTTCACCATCGAAAACAAACTACTCATGTGATTTCTTCCCGAGTGCTGATAGGATTAAACAACCAGAGCCGGTTCCTATCGCTGATTGGTCAGAAATCTGAGAGCTGCGTGTGTTGGCCAATAGCGTTGGACAACGAGTCGGTTATATAAGCCGTGGTGTAAACAAAGCAGCACAGTTTAAAGGCAGCGACCCAGCCGAGGGCAGATCCTGCTGAATGTTCTTTTCTAGACAAACGCGTCCTGACCAGAGGCTGACTGTGGGAGAAAAGCCACTCTGAATGAAGAAACATCTAATCTTCCAGTTCACATACAGAGGACTTCTCACAAAAGGAAAGAAGAGTAAAAGAAGAAAATGGTGTTTAAATTACGAAAAGCTGAACCCAAGGACGTCCCCGATATATTACGATTGGTGAAGGTAAGCTTGCAACAACAGAAAAGACGCTGTTATAAATTAGAAATATATTTTGTACTCGTTAGGAATTTATCGTATTAAATTTGGTTACACTAGTTTTGATGGCTGCAACAGATAAATGTGGATCGTGTTAAAGGTGTAATAATGATAAATTGGGGGGACGGGGAGGGTCCGGGAAGTCCGGGTATGAAGTCAGCCGGCGGCCTTTGTTTACCGACACACTGCTCATAACCGCTTTGGCTTCCACTTCTCCAAATATGGTCTGTCTGTCGTCGAGCTTATGTTCTTATCACGGCTGACCCTGATGTAGTTTAATTACAGTTGTATAACTACTGTCCTGACATAAATAACAGATTTGACATAACACACCTGTGTCTACAAACTCGACTTACTTAAACCAAAATAGGAGGGGAACGTTAACAGATATTCTGCAAGGTAAAATACACAGAAAAAGAAAGAATCGCCAAATTTGAGAGGTGACAACAGATTATTTTACGAATAATTAAACACATTCTTGTGTACACAAGTCATGGTCAGCCAATGTGTAACAGATAACAAGCAGTATTTAAACATAATCAGTTATTTAACTGTCCTTTACGATAATAATGGCAGCAAAGAGTAATTTTTCTCCACTGTGACAAAAACGGTTTATTCATTGTAAAAAAACAAAACAAAAACTCAATGATTCCGCCTGTGAGGAATCTTTATTTTGCCATAAATAAGTCAATAAAGGAATTATAACTAGTATGCCATATAGGCCTAGCCACCGAGTTCAAATGTTTATTACGGGATTTGTAAGATATTATTTCCCCTGTAAACATCAAGAATAACATTATTTGTTTATTTTTTTCTGTAAGGACCGTTTAAGAAATTTTTTCAACTCAAAACATACTGTTATTTTCCAGGAACTTGCAAAATATGAAGCGATGGAGCACCAGGTCATGCTGACTGAAAAAGGTGAGTTTACAACGCGCTGCAGACGTAAACAAAAAACATCTGTACTGTACTCTTGTGGTTGATCAAAACATTGTGCTTGCTTCTAGATCTCCTTGAGGATGGGTTCGGTGAAACCCCTTTTTACCATTGCATCATCGCTGAAATCCAAGAAGAGAGCAGCAGTGATGGTATGAAACATTTCAGCTCCTCCTATATGACTAAATGTACAGATGAAAGCAATCTACTTCTCCTTCTGTAATCTGAGAAATGGAATTCGCTCGTTTTGTGTGCTCATGAAGACTTGTTGCGAAACAGACCTCAGCAGTTCTGCCACCGTCTGCGGAGACAGGCTGCATGCGTGCATCACAGGGCGTACTTCCTGTTTTTTACTGGTTTCATCCCAAGTACAGCTGGCTGTACAGGTTTTGTTTGAGGTTAAGCTGCAGATGTAGATTCTTTTCATAATGTATACATTGTATGAAATTTAGTTTTAGCTTCAAAGCCCGGAGGGTGGTTTCCACGGAACTGCTTCGCAGCAGGAAGAAGTAAAACTATTTAAGGTGGGGGAAAACAATCGTCGAGTACATACTTTACCTCCGGTCAAATAAAGTAAAAGTAAAACAAAAGGCACAAGGACAGACCTGTTTGCCCAGTACATAGAATTTTTCTACATATAGATATAATCATACACACATACAAATTTACCATTTTATACGGTACAAAGTATATATTTATTTTATGTGATTATCTGTGGGTTGTCACTGGAAATAACCTTTTCACGCTAAACCTGATCTGACCCCCATCTCACTCCAGATCTGAACGTGGTGGGTTTTGCCATGTACTACTTCACTTACGACCCCTGGGTTGGCAAACAGCTCTACCTGGAGGACTTCTATGTGATGGACAAGTACAGAGGTAAGACAACATCTGGTCTCCATCATTTCACTGGTTTTCTGAAACTTCCTAAATAACACCTTCCTTTTTTTCCGATGTTCTCAGGCCTGGGAATGGGTTCGGAGATCCTGCGACACCTCAGTGATGTGAGTATTTATTTATTTTACCAAAAGTTTCAGGCAGCATCAAGAATCAGCTCCCGGAACCTTTCCGAGACCTTTTTGTCAGCTGCTCAGTTGCATTATGGGAAATGTAAATAAATGACTATATTAATCCTTCTTTAATTCTCATTCCTCGTCCAGCTGGCGGTGAAGACGCGCTGCACCGGCATGATGTTCGTGGTGGCGGAGAACAATGAACCGTCTGTTCAGTTCTACAAGCGACGTGGTGCGGAGGACCTGTCTCAGGTGGAGGGCTGGCGGCTCTTCAGGTTCAACAAGAACAGCCTCGTCAAGATGGCCACTCACTCTGAGGAATGACTAGAGGTTCAGCAAAGCACAGCAGAGAACCCAAGAGTCCGACCAGACTGCTCAGCTGTTCTGCATTCAGATAAAGGCTGATCGCCTAAAGTTCAGCTTCTAAACGGAGAAATGTGGATTACAGTAATATGATTCTGCATGTTAATCACACTCAACTAATGTTTATCTTAATCTTTTATTAACTAGTATTTTTAGCACAAGAAGAATAAAAGTTTTCATGGTCTCCTACACTGAGTGATAATTTTTTTTTATCTATTAACTTTTAACTAACTGTTATCATTTCTATGAACTGTATTTTTTAAGTCCTATTTTTCATCAACACATTACAAATGAAAAAGCTTTCTCACAAAATTTTGCCATTAACCATAGCAGCTAAGATTAACCCATACAACTAAAACTAATATGCCCAACTAGCTTGCTACGCTGTTGAGTGTAAAATGTGTTTCTCATTTTCTCCATAATTTTACTCTTAAATACACAATTATGGGAACCTGCGTTATGCAACCTACAGTACCCTTATTGGGTGTATTTAGGAATAATGGAGAACAGACCGCTCATAGTTATCCACTTCACTTAATTAAATGAAATACTTCTTAAATTTATACAGTAAGACAGGATAATAAATGTTAAAGAAACAAGGATGCATTCAGTGGAAATGTGCAGCTGTGTTGAATATGAAATTATTCTAGCTAACTCTGATCTCATCCTAAACCCTCCATGGTTATATCGTAAAGAGTTAACAGATATTGTTGTAAAGCTCTTTTGGACTCATAATGAAGAGTAAGGCCCCACAGTAACGTGTACTTAACCTGACCTCCATGCAAAAGGTGGAACTGTGGTGTACTTTCTAGTTCTTATCATATCAAAAGATCTTTCCAGAACCAAACTGCACCATAAAAATGTCAAGCAATAATAAAAGTAGCAGTGCATGGGGGAAATGAGCAGGTCAATGTCAATGGTTCCAGTCAGGTCAACTACAGTTTCCTGTGAAACATATATTCAGACCGATCTGACTTGGACGTGTGTCGTGTTAAAATTAATTATTAACTGTGTGTCTGGTCAGGCATTCACCAAATGAAACACTCATTTAGCTGAGTGAGTGCAATCCCCATAACTTGAAAGTCAAAAAAAATGTTTTATTCACAAACTGCTAAAAGTGTCCTTTAAATCCATTTTTCATTTGACGCAGGAAAATACTAACTTATGCAACAGGCTTTGTATAATAATAGTTAAAAAAAAAAAAGTGCAGATGATAATCATCCCCAAGGATGTAATCTGGATAAATGATTGGATAGAGGTGGCTTAAGGATAAGTTTGACTCACATTGTGTAGCATGCAGTATTTAAAGGGGTGGTATATGATCCACAGTTTTAACTGTCTGGTCTATGTGGTTATATAAAGGTGTAAAAGCTGCAGAGTTTATAGCCCGTTAGTCTCCTTTTTATAACAAGATTACTTGGAGATATCTCTGGAGAAAAGATAGCTAATTGAATTCTGTTAGTACACAAAGAAAACTAAGTCTGCGGACATTGATTAAATATGTTTAGATTAAGTTTCTTTAAAAATAAACCATAAAAATTCTGACATACCAGGTTTCTCTATAAAATGGCTCTACTCTGTGTCATCAGTTAAAATGCACTAACCTGGTAACACACAGGGTTTTCCCTGCAGGATGTGGGTGTTGATAGATTTTGAACAGCCTCTGATGGTTGTTTTCTCAAATCCACAGGCATTAAATGGAAAATGTTTGGCTGTGACAATGAGGCATATGAAAAGCCTCCCCTCACTTTCTAACTTTCCTCTTTACCGTTTTCCTGTCTAGCTTTATTTTTTATCTTCTCTCATTTGTTCCAGCCATTCCTGCCACTATGAGCCAGCAGTTTTTCTGCTTCCACATGAGGATGACAGCAGGTTGCCATCTCATTTCCTTTGTTTCTCTGAAAACTAGTCGTCATGCTGCCAATGTAAAACAACTTCCAAGCATTTGAAGAGGAACAAAAACTGCTCCCATGGCAATGTCTTTATTTTAAAAACATGTGCTTATAAACCTCAAAGTTTCATTTTGGCTGATGCATGTCATGGATCAGCTGATTTGGCTTCTTAAACACTTCGTGTAAAACTTGTTCCACACTGACAAACATTTCTAATCAGGACTGACTCAGGGGCTTTTAATAGTGGAGGAAAACACATAAAATCAGTCTAATAACATGTTTTCCATTCTGTCTGCAGAAACATCACCTCTGGGACTCATAAATCAAAACCAGGCAGAGACCAAGGAAAAGACACCAATCAGGAACGTATAGCACAAAGACCCTAAGAGTTTACATCTGGAGTCGTATCATCTACAGGCAACACACAGCAGTGCACTTTATGCAGCACTGAAGTGGGTTGTCCATTAACAACAGGACACAAACTCCCCACTACCCATCAGCCGATACCTTTTCCTTTATGGATGTTTTGTGTGTGTGTGTTACAGAACAAACCTCATCCACTCTCAATCTATATGGTTAATATGTGACTCAGTGCTTGGCATACCTCAGCTCCTTCACATTTCCCGTCGGTAACAACGGCTTCTTGACAGCCTTCCAGCCATGGAGACCATTTCTGATGAGGCTTCAGGGAACAGTAGGCGGATCAGCTGGAGGTCCAGATGCATCTCTCAGGTCCTGCGTCATGTCTTTGCTGAATCTATTTAATTTTTCAAGGGCATGACTTTTAGATGCTGTTCTTCTTCTGAAGAGCTTTTGGGGACACACCGCCCAGCTTTCTAAGTTTTGGCTGTAAAACTACGTTCAGCATTTTTTATTTAAATCATCTTTGTGACAAAGCACCTAAAATTCCATTTAAAACTTGTTCTTAGAGAAGTTGTCTAAATCTCGACACAACACTGGTTATCTCTTTAGTACAGTGCCCTTTTGATGATTTAAAATCTTCACCATACAACAATTTCACAAAGCCTTGAGATTTATTACTCCAACCACTGTAAAACATCTGCTTGGAAACTAAATCTAAAGAAAAGAGTTCAACCCCTAAGAAATGACCAGAATCTGTTGGTCTACCTTTATTAATCCATCAATCCTTTTTTAAAATTTTTTTTTTTTTAACATACCACTTAAATATTTTACTGTATTTAATAATAAGGTATTTGTAGAAGAATATTCCCCAATCTTTATTTTACATTAGACACAAGTAACTGTATTGTAAATGTAAAATAGCAGATTTAATGACACATGGTATGTACAGATCATTATGGACATGAACAAACAGTTAATTCATGATTTCGATGAATGAGGACATTATTTGGCTCTATAATGCAGCATAGCAGGATCACCTGGATCACAATGTGACCTCAATACTCTGAGATATCAGTTTAGATCTGCACCGGGAAAAAGCAGCGGCGCAAACACGAAACTGATGAGGTTTATGCTGCCTGATGCTTACAGTCACCCCTACAACACAGAGCGTGATTAAAGATTCAAAGCAACTAATTTAGTCTTTTTCTGATAAACTGCAGGGTTTGGTCTTATTGACTAGCTTGGTAGTACCAGCTGCAGTTATAATGAGATGTGTTCAAGTCACTACTTCATACTTGTACTGAGATCCCACAACTAGAATTATTCAGAATCTATGCCAGGGCTACTCAATTCAGTCCT
>CM047992.1:2085316-2100077 GCA_026261665.1 Melanotaenia duboulayi | reverse complement strand
AAGAGTCTCAGGAGGCAAAATAAGTCCCTTTAAGTACTCCCTTTACTCCAGGATGCCATTGTTTCACACATGTACAAAAAAGGATTGTATCTGAAAATTTTGATTATATTCGTAGATGCAGGTGTGTGGACAAGAATACAACAATACTGTCTACAAGCAGCTACGTCTACCAGCCCTCGTCATACCAGCTGTTACACAGACCGAGCGAGGGAAGTCTTTTCTCACCGGTGACGGCTGCTACTGATGTGTTGATCGAGGGCTCGACCGTCCTGTACGCTCGCTGGGGTCCAAAGATCATCAGAAAGAGACAAAAAAAAGACAGGAGTCAATAAGGGAACATTGCCGTTTTCAACATCTGACATCAACTAATTTTCCTTTTTTGTTGATTAGTTTTTTTTAGAACAATTTGAAAACACATCCAGGATTTTAAACTGTTGAATATTTGATGTTTGTGTGCCTTAAAATTGTCAGACCTCATTTCTATTCATAGTTCAAAATTAAAATAAAAAAACATAAGAAAAACTGTCAAATTTATCATATTGCTACACAAAAATTGATTAGACCACTTAAAGGTTTTAGACTTCCCCTCATCATAAGACCCACACACTCATTTTCAGCCCATGCTGACTGGACTGGAAATAAGTCCAAAGAAAAACTTTGAGAGACCTTCAGAAAACTATTGCTCAACATCCGTTTAAAAGATTACATTAAAAACTCTGTTTGGGAGCAAAATATTAAATTTGTGGGCTGGATCAAGACTCACCTCAATTTTCTCCACACCTGCCTGAACTGTTTGCTACAGCAAAACAAACAAGAAAAAGTTTTAAAATGTCTTTTTGGTTCATTAACTATTGAAGAACAACATCAAAAGCAAAATGCATGTTGAGAAATTGCAGTCAGGTCAAATTTTCTGATCAAATATTTTATTTTTTAAAGATTGTAACAAACTTAGAAATACAACTGGGATTTTCTTACACAGATTTAAAACAGAGAATTAAAATATGTTAAATCATGTAAGATCCAGTTATTTCTGCAGGAAAAAAAACACACCTAAATACAGTCTTAATAAAAATTAATCAAATACGCCTTGTTGTCAATCTTTTCCTTCAGACATAATGTGAAAATTTCTGCAGGCAAGAAAAAAAAAACATGCAGTCATACTTCAGAAATGAAATTTACTTCCTTATTCAGGGTGTCAGGAATGTGAGGAGGAAAACAAACTTCAAGACAAATTCCTCATTTCTAAACTGAAGGAATTAAAAAATGGCCGTGTGAAAAACTAAAAGGTATAATTTAATCTAGAGCAGAGGTGCCCACGTCCAGTCCTCGAGATCTACTATCCTGCAACTTTTACATGCAACCCTTCCCCAACACACCTGAATCAAATGACTGGCTCGTTACCAGACGTCCGCAGAGCTGAATGACATGTGGATGAGAGCCATTTGATTCCGGTATAGGAGAAGGGCTGCATCTACAAGTTCCAGGATAGTAGATCTCAAGGACTGGACTTGGGCATGACGTCACACACCGTCTCTCTGTGGTGATCTCCAGCTCTGTGTTTACCAGCCGGTCCAGCTCTGTGTTTACCAGCCGGTCCACCTCTGTGTTTACCAGCCGGTCCAGCCATGCGTTTATGTGCATTCACATGAATCACCTTCTCCTCCCTCCTCTAGGAGCCTTCAGACCCCCTCCCTAGAAAAGGCTGGACCAAGCGAGCAATGGCAGCTCATAATTTCAAAACAAAATGGCTTCAAACAGAACGAAACATTCATCTGCAGACAACCAGGATCCAACATTTCCTTAAAAAAAAAAACAATAAAAAAGAAAAACTACTGCCTTTGGCAAAGAAGTTATCGGATAAAGAAAGGGACATAACCCGGATTAACATTGGTCTTGTATAAGTGGAGAGCTCAGACTCAGAGCTAGCTCTACTCCTGGACATGAAAGTAACATAAAGTTACTTCAACATTTTCCACAAAATGGTGATGTTGTTTTGTTCAGTGTGTTTGCAGTTTGCATACTGGTTTACAGATGAGGTGAGTTTGGGGGAGGCGGTGGAGGAAGGTGTGGCTCATGACACATTTTGTTTTGACCTGCAGGCAACACACAACACCAAGCCTTGTAGTGAAACGATTTCACCTTTTGCCCCTTAAAGTTTTCTAAATGAATACTTACTACTTTCAGTCATCTTCAGAGCACTTAAGCTCTCTGATGAGCGGTTAGCTCATATCTTATAAGTCTTTTTGGAAATATTTGGTTTAGGAGTTTCATGTGGTTCAGAAATCCCAAAGAAGTTATGAGTATTATTCAGACAGAATCCCATCTGAAATTTGGGAGGTAAAAGCAAAACCCAGATCTTGCTTTAGCCCCAGATTAATTAAGCAACACACCTGACACTGGTTCGTATATGGCTCAGCCCATTTCCTCAGAGATGCGATACTTTGTTCAAGCTGGCCAGCCTCCGGCTCCACATACCGAAGCTTTGATTCA
Source organism: Melanotaenia duboulayi (assembly GCA_026261665.1). NCBI lineage: Eukaryota > Metazoa > Chordata > Actinopteri > Atheriniformes > Melanotaeniidae > Melanotaenia > Melanotaenia duboulayi. The sequence continues at coordinate 2,097,587 of CM047992.1, read as the reverse complement.
GGGGTGGTGTACAGAGAAGGCAGCTGAAACAAACAGCAAAGTGATGTGATTAAACAAACCAAGTATGAGTGCAGATCAAGTTTTCTGGGTGATTGTTCAGAGCTGTGCTGCAAAGAAACTGAATGTAGCTTCTGCATGTTTTTACCCCCACGTAGTTCTGAGCTGATCAGCCCTCTGTGGTTATTCTGTTCAGTTTGTGTTTCTTTGTGGTTTTTTGTAACTCTTTTTAGTTGTTTTGTGACCTTTCAGCCTCTGTTTGTTTTACATTACAGTCATTCTGTCTCTGTTGTTGTTTTGTGTCTTATTGCTCTATGCATAGTGGTAATTATTTACTGCCTTTTTTGTGGGTTCACTTTTTCATTGGGATTTGGCAGGTGAAGCCCAGAGGTCCCTAACCCCTTTAGAACCACGAGCCATCAAGTGTGAAACATGTAGAAAAACAAGGCAACATCCGCAAAGAAATAAGTGAATGTGTAAAACTCAGGAGGATCAACAAAAACTCAATTAAAAGGGGGAAACCCCTCTATTGCAGAATGACTCAAATTTCTAACTAGTTCATATTGTCCCCACCTCATCGATNATGCCCAACACCCTAGTTCATATTGTCCCCACCTCATCGATGCTCAGGACGGGCTGCGTGCTTTTCTTCTTCCCCTCGCTGGCTGCCAACACTGAGGCACTCATCAGGCCCGCCAGACCAGGAGCCGCAGCACACAGCGACGCCTGGCGGAAAACCGACAGGACATACACAAACACATCGCTTCGTGGTGAAGTAAAGCGATTAACACATTCGCGATGACAGTCACATTGTGTAATAACCAACTCAGACCAATTACACCACGACAACGACACATCAACGGTTTTAATCTAAACGGCTCCTTTGTGACCTGTGCTAGCGGCTTTAGCTAGCAACATGCTAGCTTCAGATGGTGACTAAATTAGCAGCGGTCTATCGTGTAGGTTCGTATTACAAACGTTTTTCCACTGAATGAGAACCACACATATTAGGTTTAGATTGTATGGAATGACTAAAATACTGAATACAATTTACAATAGTTACCAGCTTCACATATGACATATTAATTCAGACAACTTTCGCTTTTCTACGGCAAGCTGGAGGTGCGGTAGGAGAGACGCATGCGCGTTGCATTTAAATGATCAAAACGTAAACCATGACGTAAAACATATTTAGTACAAACGGCATGAAATGTCTTCATGAGAAAGTAAAACAAATATACTGAGAAAACGTATGTCGTTTGTTTGGGATTGAAAAAAGTCTTAAAAATATGAAAATAAAGGTTTCATAGGGAAGCCATGGCATTCTGAATTCTCACCGACTACACTGTAGGTTTTACATTCAACAACCATCACCTTTCTCCTAAAGGTTTTCATCACCCTCTTTTGATACTTTTGTTATTCAGAAATATTACTGGCCTGCTATAGGTATTACACAATAGTCCTAGTTGCTAAGGATTTATTGATTAGAAGACTCAACATGAAACTGATTTCATGAATTTATAGCTGTCAGTGTACAAATACCATTTGTTTAAATTATTGAAGCAAGAAAAAAAAAAAGACAATTTAATTGACGCTAACATCATATTCACAAGCTCCCTCCATAACACTGCAGTTATCTGATTATGGGACATTTAATTGTTATATTAAATTTCTCCAACTACAAATTATTTTGTGATAGACAAAATCAGAGCCAAAAAAAAGCACTCAGGTAAGACAGGTGAAAGTTGACCAATATGAACATTTATTTCTGGAAAGAAGTTACAAATTGTTTCCAAAGAGTTTCTACTCAGATTATAAGATATGTTAATCTGATTTTACTTTCTTTCTCTGATACAGTCATTGTAGCAAGGTATGTTTTTTCTTTTAATCCTCTATTCTGTTTTCCTACTGACAGACTGAAGACTGGTGGACTAAAGGATGCTGCGCTATAACTGAATGTGCCTCAGATTGGGACACAAGAATTTTATTGATTACATGTTTCTTGTTCAAACAGCAACAGAGAGGAGGAGGAAAAGGAGCAGCAGATGGACTGCAGCGTGGCATGTGACGTTCATTTCAGCTGCAGAATACAGCAACACATAAGACGCTTGTCTCCCAGATCAGACCTGCCTCTCTAACAGTGTAAAGAAAAGTGAGTGTTTAGAAATGTTTGGAACCTGGAAAAAAGATTTGAACAATACACGTGGGGAAATGTAGGAGGGAATCAAAGCTTGAAGGTGTTTTCTGTTTGATCAGAAGTTGTAACTGACAGGTAGTGGCACATTGATTTTGTTAAGACTACACAACTTTACAATGCAGAGAAAAAAATGTATGAAATATTTCGGTCAGTGCCATAAATTGGTGGAGGATTTTCTCAAACCAAAGTGGCCCAGCATGAATGCTGTAATGCTGCAGCTTAAGGTTGTGTGAATATTAGAGACACAGTCGGTGCAATGAGTAATGGGACAGGATACCAGTTTGTTTCCATGGTGAGCAGTAAAGTGAAGTATGAGCTTCTTGAATGTATATTCTATTAAATGGGAATTTGCATCAGGGAAAATGCACAATTACTGCAGACTATATAAAATTAACTAATTTGAAACTGTACCAAAGTGTGCCTTTATTTTATTTTTAAGTTCTTCTGAAATCACCGACCCTTCAACATGTTAAACTGGAGGACACACTGTTAAAGCATCCCCTCATGAGCCACATGCAGTGCTGCTGGGACAGAGAGGATATACAGCAAAGGATGAAAAAAAAAGACATGTATGACTTGAAAACACAATTTGCAATGAAATTCTCATCTTAATAAATAATCCTACTTTTACTGCATAGCTTGGTGAAAAGCAATACCTCAGAAAATAAATAACTTAAACATGCAGCTGACATAACTGCATCATATTTGTTCTAGCCCTTTCACAGTTGGCTTAAAAAAAAGTACAATAAAAATAAATACAACATGGAGCTGGTCATCGAGCACGCTTGCTAGGCTGCTGGATCAAGGCATCTGACTGCTGAGATGTGCAAGCTATAATGTGTTTGAATTTTCTAAACAACTGAGCTTCAGGTGACTTGTCAGTGGCTGAAATTAACACACCAGACCACATAAGGTGGGAGATATACTGGAAAATAAATAAATAAATAAATAAAACACTGTCTGATCAAAGTTTCGAGTCATTTACAGCAAAAACATTTTGGTTACACTGAGCTCCATTGATTGTAAATTACAAACACAGAACTTGGCTGTAGAGATGAACAAATGAAAACAAGTGTAGGATTTTGGGCCTCAAGCAAGAACATTTTATAGGAAGCAATAAATATTTATGACTCATTTTCTCGTTTGAGGTGAGAATGAATCTTATGGTGGGATCCAGACTTGTCATGTTAATATTGAGGTTCAAATATTATACCAAAACTATTCACATTCACACGATTGCTACTGGAGGAATTAGAAGATATGTTTACCTTCAAGTCATCGATTTTTGCACAAGTCCCACTTAACTACATATTTGATCCAAGACAGCTGAGCTTCTTAATCTGAATTTATCTAATTTGTTACTGTATGGATTAAAAAATGTCCTACAAACATTATTTTAATGAAAAGGTTTCATAAATTGACATGACTGTAAAGACACCTTTATGGGTAAACAGTGCATTGCCACTTTATGAGGTTTCAATCAAATTAAAGGACTAATGGATGTGGCTTGTTTGGCTAAAGCTAGTTTTAGCTACCAGTGTTCTCCAGTTTATTATTTTAAAATAAATATAAAAATAAGAAAATTGGTTTATTAACAATGTTTCCCCTAATCCACATGATAAAATACGAAAGCAATACAAATAATCTTGGATGGCGAATAAGCAAGAAGATGCTAATGGTCTGCTAATGCTAGCTAAATTTCCTGATCCTGACTTCCATCTTTTTTTGTTTTAACCAAGTGGCTTTGGATGTGATTTTTGTGACCCACTTATTTTATTTAATTGGCGTTAATTGACACATAATGCATTTTTTGACAAAGAAAAACAACTGACTGGAAAGATGTGTATTCTGGCCCACTGTCCAAATCAAAGCTAGCTGCTTTAGACATAGCTAAGCTAGCGGTGGTAAGCCATAACTACAGCTAGTTATTTATTAATATTTATAAATGTTGATTTGACCAACATTTTGTTCATTTGATTCCATATAAATAAAAAAAAATGCAGCTAAATAAATTAGTTCAAGATGAAGAGGAAATAAAAGGACCTAAACTCCAGCTAACAATAATATTTCAATTTCTGACTAATAAATTTAAACTTATTTGGCGGTTAAGCAGCCACGCATCACAGAATCAAGTGGAGCGAATTGTAGATCAATGCATTATACTGATAAGTATTTTTCTCATTGCTGGTGCAATTACTCCTTCAAATCGTGTGTAAAAATCAGTGCATATTATTTCTATTCATGTTCACCTAAAATATAACTGCTTGCTAATGGTTTTAGATCCTTAAAATCCCTTCAGTGTATGACAATATTCTTGCAGGAGGTCCAGTGAGTCTTGAATGCTTTGATAAGAACCAATGCAGACAGCAGAGAACGCAGACAAGAACGAGCAAAGCACTGCTGCTCCAAGACAAAGAACTTTCTTTCCTAAGTTAAGGAGCTGCCATCATCATCACCATCATCAGTGTTAATGAATGACGGCTAAGTCTTGGGTGTCATATAGTGTCCTCTTAATCATACACATTAACCCTCAAACGGTGATAAAGAGAGACATGGGGGCACACAGAAAGACTTGGTGATGTGTAATATGAACACGAGTCCAGTAATGTGGATAACTGGAAGCAAAGAGCAGAATTAGGACTGAAAGCTGGAACGCACTGGAAGTGAAAACTGAATCTATGATTTCATATAGTGACTTTTGACTGGTAGCAGACTGAGGCATCAGCAGCATCTGTAACAACACTGTTAAAGTAACTATATATTTTTTGGTTTTCTATCATCTGTGTTGTATATTTGGAGAAGAAATTGACTACACTACAGTATATAGTGGTTTATTTTAAATATATACCTGATTGTAGGCATCATCTTGCCTTTATATCATTCATAGGGCCTAGCAGTCTTGCTTTTCACTAACCTAAGCAGATGGAAAAACTAACTCAAGTCGTATTTAGTTGAACTACCATAAATCATGACCTTGATGCTTCCAGTGCGTTTCTGCAGTAAGCCTGACTGGACAGTTATACAACAGGCGAGTAGTAGAAGAGGAAACTGACCACAGTCCAAATGTAAACCAGCAGAATGGAACCCTTTTTTTCCCCTAACACCATTTTTCTTAAATTTTCTGAGAAAGCTAATTCTGAAAATGTTCAAGGTGACTTAACGTGATGTCTCACCACGACACGCTTCGATTGCCTTCATCAGGAAGAGCAACTATGGCCCTAACCGTCTTTTCTTCACCTTAAGGTAAATGCTGGTCTCTACTTTAAAAGCCTGCGCATCAGTAGTCACCCACCTGTAAACACCTGATCCCCCAGTGGAGATTTCAGTCTTTGAACAGTCCATTCCTATTTCTATAAAAGGAGGCTTGTTGTGGAGCAGACCTCAGCTGCAGCGTCTGACGTGCTCTAGCACATACTCTGGGAAGTGCAGACTGCACACCTGCAGACCGTCCAGTTTGCAAGGCATCCTGGGATACTCGTCCTCCTTCCACTTGTTTTCGTTAGGGTCGAAGGTGAGGATGGAGTCACTGTAGTGGCCGTTGTAACACAGACCGCCCAGCACCATAATCTGCCTGTCCAACACTGCCACGCCGTGGCCGCTGCGCCCAATGGGCATGGAGGCGAGGATGGTCCACTCATCAGTCTCTGGGTCATACACCTCTGTGGATGGGCAGCCCTGTGACTCGAAGGAAGCCCGCAGGATTACGCACACACCTCCAAAGACGTACAGCTTCCCGTTGTGGGAGATCATCTTGTGGAAGCAACGTGCGTAGTTCATTTTGGATTTGTTTTCCCAGCAGCTGGCATGAGTGCCGGGCAGCAGCGGGCCTCGGCCGGCACGTGTCCTGTGTGAGTCTGACCCACCTGAGCTCCCTCCTCCTCCCCCACTGCCTGCCTCCCGGCCTGGATCAAACACACATACCTGTTTGGAGGTGGAGGAGGAGGTGATGCCCCCAGTGATGTACAATTTGCCGTTAAGGACTGTTCCCTCGTGACCATACTTGTTTACGGGATATGGGTCAACAAACTCCCAGCGGTCCTCTGAAATGTCGTATCGCTCTGTGGAGTAGAAGGTTTCGTCTCGTGTGCGACCCGCTACTGCATAAATAAACTTTCCAATGACACCAACCGCAAACTCTGACCTGAAAACACCAAACACCATGAAAAAATCATTTAAATCAGAAAAGAAGTTAGCAAGGACTCTGACGATCTGCAACAACACCTTAAAATTACATAACACCAAATCAAAAACTGACAACAAGAAATAAAGTCTCTTTTAAAACAGATATACCCGTTTTTATTTTTTTAACCAGAATCTTGGCTCCACTAACCTGGGCACAGACATGTCCGCCATGCGTAGCCACGAGTTCTGCCGAGGGTCATAGCGGTAAACTTTGGAGGAGGCGTGAAATTCCCCATCAGGCCCCAGCTCCTCTCCGCCCAGCAGGAAGGCAAAGTTGTTGACGATAGCCAGGCAGTCCGGTCTCAGTGGCACCTGAGGTCCCTCCAGCTCCCACCACACCTGGTGAACACAGCACAGGTTACTGATATAAGCATCTCTAACCCCCAATTTCCACTGGGTCTGTGTGTGCAGCGTTCCGGCTGCAGTTTCATTCTGACCAGCACGGCAGATCAATTCACACCAGAAGCGTGTCAGGTGTGGAGCACCCGACAGTGCCGTTGGATCTGCAAGATCACGAAATCACAGGAGAAGTAGAGAATCTTGTGATTCTCCACCTCCAGGATAAATGCCTTGTTGTCCAAGATGGGTCGAGACACCCTGACTGGTTAATGGCGCAATGTTTACATGTTTCAGCCAGCACAAATCTGCACAGCGACTTTTATTTTGAAAATAACTGGAAGCTTTTACACTGCTCCCGTGACTGATTTCCTGTCTGCCCCTGTCTGAACTTGACACGTTCTGGAATGCATGCTCAGTCAAAAACAGACTTGGTGCACCACGGCGCACCCTGTGTGGACCAAACCACTGATTAAAACGGTCGTGGATACCTGCGGAGGACGCAGCGCAGCCGAAACGTGGTGCACACACACCTGTTCCCTTAAAGGCTTGTGACTGCATGAGCCACTTGTCTTTCCCGACCAAGATTAAAAGCTATTTAGTTAACATCGCTTGTGATAAATAAAAGCACCAAATGGTCTTTAAGATCAAACACGAAGAAAAACAAGGGCAACATGAGCAAAGAAATACGTGAATTTGAGAAGCTGAATGGGTGAAAAAGGAGCAGCCACCTTTGGACGCTGCAGCAGCAGAATTTTGCTGTTGACCATGCTGTGGCCGATCATTCCTCTGAAGACGGCGGTCTGCGGGCGGACAGAGCGGATGCGGTTGGATCGCGTCTCCACCAGAGGCTGCTGGTTGACATCGTGGAAGTAGGCTAGCGCCGTATCTACCTCTTGCCTCAGCTGTCTGGAGTAGCGGTAGAACTCTGACGTCTTCACCTGAGAAGAGAAAAGACAGAACTGGGTTATTTGCTGTGTTTGGTTTTTAGTCTGTCCTAAAGATGCTTGGCTGGCTGGGAGTCTTTGTAAGACCTGACCAGGGACGACGGATGGAAACTAGCCCTTATGCTAAAACTGGTATATTTACAGAAGTGTTCTTTTTTTAAATATGCTCTGTTTCTCACAAACGAGTAAATAAAAAAAATCTGGATTTTCCAAAGGCTTCTGCTGTGCATAACTATAAAAAGTTATGCATCAACAAGTACAACTAAATAAAAAGTAAAACGTCAATAAGAATAAAAGGTTTAATCCTTTAATACCACTGCAGTCTGATAAACTCCAATGACTATGTAATTCAATCCAAAGACGGCTGGAAGAAAACATAAGTTCCTTCTTGCTGCTCTGTGGGAGGTTTTTTCCATCACAGAAACTTTTCTACAGTAAGGACTGTTATCAGGAGGTAACTTAATTAGTTTGTACAGCTCTTTTGTTTTCTTACTGGTCAAACTGGGTGTCAAAGTCTGTGACAATGTTGTTTTTCTGAACAGCTACTTTTCTCACCGAATTTAACACAGCGTGCCCATGAGATTATTTAAGCTGGATAATTGGTTTAAGTGCCCTCATGTGCAGATTGATCGAGTCTCTGCAGATTAATATGAAGTTTTATACATATAATCTTTTGGTTCAGTTACACCAAAGCTTTCCATGGATGGCCTTTTAGTTAGTCTAGTTCATAAACACATTATTCCTTTGCTCCTTCTCTTCTTTGACAGGTATATTTTTCTGAACAGACTGACCCAGGCCCCTGTGTAGTTGGTGTACTCAATCAGTCCACACAGATACAAACACTTGGATTGCACTTACAGTAGTCTGCTGCAGAGAGACCAGGAATGTATGAGGATAACTACATTTACCTCACACAGGCCTTGTAGCTGAGCAGACACAGAAGCTACGAAATAAAAGGCAGAAACAAGATGCTGAAAGTGTACAAACAATCAGAAATGTTCAGTCCCATCCATAAAGTAACAAAACTCCGCCGACCACAGCTGCTGTGATGAGTATAAAATGTGAAAATATACTTCTTTGCTTTGCTAAAGGAGATAATAAAGCTAGCAGTGAAGCTCATCTTCTTCGTATTTTAAAATTCAGCCAACTATCATCTCATGAAGTAAGAACTTAGATACTTGTGGGTAATTTCAGTCAGAGGTTTGGAGAGAAAAAAGAAGCATTTTGCTCAAGGACTCCTCGGATTCGTAGATTGTGTGAAACGTTCCTGCATTCAGGGCAACACTTTTTTCACCAACCTGTCGTACCTGTAGAATCACAACGTGCAGCTCCTGATACGGAAAAAGTTCCTCCTTTTCAGTAAATTCACGCATCTGTCAGAATATGTCATGTCGGTATTTACCCACTGCAAAGAAATTTGGCTTTTGACCACTTGAGTAGGACTAATGTGCAATAAATTCTGGGCAAATTAAGAACCCCCCGCAGGCCGTAAACCCACAGAGGGCTCAGTTCTCACCATTTCAGCAGAAATCTGACACCTCATGAAAAAGAAAGAATTGCAGCTGTATTACTGGTTAATCTATGTTAGAAGACTTTTTCTCCTCTCAGTGCTCAACAATAATCAGTAAACCACAAAGGATGAACCATGTTTTCAATCTTCATGTCAGATGTTGGTGACTGTAGGTTACTATGGAAACACAGGTCTCAGATCAGAGGTGGAACACCTCACCTTCTCGAAGATGTTGGCTGGGGTCATGAGACAGAAGCGGATGGACTGCACGATGGTATCCGTGTGCCTCCAGCGCCGCCGGTCATGTCTGAGCCACGCCTGGACGGCTTCATACAGTTCAATTTCTGGGAAGCGGCTCAAAGCGTCGCTGTTCAGGTACGCCTGGTTCAGAAGAAGAAAAAACTGAGTGCGTGGTAAGTGACACTGCAGCAGACACCGTGTTTTCACGAGGAAACACATTTCAGAACATGACCAGACCATCAGGGAACATTTGAACCAACTATCAGGTGTTTCATCTACGCTGTTTTATAAGTTTTTTGAACTCATAATTTATAAAATGTTGATGGAAGGAACAACATTTAAGAAAGGCAAATACAGTTATTACAGGCAGGTATGCTGGCTGATTAAACACAGAACTGACTCAGTCATCATTTTACTTGACACCACCAACCACTGGTTCCAACTTCTAGAGAATTAATCGTGATGAAAACCACATACTGTTGATAAAATTAGTAATTTTTTAGTTTATTTTAAAAACAGGATTTTCTGGGGTTAAGGATTATGAAGAATTTTCTTTAGTTTTCCTGACAACCAACAACTTGTTTTGTGTCGTCTTCCTCAAAGTTTTGTTTACGGCTCGTGACTTCTTGTCTGTTTATTAGAGCCATGTGAGGATACCACAGAAAAACAACACTAGCTTATTTTAGTAGCTACAAACCATTAAAAAAAAGTCTGAGACGTGTTGTCTTTGTAGCAGCATTTCAAGTCAAAGTTTATTTGTTTTAGCAATAATTTCTTCCATCTCCTATTTGTCCAGCTTTGATAAAGATATTTTCTAAACTTGTAGAAGATTTTTATTTTTTTCTTCTTCAAACTGCAGCAAGTTGAACATTCAGGGCCACTGTAGAAAACCAAGCTATATATTTAAAAAATCTGTCATATTGGTTAACTAAACCAAGAGGAGGTAAAAAAAAAAGAAAAAATCTCAAAATCAATGTCTTTGTGATGATTTTGCGACTAATCTGAAATTTATTCTGCACCACACAAACATTATGTGTGTTAAAGGCTGGAAACGAGGAGCGAGATTATACCCAGATAGAGAAAAACAAACAAAAAAAAACACTAAACATGTAATAGCCATTTTAAAGTTTAGAGGTTGCTTCAGTATTTTCATATACGCTAAAATGATTTTAAAAAAAGAGGTGACAGCAAATCCTACGGTAAGAAGCCTTGAGTCTGCTGATTTAACAGACTTACCTGCAGTCTCTCCAGGCTGAGGTAGGACAGGAAGTCGGGTCGGTTCATGAGGGGGACAAAGTTGTCGAGTAGGAAGTTGTCGAGCTGCTCTTGGACACCCTCCACACCCACGCTGAAGTCCTCTAGAAGGCGCATGACCTCTGCACAATTCTCTAGGCAGATCTTAGCCAGCAGGAAGGAGCAGCAGAACTCCACTGCCTCCGTCAGCTGGACGTACATGGCCGCCTGTTGGGATAGGGTGAGTATCTCCATCAGCTCTGGCTTAAAAATTCAACTACATAAACTGATAGAGGACATTGGTTTATGTGAACCTGCAAGATCTCCTGCACGGTGGGCATGCTGAGCTCCAGTGAACCGTAGTACATGAATCGGAGGATGTGGCCGAACCCAGCGGCTGTCAGTCCCTTCATGTGGATCTTGTCCTGGTCCCTCTCCCTCATGTCGGCTGTGAACATGACCCGGAAATAGTCGCTCTGCGTAGCCAGAAGTGCTTTGTGGGCCTGCAGGAGGAGGGGTGCACATAAGACGGTGCAGGAAAGCCTTCCAGACAACTTCGTACTAAAAACCTTTAAATGTTGTGGACATTTCTTTGTATTTAGAAAAACATTTCAGTAATGTGCAAGGATGGGAAAAAAAAGTCATTATTGAGATTAGGTGCTCATATCACAGGATGATCATTTCTGGACAAAAAAATAAAGCTCCCCGGAAGAGAAGTAATAATCTTAAGCAGGATCTGGGTAGACAGATAAGACCTGTTAGATCAGAAATATTTTTGCTTTACTTATTTACCTGGAAGTGGTGCTCCTCTATCAAAAGGGTGACATCCAGCAACAGACGCTCCTCGTACAGTGCCCGGAAGCCCGATGACACACTCCCATCGTGCACCTGGGACAGGTACACCTCCACATCCGCCCCTGACATAACACACCTGAAGGCGTGAAGGAGAAGAAAGAGCAAGAGTTCAAAAACATGAGCTGCAGTGGTATGTGGCAAAAAGACATGAACTAGAATTAACAACCACTCAAAAACAAATTCAGCACACACACAAGGATGTGAAGTCTCTTCAAGGTAAAGACCATGTTTGTGTGAGCGCTGCAGCTGGAAACAGTAAGTCAGGAGCTGAAAGGACATTCAATAGGACGCTCAGCATTAAAAGCTCAGCACTTGAGCTGCTGCATCCTGACAGGCTGCAAGTCTTTCACAGCCAAACAGTCGGGGTGCTGACACACTGGGGAAATACCCCACTGCACTGCAACGCCGTCAGAAGGATGGAAGAGAGGGAAAAATCTTCCAGCATGAAAAGCAGAGCCATGCTCACATTGAATTTAGAGCATCATACAAATAAAAAAAAGATATATCAAAACATTAAACACACGCAACATCATCAGCAAACACACACACACACACACACACTCACCTCTGATTGGCCACGGGCATGTCAGAGGGGGTTGTCCGAGCCAATCAGAGGACAGTGCCCCTTGTGTCCAGTTGATGCTAATAAAGTCCCTTTTCTGAGCGTCAATCACCTGAACGACAAAGCCAACACAACCGCCACGTTAAACATGAACGTCTGAATCCAGGCAAACTGCATCTGTAATCAGCCGTCGTCCAGCTGCACGCGTGCAG
>CM047992.1:2042318-2063602 GCA_026261665.1 Melanotaenia duboulayi | reverse complement strand
TGAAAATGATTTTTTTTCCAGATCACACCAGGCAGAATGTAGCTGCTGGTCTGAGACAAACTATAGCTACTAGGACAAGGAGGAAAGAGTCTGGATTACCACAGACAAGCTTCATGTCACACTGGCTGCTCTCTCTCTCTCTCTCTCTCTCTCTCTCTCTCTCTCTCTCTCTCTCTCTAAAGTAAAAATTGTGTTAAATAATCGAGATCTCAGTGTCGAAATAGTCAAGATTATTATTTATGTCATAATCAAGCAGCCCTACTGGAAAGTGACAAAATCCAGAGTAAACACCAAAAGAGGTTCGTCTGTTGAAGAACAAAATGCTCCTGACTGCCTGGTTTGTAGTCCAGGTCTTGCTTCTATTACTAAAGGACATCACCTTGTAGCTCATTTGCATAGTGCATGCTAAGTGGGTAATTAGGTTCACCTCAAGAAAAGAAAATGATCTGTATTTGCTTAATGAAAAATCAGAGCAGACCTGGAGGAGGTCTAAAAGAGACAGGAGCTAAAACAGAGCTTTCCCAACACAAGGCGGAAATATAAACTGAGACACGTCTCTTATGGAGTAAATAAAGATTACTTGTTACTGTTGTTAACCAGTGGCTACGAGTAAAAGTTAAGTCCAACGCTGCTGCTTCTCCTGCTGATCTTCTAGTATTATTTGTAAAAGCTTGAACGTAATCCATTTTAAACTTATTCCAGAACCATTTTTCTGATTATGACACATTAAAAAATAAAGAAATAGATACACAGTGACTTCATATGGACAAACAAGTAAAAATCCACACTAGTTTTCCAGAAGTTAACTTACAAAAATCAAATTAAACTTAAATCTGTAATTTGTTTGATTGTTTGAGAGGAAGAGGAGAAGGATGAGGCTCCAGATAAAAGCTGGAACAAGTGACAAAAAGAAATGTTTTTCTAAATATGACGGGGGATCCCATGAAAATGAAGGTGCAGATAATATTTCTGTGTGTGTGTGTGTCAGCTCTGGCAGTGCCGTACCTGCGCAGTGTGGATGTTTCCTGGTGTAAAGTGGTCGGCGGTCGCTTGGCGCTCCTGCTGGCGGCTCTCCAGCCATCCGTCGTCATGGAGCTCCGCCTCAGCAGCTGTGACCTCACTACTGACGATGTGAATCACCTAGGTAACGAACATACACATCAGAAGTATCAACACAGACTTAGTACCTAATGCTGTTGTTGTTTCATAATTCGTTTCAAATAATTTCAAAGTTATTTATGAGCAATAAAGGTAATTTATTACCTTTCAAACTTTAAGTTTCTACAATAACCCCATCATTTAATTTTCTTATTTAAAATAAAAAAAATGTTTTAGATTATTTTGAAAGCAAATATTATAATTTTTAATGATTCAGATTCTAAAACACAAGTTATTTTCTTACAAGAAGTAAGAAAATATTTATTTCAAGATCACTTTTAAAAACAAATGTTAAAAAATACCTTAACAGTACAAAGCAGCACAAATATAAAACATACAAGATATATGCCAATTAAGTCCCAGCTGAAAAACCTGTTGGTAAAATTCCTTACTAAATCATTTATTTTTAAAGCTACAACAATTTGCGATTTAGGTTTGTATTGATTGTTTGGGGAAAAAAAGGAAATAATTTCTAAGAGATTACATTTCAGTATCTTTAGTGAAATAAGAAAAATCAGAAGAAGTTACTGAGTGCAGGATTAATAAAAGCAAAGTCAGTAATGTTTTTATCAGAATACTTAATCTACATAAAACATTGTGTAGACAGTGAAACAGGCTCCCGGCAGTGGTACTGATCAGTGCTCAGATATTGGTTTGTCATGTTTCTCTGTGCAGCTGCAGTGTGCAGACGAGGCTGTCTGTCCTCTCTCCAAGTGCTGGACCTGTCCTACAACGGACCGGTGGGTGATGATGGCTGGTCAGCTCTGTTTGCAGCAGGAGGTTTGGGCTCGCTGGAGGATCTGGACCTCAGCCTGAGGCCTGCGACCTCTGCTCCCTGCACGGTCTGGTTGCCCGCCCTGCTCCGCGCCCTGCCTCGAATGCCAGCACTGGCTCGGCTGGCCATGCAGCGATGGAGCGTCGGATCCCAGGAAAGACGGCAGCTGAACTACAGCTTGAAGAACAGAAGCATCCAGCTGGAGTGGGATCCAGATGTTTCAGACTTGACATGTAAGATGAAAAGCCAGGAAAAACCTGAGAAGAGTCAAGTTGAGGAGTAGGGACAAGGAATCTTGAGGACTGCACTGATTCAGTTCAGCTATGAGATTTCAAGAGTAATATAGTTTCCTGCAAACAATAATTTCTAGGTTTAAATTTATGCGAAGTACAAGATGATTCTTCTCATATATCAATTATTTTATGTCATAAAACAATCTGATTATTTGTAAATTTATCTCAAATATCTACTTTTGACTGAACTTCCATTTGTCGTCTTCTCTTGTAGAGAGAGGTCAGATTATCTGGTTTAAAGAGATTTTCATTTTATTCTTATATTATTCCATCACAAGATAACTTTCAAGGTTGAAAAGTCTACAAAAAGGCAGAAGATAATTAAATATAATATTAATTTTTCCTCAAGCCCATGACAATCCAGATATTCTCTGATCTTGAAAACACAATGACTGTGAAGCTGAACTGTAGTAATCTTTAGGGTTAAATGCTAAGATGCTAACAGTGATAAAATGCATATGATGAGAACACAGACCTAAAAAAGGCACGAGCATCCAAACTTTTACATATATTTTGTACCACTAAATATTTGTGTCACCATGTATGAAATGAAATGTAATGAAAATGAATGAAAATGAAAAAATACTTTATTAATCCCAAAGGGAAATTCAATAAATATAAATAGTGTGAAATCAGTTTAAGTATAATCAGTTGTACGTGTTAGCAAGTACTGATCATACTACATGTGCAACATAATTCTGAAAGTGTAAAGAAATACAAGTTAAAGTACAAACCTGTAATCGGGCCTTTTACAGTGACTATTTTCAGGAAACGTAGTTTTGCTGCTGATGCATGGAGCTCCCATCCACTCAGAGTGGTTAGCAGTTCAAGTTTAGATTTGTTTTGATTTGTACTTCCATTTTTCCCCACACACTGAGAGACGGCGATACATGTCAGAAAGCACATGTCCAGCCTCCAGCCCTCAGCATCCCTGAATATTACACGGCTTGTCTAACGAATGAATGTTGTACCATGTTAACATGCTAATAGATGCTTATATAGGAGTACAAATAGTTGTGCTGGAATTGTGTTGTAGGTCGACGTGATCAGTAAAGTCCTCAGAGTGCTTAAAACAAAGAAAATCGTAAGTTTGATAAGCCAGTAAACACTGCTGGGAAGAACAGCTACAGAGCAGCCGTTGTTTTAAGTTAGTAACAGGAACAGACAAACAATAGTTTATATGCTTAGTCCTCCGTTATGGATCACATCAGCAGTCATAACCTTGATTTTAAAGCTGAAATCAGGTGTGATCAAATGAACCTGATACTCATTTTGAGTTCTGTAAAATATTCCTGATAATAACTGTGTTTAACTGGTCTTTTTTTTTTTTTTCTCAAGAAGACAAAAGACAGATTTTGGAGAAAAATTAGACCATTAATAAGAGAAATCCAGTTATTCTCTCAAGATGAAAAAATTACCTCATAATCTGAAGACAACAGCATTGTTTTTAGTTACTGACAAATAGTTAATTTATACACCTTTAAATCTGAGCACAGCACTTTTAAATGTAATTATAATTAAGTCCATGTTGCATTTTTTTCATTAAAAATATCACATTGGTTTATCTTAAACTTTTTGATGGTGTTTATTTTTATTTTTTCTTTCATGCATTTCTGTTGTGGAATGTGTGGAAACTTTGCCTTTGCTGCTCAGGAACGACCTGCTGCTACTTGATGTGTAGAGGAAAGGTCGCTTCAGGGCTCAGAGCAACATCACTGGACATGTCTGCTGCAGATGGTCGAGTGATGTCAGAGTCTGAGCATGTGTCTGACCTGGTACAGTCTGTACAGTTAATCTGTTTCCTCAAACTATGGAAGACTTCGGCGAGAAACACCTGACCGTCCACCTCGTATGCGCTGACATCTGTCTGCTCCGGCGGCAGGCGGCCGCTGGATATCAGGTCTCTGAAAGCCTGAAGAAAGTAACAGATGTAAATATGAACATGTGACAAAATTGAAAATCCAGTCCTCTGGAGTTGGTTTTACCTCGCAGGCCGGCTCCTCCGGGTGGTTTCCCCAAATGTAGATGTGTGTTAGAGTTTTGTTCTTCTTCATAGCTTGAGCCAAAGACAGCAGACCTTCTGACCTGATGTTGTTGCTTTTGACAGACAACCTGGGACAAAGAGACAGTGTATAAATGTCAGTGTAAACCACAGTGTATAACAAATTGGATTAATCCAAGGGACCATAAAAGCATTACATCTTTCACAGACACAGCAAAAATATTCTCCTTTGCTGCTTTCTTGTGAAAAACTGTATACTATGAGATCTCCAGAGCTCAAAATTTCTCTCTATTAGGTGGACAGTTTTTTCTCATCTTGTTATAAAAGTTCAGTTTCTGCTCTCCTTCTGACATCTTGTGGTAAAGATGGGCATAGAAATTACTTCCAGTGTCAAGCAGGGGTGTAACAATACACCGATCCACATCCATACACCCATCATATGGTCAAACAGCCAATGACATCTATTCAAAGGTCGGTCAAAGATCGACAACCATTTTAGAAACGCACTTTTATTTTGAAAATTCCTTTATGTCTTTTTAAGTTTCCCCTGCGTGTTGTTTTCCGCCTAACCTCCAAGTGCAGGTGTTATGGCGAGCAGCAAGAAAAGTCGCGTGCTGTGTGTGAGCAGTGTGTGTTGAGATTAGCCCCGCCCACTGGAACTCCTCTTCATCGAAGATACTTGCAAGTAGCTCATCTTCCTAAGCTTCTTATCCTCAGACATTTGCATTCCTTATTCCACCCAAATACTAATGAGTTCTGCCCTCTGACTTATTCTTGTCATGTCAGCGTGGTGTGACCTGCATTAAATGTTTCTGTCACTGACCTTTGACCTTGTTACACGCTGTATCATGAGGTCCAACATTAAGTCAAAAAGTTTCCTCCTAAGAAAAAACTTACTTTATTCACTGCACACCTCTAAAAAGATCAGATGCTTCATCCTCACTTCTAACAGCCTTAATAATAAGGGAAAAATTGGTTTCCAGTCTTTACAAGTACTTACGTTTTCCTCTGGATACCTGTCAAAATAAGTGACAAGTTGGACTTAAAAGTGAGAAAAAGAATGTGTTCTTGTTACTGTGACCTAAAACTCCTTTAAAATGATGTTATTTTAAAAAATATTTATATAAACTTAATATATTTTCTTCCTTCATGTCTTAAGACCTTTAATATTTATATACATAGTTAATAAATATTTAAAGTTCCTAAAGTACAAATGAGGATGAAGTCCCAGTTCCCAACTTCTGTCCAGAGTGAAGTAATGGAGGGTCTAATGGAGATGCAGGTTTCAAGGATTTTAAGATTAATGCTTTTATTTCTTTCTTTTTATTCAGTCAAAATCATATTTGCTCAAATGTTTTGATCAAACAGAAAAGTTGCAGGAATGATGAATAAGGATGATGGACTCACTCTTTTAAGATGCAGCCTGGCCAGGTGATGGCTTTGCTTAGATACATAGCACCTTCATCCTCGATCCGATTAAAAGACAGATTTATGATCTCCAGGGTCATGTTTTGTGTCAGCACCTTAGCAAGATGGCGTGCACCATCACGGGACACATGATTGCTGCAGAGATCCAAGTAAACCTGAACTAAGTAAAATAGTGCTATGAGGTTTGTAGAGTTTTTGAGTTGTATTTGTTCATACCAATGCAGGTCCAGGTAGCGCAGGTGGTGGTTCAGCCTCAGGCCTTCACTCAGCCTCTCCATCCCAGTGTCAGTCAACCCAGTCTTCCCCAGGTGGAGCTCCACCAGGCTGCAGTTCACTGCCAGCATCTCAGAAAAGTGCACCACCCATTCCTCCTGATTTAACAGTCAGATTTAATTCACACAGCGTGCTCCAAAAGAACAACACATGAGGAACAGACTTTAAAGTGACGTGTTTCTACCTGGTGGCTGAAGAGAAGCGGCCGGCTGATATCCACAGAACGAAGAGCTGTGTTGTTTTTCAACATGATGCTGAGAGCTATGACACTCTGGGTGGCCTGCAGGGTCAGAGAAAAGCTCAGAGAAACTGCAAGGCTGGAAACAGTACAGCTGTTCCCACAAACAGCCTTCCACCTTTTCACTTTGGTCAGCTAGAGCACACACTTAGTTTATCCGTAGTATGCGTGTGTTTACCAAGTCGCACTCAGACAGCTCCAGTTCCTGAAGTGTGTTGTTCACCTGCAGCATGCTGACCAGGTACATAGCTCCGCTGTTTCCAATCTTATTACCTGATAGCTTTAGAGAGAGCAGCCTGCTGTTACACTGCAGAGAGGGAAAGAGAGAGAGAGAGCATAATATTTATATGTTTAAAGTCCTCTCTGCAACAATAAACTTTATTTCCTTATTAAAACAAAGTGCCTGAAAGCAGAAAGAAAGAACTTTTTTCTTCAGTTCAAGCTGTTCCCCAATGAGCAGCCATGTTTTACATGATCACCAGTGTAAACAGAAGAAGGACACCAACTTGTAGAAGATTGTTTGGTTGTTTGTGAAACAAACCTGCAGGCTGCTGGCAAGGACTTCTGCTCCTTTCGTCTGAATATCATTAAACATCAAGTTCAAAACACGCAGAGTTGAATTCTCAGGCTGCTTGAAAACACATTAATGAAATGGAAAACTTATAAAAGTCACAAAGTTGTTTGCTTTTATTTCATGTTTGTGAAATCCATGTGAAAAATTAAAATGAGAAATACTCCATATAGTGATGATAAAGCTTAGCTTGAGCAATAATCTTTTTTTTTATTGTCTACAGCAGGATTACTCACTTCGGTCCTACGAGGGCCGCAGTCCTGCCGGTTGTCAATGTTTCCCTGCTCCAACACACCTGACTCAAATTAACGAGTCATTGTACAGAACTTCATAGGCTGTTGGATCCATTTAATGTGAGTTGTGTGTTGGAGCAGGGAAACATTGACAACCAGCAGGACTGCAGCCCCCGTAGGACTGAATTCAGTAGTCCTGATCTATACGAAATTTATTAATATCTACCTACCTGTAAAAGGTCAGCAAGATGTCCAGCCCCTTCATTGCTTATGTTGTTGTATCTCATATCAAGATCTATTTATAGATAAAAATGAAATAAAACATATAAAAATGTGATGTTGGCTGAATGGGATGGCTTACCTGTCACATGCTCACTGATTTGCAAACATTTTGAAAGTGCAAGGACGTCTGAATCCCCAAGTCTCTGAATGTGTTTCAGTCTGTTTCCTTTCAGGTTTAAGGTCAAATTCCTGTCACACAAACAGCAGGAGAATGGATTTAATTTTGTTTTACACAGTGAGCGTAACAGAAACCACTGGCTATTCTGAAAATAAATTTTACATTTCAGCTGAAGTGAAACGGTCTTTGTTCTGTACTGAATATATGAATAATGGCTCCAGTTACACTACATTTATGACTTCATTTATTTCACTTTATTTACATTTTTGATTACTTTACAAAAAGATGTATAAATAAATACATAAAACTCTTTTGCAGGGTTGAGAAAATATGTTTTTGTTTACTTTTTTATAGGAATAAATAGAAAGGACCCGGATGTAAAATTGGCTCTGGAAGCTAATCTGCGCGAGATATCGCTAAAATCTTAGCTTTAACTTTTTAAAGTTCTCACTCACTTATTTAAGACTCACCCTGTTATCGCTGTTTCTTCTAAAGCGTTTAAAATGTTCGAGTTCATTTTTATCCCTTGTGCTGAGCAGACGGCCTCGTAACATCGTGATGTACTTTTGTCGGCCATTATTACGGACGCAAGGCAGTTGCTAGGCAACGAGAGAGGACGACCACACCGGAGATAGATTTCCTACATTTTATAAACCTCATTTTAATAGTACATTAAATAAACTAAACATTAAGTTTCCTTCATACTGTAAGTAAGATCTGGTTAGATTTATTCTTCATAAAGTTTTTGTTTTATGAAGAACCGATAATCCATTTTTTTTAGTGTTATTGTATACTTTCTATATTTTTAATGTCAAGCTGACTTCTTTTACTTATTTTTTTTAATTGGATAATTTGTTTTGTTTTTTATTCTAAAACTGAATGCAAATATAATAAAAATGCCATTACAATGCTGAAACAGAACTTAAAAATCAACATTTTCTCTATTGCCTAAACATTCTGTAAACGTCTTCTAATCCTGATATATATATTTCCACATAAAAAACAAAACAAAAACAAAACACATTTTATTAATCTTTAAAGCACTAACTTAAACCACAGCCTGTTTAAGTCACCATGAAAAAAAAGTGATAGGGAAAAGATGGATAATGGCTTCAGAACTAAAAAGCAATAACAGTGAAACCATGCCTTTATAATGCAGCAGTCATACCCACGGCTATAAAGAAAGCAACCTAAAGAAAAAATCTACACCTAATTTTCTACCAATTTTCCCAATGACTTCATTCTCTTACTCAGCAGATTCAAATATAACAAAGTAATACAAATATAATGTCAGTATAACTGTACTGATGCTGTGAAGCCTTGCTGCCGTTCAGAGATTTTTTTTGTTTTCTAGTCCAGTATAATATATAAAAAAAGGCAAATGCTGATTTTTTTTGTCCCTTTTTATCTTAAATTTTATTTTCCTGGTTTATTTTACACAATGATGGATTTGTATATGTAATCTTTTTGTCCATACAAGTAATGCAGATGTTTTATTCAATCTTTTTTCTTCTAAAAAGAAAGCACAAAAAAAAAGCATGAAATGAAGTGATTCATGTTCAGCAGTTTTCAGACTCGAACACTAAAACATCAAATTTAAAAAATATGGCCTCTAATAATTGACAGTTTATCTATGATACATGTGGAACACGTACTAAATGATTAAGGAAAAACAACTTCATTGTGACTGTAATGCTCCAACTAACTACAGTAAATATTAAAATAATGGAAGAGCTGTCACTTTTCTCTACTGTTCCAACCAAACTGCTGGCGTTTCCAGCTTTTATGTTTGTTCCTTTTTTGTAATGAGTCACTGTTACACTTTAAGATTAGATATTTTTAAATGTGGATCAAAGTGTACTTTACATTAGCCCGAATGTGAGAACTGACTTTATACAAACAAGCTGACTGCAGCACACAAGTTAAAAAACGAAATCTTCCAGCAGCGCGACCTCTGGCCTCACTGCTGAGGGGCGCTGTTCTCTGCAGTGTCCACCGTCCTGATGATGACGATCTGCTCCAGGTCCTGGGCGGGGGAGTCCTGTGGCCGCAGCTGCTCCACCAGAGCATGGAGGGTGTCAGAGTTGATGGTCTGCTCCTGGTCAGTTTCGAAAGTCACCGGTTCGGTGGTGGAGAGAGGGTGATGGCTGGGCTCCGACTTGAAGTCCTGGATGCCAGTGGTGGTGGTGCCGTTGGAGGAGGCTGTGGATGGTGCTGTGGCTTTGGGATTGGGGGTGGCTGGTTCAGGGTTGGGAGGCTCACCTTCTGGGATGGTAACTAAACCTTTGGTTTCCTGGGAGAGTTTACTCTGGACAAAGGCTACAGGATGACTGGAAGCAAGGAGGACAACTGCAAAGAAACAAAGAATGTCTCAAACATTTATTTCAAGCAAGACATACAGAAGTATGGTTTGCTGCTTTTCTTTGACCTTGTGTCAGAGGCATGCATCTGCACAGAGAAATTAAGGAAAGATGAGCAAATAACATTATCTCTGTGTTGGTTGAATGAGGTGCTGCGTGGTAATGGTGTTAGCTGGTAATGAGGCTTAGCAGGCAGAACTATGAGGTGTTTGCTTCCATGTTTTCGTCTTTATATTTTCTCTAACATGAACTTCTATTCAACCTAACTTCATGGTTTTATTTGTGTAAGAAATACTGAATAAATCAAAACGGAAATACTCTGTGTTCATTCTCAAAGTGAAAACTTACAGGAGCAGGTTTGAGAGGTTTAACTATATCTGACACATTTCACTGTGCAATTGTACTATGTATAACTGTGCATGTGACAAATAAACCTCTTTGACTTTGACATACAAGTTAATGTAACTTGATCTGACCCTGTACTTGTTGCAAAGCCAACATCATGCTTCTATTACATTAGTTAGCTGTGCAAATACTCAGGAACATTCACCAACCTGACAGATGTGCATGTGTAACATTACACTGCTTTTTTAACAGGATGAAAATACTTAAATAACAAAACAAAAACTAGATGTGACCTGGATATTCACTTCCCACAAGAGCAGACTTTAAGTTTGAGCGCTCACACAAAACCTGCAGTCTGAAGTTGTCTAAAGGAAAACAATAATAAACGTGGAAAAAAGGGGAGTGCTGTCCTACTTTCTGCACGACTCTGCACCAGGAACAAAGCAGCAACGGCGCCATGTTTAAATGTAACATGGAGTTTTCATGGGTTAAGACCACACGCAAAGAAGAGAGAACACAACCTGATGGATGGTCACCATTTTCCTCCTTTGTCTCTGTGTTGCTTTCTTCGTTATATTTCAAGGAAGGTGTAACACCACTATGACATCACATTATTATGCAGCTGACGCATCGACCATTATCCGGCCAATTCGCCACCTACTTGGTTAGGAAACAGTTGGCTGTGGAAACACAACAGAGATCAGGATTTAACGGACCCAACAATCCTGTACCAACCTGGACCGATTGGTGGAACCAGGGCTGAAGTGGACAGTGGTGGACTTGGGATTGGAGGACGCAGGTTCAAGTCCCCACACTGGAAACAAAGGTGAACCACTGTGCACCCCAGTGCAAAGTCCTTAACCTCCAGTTACTTAGAATCCGTTATATGGCAGCCCGTTGCTCCCAGTGTAACATGATGGGTCAAATGCAGGGGAACAATTTTCCAAACGGGAAAAAGTTTACATTGTTATCATTTTAATAATAGTCGGTGTTGCTCAGTGGGTAGAGCGGTCGCCTTGTAGCCTGAGTGTTGCTGGTTCGATCCTCAGCCTGTCGAGTTCATGTGGAGGTGTCCCTGAGCAAGACACCGAACCCCAAAGTGCTCCTGAAGTGTCGTGGTAAGCGCCTTGCAGCTTCCGCCATCAGTGTGCGAGTGTGTGAAAGGGTGAATGTGATGTATGATTTAAAGAGCTTTGGGTATCATTCCAGGTACAGTAAATCACTGTATAAATACGGACCATTTATTATTATTTAAAACAATCTAAACAGTTCTATGTCGAAGGTTTTGAGCTCCAGCAGTGCTAAAGTATTTTTTCTTGTTTTTCTTGAACTAAAATGTACAACAGAAAATAAATAACATGTTAAAATTGGTGAAGTTGTATCCCATCAGCTCACCAGCTCGGGCCCTCTCCTTGTGCTGCCGAACTTCGTCGGCATGAGCCTTCTCCTGGTGTTTGATCATATTCTTCACGCTGGCGAATCGGTTTCCACACAGCAGGCACTGCACACCGGAGTTTCCATCTGCAGGAGACACACCAACAAAACAATGGCTCTCGTTTACCAGAATCTTCTTCTAACCTTTATAAGTTTGTTCTTAAGTTGTATTTAAGAAGATTTCTTTTTTAGGAAAATCTGTCAGATTCACAAACACGTTTCATTTACATGTTGGATTTTCAGTTTTACAAAATACAAAAATATCGGGTCAAGACCCCTTTTTCTTCAAATGGGAGTTTTCCAACCATTCAGATGGAACTTAGGACTTTTTTTGTCCACTTTATTAAAATATCCCTGTAAAGAAACTGGTGACACGTTTCTAAAATCCCACCTAATTTTTTCTGCCTGAGTCTATGGTACATTCCTAAATTTAACATTAAATAACATCTTATCCTCATTTATCATCAATAAAGCCAAAATAACCCCTGACCAAGCAGGAAGGAGAGTAAAAACCTAAAAGAGCATTTCCTGCTAGAGGCTTTTCACCTAATCACAGCACAAACTTTTACCTGAACGTCTATATAGCAGAGCCGCACAAGTTTTACTACCCATGAAGGAAAGTCTTTGAAAACTCACCTGGGTGAAGTCGTCGCATGTGTTTCTTCAGCTCAGAAGATGTCACAAATTTGGCCTCACAGTCTGGCTGTGAACATCTGTACGGAGTCTCACCTGAAACACACACAGCGATGATGTTCTCTCTGCTCACACAGACCAGATGTCGCTGTGTCACGCTGATCATTCCTGCACCTGCTCGATAAACCTGCCTCTCACCTGTGTGTTTTCGTGCATGTGCAATGAGTGAGGAGGAGACGGAGAAGGACATGCCGCACAGATCGCACTGGTACGGTTTCTCTCCGGTGTGCCGTCGCTTGTGATATGTCAGAGTGCTGGACTGAGCAAACGCTTGCCCACAGACGTCACAGACGTACGGTTTCTCCCCGCTGTGTAACCTGTAGCAACCAGAAACCATGTGAGACACCACAGCTCCTACAGGTAAATACTTGACATGAACAGGAACTAATAAAAACAACAGATAAAAACTAGGGCTGTCAAAGGTAACGTGTTAACTAATTTATGTAATTAATTGCGTTAAAATTTTGAACTTTATTAACGCATGCCCCATACATCCGTCATTTCTCTGTTGTGACGGCGGGACGTGGAGAAGCCGGGTGGTTCTATGAAAGGACTCGAGAACAAACGCAGTGTTAATGGTGCGACCCGTGGACGTCGCCTCCATGGAGAATGGGGGTGTTTTAACGCACGCTTTTCTCGGTGAAAGGGTTCCACACCCGCACATTTCCAGATTTCTTTAGTAAACTTGTGACAGTCCAGCTGCGTTTTGTTTTTAGCAGGACCTTCTCTAACACCATGGCTGATGAAAGGATGTAGCTGTAGAAAGGATTTACACTGCAGCTATGCAGGGGCGGGTCTAGAAAAGTTCAGATGGGGGTCCAGGCTGGAGCAGTGACCAGGAAAAGGGGGGCACAAATGAGACCGTTTTTTAGGTCTAGATTTGATAAAATTTTAAACTAATTCTTACAACCAAGTTGATCATCTAATGTGAGATGATGCAGAACAACATATAGAAGTACATTTCATGCTGCATTTACTGACCATTGGACGTCTGACATTTACCGAAGAGAAGGTCAGTTAACAGAAACTATTTGTAGCATCGGCTCGTTCTGGTGATACGTTGCGGTAAAAACTGGCAGATTTAAGACATAGTCATGGATGGTGATTAATCAATTTGAAATTATTTGAAATTTGTGATTAATTTGAAAGCTGTGATTAATCTGATTAAAGATTTTGATCATTCGACAGCCCTAATAAAAACACATAAAGAGTTTTCATGTGCAACTGTTAAATAAATAAGAATATGTTTTCCTTTCCTGGACATCAGCATCTCTGATGCGGATCATATACGAGCATTTATGGTAATAAGAGCATGTGGAAAGAGCGTTTCTCTGTTGATATGAAGAGATGATGTCCCATCATTTTCCTGTTTTTATGCTGAGTGTTTGGATTGCACACCGAGACTCCTGAAAAACCTCCTCAGCTACATACCTGATGTGTATTTTGAAGTTGGACGAGGTGGCAAACTTGAACCCGCATCGGTCACAGGTGTAAGGCTTCTCCTCTCCGTGGTGCATTCGGCGGTGAGCGACCAGCTGACACTTCTGAGCGAAACACTTGTCGCAGTCGGAGCAACTAAACGGCTTTTCACCTGGAAACGACATCACAGATCAAGTCAGACAGGGAGGGTCGAGTCCAAGAAAACCTGAAAATGTCAGGCTGACCACCAGAAACCAGCGTCTTCTGGTTACACTCATCACTAATGAAGTGATGACATCTCCTTCCTTACAATATAATCCTTAGAAAACTGTTTTCAACCTGAAAAACAGACTCGCAAAGCTTTGGAGGGGAAATAAGCTCCTCCTTTACAACAACCGAGAGCCTGTGTAGCTCCACATCGTACCTTCACAGCATCAGCTCTAAAACACTGGAGCAGATTTCCAGTGTCAGTTAAATGCACCTTATTAACAGCTTTAAAATACAGATATTTTATTTATTTATTTACTTGGCTGTGTTTAACACTAATTCCAGAAGGTGTCAATGTTTTTCCTTTTGGTTTATGTACTTTTAATCCGTCCCTTTTTGTGGGGTACAGCACTTTGACCAACTGTGGTTATTTTGATTAGCTTTACAAACAAAATAAAATAAAAAAGTTTGATTTTATATTAATAGCTTACAGAAATATAAAAAAGGTTTCCATGGAAGGGCTATTTGTGATGGAGGGAAACTGGGGGAAGGTTAAAAGACATAAGAGCTGGGCTGAAAGTCAGTGGCTACAGGTCTGACGGAGTCGTGAATCCTCCCCAGACTCTGGACCTCAACATTACTGCAGCAGTGTTGCAACATCTTGACAGTAAACAGAACAAAAAACGAGCTTTTGGAAAATCCTTCAAGAAATCTGGAGAAGTATTCCTAAAGAACCCTTAAAGAAATGCCCAGGACGCTTGTCTAAGAGGGTTCAAGCTGTGTTGAAGAATAAAGCTGCTCATTCCAAAGATTAACTTTCAAGCTCATTAGAATTGTACAAGCTATGCTTTTGTCTTATCTACTGATTTTCCATTTGTTTACAAGTTTGATATATCACTGCACCTTCTTCCTGTTATCCTGGAAGTAATGAAATGAGGGGTGGCTAATGACCTGTGTACAGTACTATAAATACAAAACCAAGTCTACGTGTTCGCCACATCTCCACATATAAAAAGATTTAGAAAATAAACCCTTCATGCTAAACATTACCGGCTATCTTTACACCCACAATTAAACTGATTAAGAAATCACTGATGTGTTTTTGAGTTGTTGAAGTTATACATGTCAACCAGCTTTAACCCAGCGCTGCACACTTTATTCCAGCTGGCATTCACTGGACACACACGCAGCAAAAACAATACTGGTTTGTCTGCTGCAGCTGGTATACAACCTCACCGAGATCATGTGACAGGAGAAGGGAACAAACATGGTGAGTAACATGGCTGGACTGAAACCTGTTGTTGATCAAAACTTTGACATCCCTGTTTTATTTTTTTTTTTTTTTAACTACTGACTATAACTGTGAGAAAAACTTTTGGTGAACATTAATTATTTTCAAAAAAACAACCCTCAGACATTTCACATCATAACAGGTGACTTCCGGATCCTGCTGGGCTCACCTGTGTGTATGCGCAGGTGTGTTTTCAGCTGCGTGGCTTGTCTGAAGGTCTTGGAGCAGAAGATGCAGGAAAATGGCTTCAGCCCCTTGTGGATTTTCTCATGTCGACGCAAGCTGCTCACGTCTTTAAACACTTTGCTGCACTCGGTGCATGTAAGCTCACCTATATCTGCCAGATTCTGTTCCCCGTCTTCACCTTCCTCATCATTTTCTTCTGCCCCTCCGCTCTCCTCTCCCTCCTCTGAAATCCTCCTCCTCCGACCTCGGCCCCTGCCTCTCCCTCTTCCTCTACCTCTCCCACGGCCCCGTCCTCTCCTCCATTCCCCACTACTCAGTCGAGGTTTCTTGATCTGAGGCTCCTCCTCCTGTGAGGGGCTCCAGTCTGCAGAAGTGTCTCCAAAGTCTTTCAGACTTGTGTCAGAATCGCCTGCAATAAGATCTTCACTTTCAGATGCTCCTCTTCCTCTTCCCCTGCCCCGTCCTCTCCCCCTGCCTCTCCCTCTTCCCCTGTAGCTCTGGATTTTGGGAGTGCCATCAGTCGAGCTGCTTTGCTCCACCTGCTCACCACTGAAACTCTTCGGCCTTCTGCCCCTCTTCCTGCCCTTACCTCTCCTAGCATCTGTCAAGGGTTTGTACTCCTCATCACTTCTGTCTGCACATTCTGAATCAAAATCTCTGGACACCTCTGGATAATTCTCATCTTTATCACCCTTCTCCTCTTCATGCCAGTCTCCTCTGACAGAGACGATAGACAAAGGAAGCGGGGAACTGGGACTGCGAGCGGAGCCAGGGCTAGGACTAGCACCTTCTTTATCCATCTCTGACTGGGACGTTTCACTGGGCTCAGACCAGTGAGGGATCTCTTCCAGATATTGTGTAGCCTCAGGCATTCCCAGGAAAACAGCTGCTCGGCGCACAGCAGCTTGTCTGGTGCTGAAATCAGAAAAAATTTAAATCTTCCATAAGCTGAGGGAATATCTAGTGTAAGAACAACCACACCTTTCAGTTTAATCTGCTTTATTTACCTGCTGAGATTCATCTGTCCGGTGTAGATAAACTCAAGAAGCTTCTCCAGAGAGTATCGGCTGACCTTGTCAGGGTCTAAAGTCGTGACCTCTTGACCCTGTTCAGCCTGGGCAGAGAAATACTCGCTAAAGGCAGCTAGAATATTGCGGTGAGCTCTGAACTCGACATCTTTCACCATGATGGTTATATCACAGAGGAAGTCCATCTCCCGCTGCTGATGTAGGCGTTGCAGGAGCAGCCTCCCATGGTTAACGACATGAGCCATTACTGCTGCTGGTAAACAAGGGAAGGAACACTGAAAACATTCATGCCCGCAGTTATTACTTTACTTGATTTTAATGAGTGGAGATATTTTCACAATATAGTTTACCAGTGGATGAAAATGAATAAAACTGTCACACTCAAACAGTATCTTTACGAACATTAGCTGGGTTGTGAGTCTGTTTTTAATAGTACAGAAGACCTTGTCTTACTCTAGCATACTCTTTTGTTAATTCTGCATATTATACAAAGAGAGTGGTGGTCAACAGGCAAGAGGAGAGGACTTGAGGCTGGAGGACCACGGTTCATATTGCAGGGGGTTTTGGCACCTATTTTGGGAACTACTCACATGTTTAGCTGTTTTTCTCATTCAAAAAATGCACAGTCCTCCCAAGTTATGCTTAGTTGTAAGGTGACTAAAAAGGCTTTCCAAATATGCATAATACAATACTAATTGGTATCATTAAAGGGGAGAAATTACTGACCAAACACAAACTTCTTTACGATTTTTTGCCAGACTAAAAAAGTATTTGTTTTCATTAGGTTCATACTACACTGATATCACTTCATGAACGTAAGAGATTTAAGTAGAACCACACAATGGTGATTCCTTCATCTCAAACAATGTACTGAAACAAAAGCCAACAACATCAGTGGATATACCACAAGATAAAATGTCAATGTCTCAATAACTTGTTATGTGTGTTGTGTTGCCTTGGCCCGGTGATGCCAAAATGTCAACAGCACCATGAAGAGGACTCTTTAAATACAAGCTGACATTGAACCAGAACATTTAGTCGTTGGTTCAAACACTTTTCTGTTTTTTGGAGTTATTCACCTTGATAGAGAACAACGTGCTACTGAATAAATACTTAAACACAGAACAATTGTACATATCCATTCAAAAGTTTAGAGAAAGTTAATATAAGTCCACCTGTGAAGGTTTTAGCACATTTTAGGTCCTGACTTCGTACTAAAGCCAAATATCCCTAACTTTAGTGAGTAGTGTATATATGTAATGTATATGTATTCATATGTGTGTGTGGCTTTGACATGAGATTTGCAAAGAATGAGAGAGAAAGAGAAAAAAAGTGGACCATCACCTGGTCTTACAAGTGTTTACTGAAAGGCATTCAGTATTTCAGTTTTCACTGCATACTTGGGTTGACATAATAAACCACTTATAAAGAAGTACAATAAATGACCTAAAGCCATTGTTTTTCTTCGTCTGTGTGTAATAATGAGAACAAACAAAAACTTACTCTGAGTAGTGTCTGACTGCTGAACAGCCAATTTATCCTCTTTAATTTCCGATTAGAAGGTTCCTCTGGTGTCAATTGTTACCAAAAACAAAGAGAGAACAAGTCAAACTCATGGTGCTCATCAACAGTCTATTCCACCATCTACCATTGCTAAACAATTCTAACTCTGCATCCTTTACAGGTGAGATGAAGCAGTACTTTTTGGAAAATAAAAGCTCCCGCCTGCTTCCTGAACGGGCCTTCAGCTCCGGCTAATGCTAATAGCAGCGTCCAAGCCCAGCTAAAATGACCTCTGATGGCTCTTCATAGTTTCAGCCGAATTTGTAAAAGCTTTGCATGCTCTACAAGCCAACACAAAGGCATTCATGATTTACACATTTCTGTGGAGCGCATCTGAACGGTGAAGCTGAAGCCAATTGTTTTTGTAGCAGTTAAAAAGCGCGGAAAACAATGTGCTCTTATTTCGAAGGTTTGACTACAGGCGGGGTCGACGTAATCTGGCACAAAATACGACGTTAGGGTAATTTCAGCGACGGGCCGTGGAAACATGTTGTTAAGTTCATTATTTGTATTGTATAAGTTTGCTATTTTAATCCACAGTAAAGTAAATAAAAGCAGAAAGTACCTTCTAATATCCGCGATCTCCAGCCATTATCCACGTGACGTCAGATTCTCGCGAGAGTTCACCCTTGATCGAAGATGTTCGTTTTCTTCAAGATGGACATCGTCACACCTCGACAACAGACGTTGGTAAGATGGGTCAAAATCTTTAATGTAGCCTACTAAGTGGTAGCAGAATAAATTTTTACTCCTAAACATAACAAAATGGAATAATCTGTAAAAATGTATTATTTTATTAATTGATTGATTGAAAGGTATTATTTAATAAAAGACAAAAAAGAACAAAACAACAAAAACAAACAACAAATAACAAAACAAAAGGAATATATAAAAGAAGGAAAAGTAAGATTAGTCCTTGGAGTGGGAAGAAGCCAAGGCGTATTCACTCCTACTCCCTTAGCCACACACCATTAACTGCCTCATATGTATTTTATAATATACCTACATAATATCAGAAGATACTTGGATATATATTAATAAAAACTATTAAAATAGCTATGTCATAATCAATAAAAGAAACAATATTTATACTTGTGTATTCAATAACTGTAGTAATAATAATAATAATGATAATATGATGAAAATAATGAAAATCACTGCCCCTCGTTTTCATACTTTTGAATGACCGTGTACTTTTATTATTGATTTAAACAGGTGTATGTTTGGACATTGCATGTGTTTGTCCCCCAGCCCATTCCACAGTTTAATCCTACATACAGACACACAAAATCTCTTTCTTGTGCTTCTCACCAAGTGCATTTTGAATATTGCATTCCCCCATAAATTATGAGCCATCTCTCTGGCTGAAAAGATTTTGGATGTTGCCTGGTAGTAAATGCTCACTAACTTTAAACATGATCCGTGCTGTATGATAAGTCCTCAAGTTTAACTTTGATTGTAAAAACAGAGAATTTCTTTGATCAAGAAACCCAACTTTGTGTGTGGTACAGACGCCTCTTCTTGCATTTTTACAATTGTTTCCCCAGATCTCTGTACAGTAGGTGAAATATTGAAGAAGTAAAAAGCAATACGGAGTGAACTGTAATTTAAAAGCTGCTTTATTTTAGTTATGATTCCTATGTTTTTTGCTACTTTGTGTGTAAATGTCTGATGTGGGGCTTCCAACTGAGCATCGATCACACCCAGGAATTTAATTACCTTTACATTTTCAATAATTCTCAATTTTTATATATTCATTATCTTCATTTTTATAATTACCAAATATTATTACCTTTGTTTTCTCTATATTCAGCAATAATTTATTACTATCCATCCATATTTTTAATTGATTCAATTCATTATTTATAATTATTTCACTATTATAATTTCCAGAATAAAATATATCAATATCACCAACGCACAGTATTAATTTAAGTAATTTCATGACTTAAAATATGTCATTTATATATATTTTAAATAATTTAGAACCAAATACTGACCCCACAAGCAACCTCCATACACTCATACACATTTTTACAAACTGTTGTTTCTCAGGTGATCCAGTCCAGGGCCGCTTCCCTCGCGCCGCACAGCCGCAGTTTCTTCATGAGTGTCGAATGTTTTATTGTATCAAAAACTTTCTTAAAGTCTGTAAACATACCAGAAAACATGCTAGTTTTCTTTGATCTAATGCTTTTTTTATTTCTTCTGTTACGTCCATCAATGCCAGTGTTGCTGTACTTTTTGCTCTAAATCCGTATCAACTCTGGTTCAGTTTTTCATATTTATTTAGGAGGTTTTCTAATCTGTTCTCAAGAAGTTTTTCCAGGATTTTTGAAAATTGTGGGAGGAGTGAGACTGGTCTATTATCTGTATTATTACTTTTGTTATTTTCATTTTCTTTGGAAATGAGCCGGTTTAGAATGATTCATTTTAATTCTCATTTAACATATAATAAATATTTTTAATTGGCTCTTATTACTTTGGTTCATTTGTTTTTGCACTGTAGGCTTTATATTTAGTTTCCAATTCTTTTTTTCTTAATTTAATAAAATTTCTTTCTTCTTTTTTTCAAGCATTTTGTAATCCCTTGGTTAACGATACACACGTTTTATATTTATTACTTTCATTAATTACTTTAATTGGATCATTTTTTGTGCAGTAATTGTATCCTCTGTTCGTAATCTCTTATAAATAACTTTTCTTGCTTTTCTTTGGTACTTTCTGTCATTATTGACATCAAAATATACAAACACAGATAAGTAGTTACTAATGTAATTGATTAGTATGTCACTTATCATATTCTGTTTGATGTTATTAGTGAATTTAGGTTGCAGGGTCTTGTGATTTTTGGAAACAAGGTTAAGCTGTACATCGTACCTAAAAAGTCTTCAGTTGGTTTATGGTGCTCTGATTTTTATAAGATCTATATTGAATTCTCCACAAATGAAAATATCTTGTTGGCCAGTTTTTGACTACATTTCTGTTATACAGCTTTTTAAAATACAATTTGATCCTGGTGCTTTATGTAAACAGCTTATTAATATATTCATCCTATTTTTCATTATAATCTCAATTGTTAAACCCTCCTTCACTTCTTCCACTGTTGTTATCATATTAGTTTTCTACAGACATACAGAGCTACCCCTCCTCCATTTTTACATTTCCTGTTTTGAATGTACATCTCATTTCCTTCCCATCATTAATCCATGTCTCCGTTATGGCTATGATCCTAAATGGAGTCTTAAACTGATTTAAGAAATTCTTGAAGTTGACGTAGAGACTCCAGATGTTAATATGTATTATTGATCATGTCTCATGTGTAATTATGATTCCATTTAACTGTTATAAGAGTACTCATACATGTGTATAATGACAATAAAAGGC
>CM047992.1:1991358-2011482 GCA_026261665.1 Melanotaenia duboulayi | reverse complement strand
GAAGATTCATACTGGTTTAACCTGTTTGCAGAAACCAAGTTCATTCATTTAGAAAAGTATTCAACCTGTGTAAGCATGAGCTATAATCCTGATAAACACTAAAAGTCTAAAAAAAAAAAAAGAAGTAAAAAAATAAATAAATAAAATAAAAAAGTATATACACATACTTGATATTGTTGGAGACTGCTTTTTAAAGCTTATTGCCTTAAAAGTTTTTTCAATATTTTTCCACACGCAGTTTGGTGTTTTCCTCATTTTGTGATTTAATTTGAAGTGTTTTGGGATTTTATGTGATGAACCTAAAGAAAACAAAGTGTTGTGGTGAACTTGGAAAACAAAAGAAAAAATGTTTTTAAACAAATAACAGTGTGCTCATGTATTCATCCCTTTTCCTATAAAGTTCTTTAATAAAATCTGGTAATCCCACATTATTATCAAAGTCACATTACTGGTTCATTTCTTGAGTTTTTCTTCGTTGGTAAATCAGCCAGGACGGTGCTAAACACATGGGATATTTGTAGGTGAAACTATAAATAAACTAAAAATTCTAAAAAAAAAAAGAAAAGTCAGACGCTGTAGAGCAGCATTTAATAACTTTCCAATCTTTAAACTCTCTGTTTCTTTGCAGACTCCTGAGCCTGATAAACCAGACTTCCTAACTCTTCCTAACTCTTTTTTTCAAGACAAGAAAACACATTACAACTGTGTTTCGCTTTACAGCACCGCGTCAGTTGTCAGCAACTAGATATCAACACCCTGTCCATTTTGGACACGTACTATGGCCGATTCATTAAAGAAACACAAGAGGACATTATCAGAGGAAGCAAAGAAAAAAGAGAGCAAGAAATAATAAAAAAGCCAACTTCAGACTGACTTCTACTGGCAGCAGAGAGCTGAGAGAAAAGACAAGATGCAAGATGAACGCTAAATTAGCCTTTGTTATGGATGCCAAAGTTCAGCGATGTTGCTTCAAGACAAGGATAAGCAGCCCAGTCCTCAACATCTACAGTCCCGCAGGCTTTAAAATGTCCCTGCTCTAACACACCTGATTCTAACTTAACTGATCCAACAGCTCATCAAGTTCTGCTCAGTGACTCATTCATTTAATTCAGGTTGATTTGAGTGACTTAACATTTAGATGTCTCTGAATGGAATACGTGAATCTAACATGTCAAGCTGGGTGAAAATTTGTTGTAATTTTCTTTAAAACCTTCAAGAAAAATCTGGGTTTTAACATAGCTAACGCGTCTATAAGATGTCTTTATGTCTTAAAAACCATGCTATGGCTCTGTCTGCAGAGCACCATCTTCAGTCTCTGTTGGCTGACCTACAGTCGAGGTCAGACCATCTGTGTGTTCCATGTAAAATACCAGATAAATACAATTCTGGTTTTTTCATGAATGGGACTTTTCAGCTATTTTGCATTCTCTGGGAGGAACAGATGAAATCAGAAGCCTGTGCAAGCAAGAGAAGTTAGCATGAGCTAGGTGGAGCACGCCTGTGTTTACCAAGTTATTTTTAATTATTTTTTTTTACAAGAAAATAAAATAATAAAAGAAAAAATTGAAAGTAAACACTGGTTTTTATTTTTTTCCACTTTAAATGAAAATCTGACCACATACTCATAACAAATACCTGAACTGGCTGCTCCTTTAACACAGACAGGTACCTCAAACAGGAACTCTTCTCATTGGCTGTTGATGTGCTCTGTTGGGCTCCTCAGGCCAATAGCCTTTGGTTCCTCTGCATGAACTCCCACCCACATGGATCTTCCCTTCCTCGCTCTGCTTCTAGAGTCTCGTTCAACACAGACGCTTCACCTTTCAGGCTGTTTTAGGGCTGCTGTGAATGTGCATGCATGCGTGCTAGAGATCGGCCAGACAGTGTGAAGAGATTTAAAGAGAGGCTGCAGAGAAGGAGAGCAGCCGCTTGTTCACCTCAGAGGAAATCTGCTTTCTGATAGCTGACAGAATATAAAGACATAATGAGGCTGATGAAGATGCCCTGTGTGCCTCTGCTTCGGCATGCTCAGGTTAGTGGATGCTGCTGATGTTTGTGTGTGAATGATGCTCCTCCTGCTGCTGTGTTTCCAGCCTGTTGGTGGTTTGCGTTCTGGTTCTGCTGCATGTTATTTATGCTTGAAATACTTCAGACCTTTGTCAGAGTTGCAGTTGAGAATTTGTAGCAGAGTTGTGTTTGTGCTGCAGCAAAAAGGCATTTTAAACATCAGTTTTCATTTAGACTGTCTGTAAAATAATGGTGCAGTACTACAAAAGCAGCAATGAATACTTTTTAGAAAAACAATCCAAATCCCTTATTAAGTTCAGATTTGAGCATTTGCAGGTTACTCAACATGCAAAGGTTCAGATTAGACCTGCAAGCAGCTGTTGTTTGTGTGAAAAGCTGGCAACTACTAAATTAATCAGCAGTGGCATTAATTAAGTTTCTAACAACCTGTAGCACCAACCTGAAAAAGAGAAAAGCAGCAGAACATCTGAGTTGGTTTTTCATTTACATCAAATTACGTCTATCTATAAAATCTTTATTTAAATGCAAACAAAACATGTGACAAAAGCTCATCTATTAAGTCTGGTGGTAATTTGCTCAGTCTGCCTCAGTTGGACTAATTAGGCGCTGTACTGCTCTTTATTATTTAGCAACTTTCCTCTTTCTTCTTAATCAATTTATTATTTAGAACTGTTGAAGCTCTTGCTTAGCTCTGCTCCAAACATAAAGTTCTTATTATGCAAGAGCTGGACCCAGATTTTGCAGATATGATGTTATAAATATGTATTTTTTATGAGGTTTTGGAAGAGATTGTGTGTGTTTGAGGGGTTCAACAGCTTGCCACCTGCCTGGCGAGTGATGAGGTATGAGGGGGGTAATGGTCTGTGCTCTACCCAATTAATGTGAGTGCTCACTGGGCTGGACATCACACACAAACATCTCTGTGCACAGAATGTTTGCCATTAATCATGTTGAATACTGTTTTGTCATTTCCAAAATCAACAATGAACCCACACTCTCAGTTCGTGGTGTGAGAGTTAATGAGACCTGCGGCAGCAAATGTCCTTAAATGGAGATGATTGATCCTGTAAGCTGATGCAATCTTTACTTTTATATGATCAGAAGATTTAATTTTAGACATGATATATTGTAGATATGTTTTATTTTAGTTCATAACCCACAGTGTCTGTTCACCAGAGTGCAAACAAATGCAGTATGAGATTAGTTGGTGAGGAATTCTTTCCTCAGGATAGGGCGGAGACAGAAAACAGACCCTAAACTGAGTCAATATTGCACCTACTTTTGTCATTCGGCATTAACGCAAGCGCACATAGGTGGCATTGTTGTTTTGTTTTTTTTTTAATGCAGAGGGGTAGAGGTGGCCAAAAAGTGCACAAAAGCTCCCCCNGGGTAGACGTGGCCAAAAAGTGCACAAAAGCTCCCCCTGCATTGAGAATATTGAAGTAGATATACATTTGCAAAGAAAATGGTCTTAAAAGATTAATACAAAAAGTATTTTACTGATGCCAAAAGTAACATTATCATAACATCACGACAGCTTCGTTTCCATCCAGCCATTTTCATTCTCTCAAATTAAACACACACAGACAACCAAACACAAAAAGTTAGAAGAAAAACGTCCCTAGAAGTTTTCAGCATCTCTGCTATGACATAAAAATCTCTACGTAAATTTAGGAACAGATTATCTCCCAGTGAAATGCAGTGAAGTGAAAAAGTTTTCGCTGTAACTTGTTTTGTTGAGCTCTTGTGGCGCTTGTTGGTTCCATTTCGTGTTTTGTAACACACAGAGAGGCAGGCGTGCAGGCGATGTAAAAGCTTCATGTCAGTAGTTTTGCATAATTACAGACAGATGCAGCACTGCATCATAGAGAGGGTGTAAAAAAGATACAACATCATGGTTATAGGTGGTTATATAAGCAGGTTAACTGCTTCAAAGTAGACCTTGTAGCATACACAAAAGGTTTTTCCAATCAGAAATATTGAAGTAAAATGGTAGGTGGTGATATGTTAAACAGTTTAGGCTGCTACAGACTTGCACCATGTTGAGCCGTGAAGTCAACATCTGCCAACGCTGTGCCCTGTTTTTAGTCATGTGATCCCCTCTGTACCTTGTGCTTCTTTTCTATAACAAGGGTTGTGACCTCTTCTATGCATGTTTCTTCTGTTGCCTCGGATCAAAATGTGGCAAGGATCTGTGAAGCATAGATAGTAAAACACCCAGTTTGGTTCTAGTTTGAATGCATACATTCAGTAGGAATTCAGCCTCAAACTGCTTTATCTGGGTGTATTATTCAGACTTTTAGAAATTTGATCTAGTAA
Source organism: Melanotaenia duboulayi (assembly GCA_026261665.1). NCBI lineage: Eukaryota > Metazoa > Chordata > Actinopteri > Atheriniformes > Melanotaeniidae > Melanotaenia > Melanotaenia duboulayi. The sequence continues at coordinate 2,007,135 of CM047992.1, read as the reverse complement.
GATTTTTAGTCAGACAAACATATTTATATGCATTATAAAAGTCAAATTTTAGTCATATTAGAATTTCTTTTCTTGAATGATTTTACAGATATTGACTAATTCATTATCAAATAATGTCCTGGTCTTTCCTAGATAATATAAACTGAAGTGATTGAAGGTTTAGTATGCTGACTTTATTACAAAACTGCAGACTGAATCTGACCAGAAGCCAGTTCCTGTCAGTTCTCCACAGTAATCTGCCAAATAAAGGCCAATAAACATTTGGTAAACATCATGTCTTCCTCTGAGTCTCACTTCCACATCTTTCTCTTCCTCTCATTCATGGACTATTTCAAGCATCGTCTCTATGTGATGCAATTGCTAAATTCAACTCTCAGCATCTAGAACTCTTTATGAAATCTTAAACCTCTAACAGAGCTGCTGTAAAACACATTATATATTTATCTAAGAATAAGATCCTGGCACATTCATGCATACTTAATATGAGAATTGGCTATATTGTGACCAAAACACACTAAGCTCATAAAACCAACACAATACATTAAATTAACAAGCAGAAAAAAATAAGAAGCTGTCCAATCAGATATGTAATAATTGTTTTATGCAGTTTTAAAACTGTTGCAAAAGTCATCCAATCCTGAAAGAAAAGAGAGAAACTTGTTCAGATTTTAGTCTGAGCGGCCTTATTTTAGAATATAAAGATGTGTTAAATATCGTCTCAAAAGTTATCCCAGTTAAGGAGTTTAGTAAAGATCACGAAAGCAAACCCTAACCTTTGCTACAAATTTAGCTGATCTTGCTTCTTCTTGAATTTTGAACACAATTCTTGGTCAACGCCATTAAACGAGTGACTAGAGAAGGTCTTGCATGGGCATGTATTTCACCAGTTGGACCTGTTTTCTGGAGGAGTAGCTGAATAATAGACAGCAAGACCTTGACTCAATCCTGTGTGTTCATTCAGTCATTCATTATCATTGTGACGGTGAAAATAAACTGTAAATAATCTTTATTAAGATGTTATGGCTCCTCGTTTTCTACATTCTCATTTCCACCTTGAAACCAAGTCTCAGTGAAAGATAAAGTCTTGGATGTTTGATGTGAAACAGTGCTGCCAGCCACGTTTCACTTCCTCCTTGAGACTTGATTGCTTCAGATGTGGTGTTGTGGCATCACTTTTCTGTTTCTGTGGCATTTTTTTTATTCCTGAGCATTTTACAGTAACTATAGCTGCGCTGCTGTCTGCAGAGGGTTTATCACAGTGGAAGCCAGAGGAATGAGCAGCGACAGCGTTCTTGTTGGTATCATCCCAAACACAGATTATCTGAAACAAGGCAGTTTCAGACTTCTCCTCTGTGATGGCAACACAACAGACACGATGTCTGTTATGTTTTAATACTCTGCATCACCGGTTTCACCAGGAGCTATTGTTAGCTGTCCAGAGACACACCTCAGTTCCACTTTGACACAGTTTTTAAATACCACTGCAGCACAAAAAGCAGGTATACTTCCATGTGCCGGAGGATTTTCAAACTTCAGGCACCATATTTTATGAATACATGTGCAGTTAACTGTGTTTGTGGTCTCCTGGTAAAACAGAAAAAACAACTTTGATTTGCATGTAATTTGTTTATTTTTCTGCTGTATTTTTTTTTCTTGTGTTGCTTAACAGTTCAATACAATAAACAGGAAGTGATGGTATGTGGAAAATAAATAGGAAGATTTTTTTCAGAATACTTGTGTTTTTTCTCTTTATGCCTGAGGAAATATTAAAAAAAAAAGAAACATTTAGAGCCATACAGGTTACGACAAGGACAGATTTCCAGGGGTAGTCAGATCTTTTACTTGGAAGGAGTGCATTTGAATTACTCTTACAGTATATAACCTACAATTAGAAGTAGAAGAAATATACTCAAACATCATAGTGTGCTATTTACTATCTAGCCGAGACCTTTAGAGCAGATCCTTAGTTACAGTGTTGGCCTGGCCTCCCGAGAGGAGGGAGAGGGGAAAAGAACATTGAACAATAATACACAAATGAATTTCAGTATATCTTTAGAAAACATTAAGGCGGTGTAGATTGTAGAAAAACATTTACAAGTGTCTCTAAAAATAAAAGCATCCAGCTTTAGTTTTTTTTTTTGGAACAAGTATGCAGCAAATGAAAAGAGGAATTTTTGTAGCATGATAAGATGGGAAGCCCATGTGTTGTACTTGGCTACTGTTACTGAGCAGAGGCCGTCTTAGATATAGAGGTGCATTTTAAAGAAGAGAATGACCCATCTATAAAAATGTAAGGAAGGCCATTTAACCTGGGTATAAATAAATAGCGGGGAGTTCTGAATTGTGACAAGTGTCAGAGTGGTGGATTATCTCCAGTTTTTGAAGAGTTCCTTTGCATGCATGGTGGTAGATTATATCATCATATTCAAATAAGGCGAGGATGGTCTTTTTAAAAATCATGCATCTGGCAGCAGATGTAAATGACGAGCTAAATAAACAAGATTTGCTTTTACTTTTTTGTAACACATTTATGTAATGTAATGACAAATTCCTTAATACTTGTAGACTGTATCCTGTTCAGTTATGATTCCATCTGTTATAGTGATGTCGAGAGAGTGTCGTTGTACTTGCAAAGTGACAATAAAGACCTTGAATTGAATCTTGAATTAGTGGATGTGGTAATCCTGCCTTAGTGACCAAACCACTTTAGCTATTGTAGCGTTTAAGAACAAAATGAAATTGGTAAAAGTCTGTGATATTTCATAAAAACTGTCTTTAAGAGACCTACGAACTTTACCTGGTCGAGGACCAGAGGCATATAAGGTTGTGTCATCAGCATATCAGCAAATAAGGGCTTTACTAGCAGCTTGTGGGAGATAATTTATAAATGTAAGAAAAAGGATCAGCAGGTTTTTTCTAACACAGTGAATAGTGCTGTTTGGAATCTAATGCAGCTGCAATATTATTTATGACTTATGAACCATAACCTGACAGAAGCAGGACTTAAAAGTTAGATATGTTTTGATATTTCAAGTATTGAGTTAACTGTTTTCAAGTTTTTCAAGATCCTTGGATGCACATGGCAAAATAGATGTAGGCCTGTAATAATTTAAGTCCACCTGGTCTCCACCTTTAAAAAGAGGACGAACAATAGCATCTTGCCACTTATTTCAGCAAATAAAAATGGGTGCAGCAGTAACTGCAGCTGCTGACTTTAAAAATGAATAGAGCAAGCCCATCTGACCCAGCTGGCTTTTTGGGGTCTAAAGACAATAATTCCTTCACAACTTCTTCACCAGTAACGGGATGGGAAGAAAACAAATTGGGTACACCAGAGTTATTAGGTGGGTTTGAGTGCTGTCTGCTCTGGTTGTTTAAAGGAATTAATGACAGCCAAAGCCAGATTTAGTAAAAAGATTACTGAAGAAATCGAGCATATCAACACCATGTTGGGATTTGATCCATCTGAGTTCTTTTGAATTCAGATTTGGTCTCTAAGGATGTCACTGGACTCGCTGACCTGTCCATGAAGCTAGTTTGATGTTTGCTTCGGAACAAAGCATCCAGCTAAAAGCAGCTGTTTGGTGGACTGAGGGCATGAAGGCGTGTGGACGATCAGCAGCAACACATAGTGTCCTATGAAACGCTCCTTACACCATCACACCAGCAGCAGCAGCATCTGCTCGGACTGGTGGATTCATGACAAGCAGAGTCCGTATGTAACTATGCATCATATGTACAGTTTTATGAGTCTCTTCTACTACATCCTCAGCCTGACATTTTCCTGCCGCTGTAGTCCATCAACTCAGCTGTTTTTACTGCTAAATATAACCTTAAAGAGGTTTTCTGCTTAACTTCTACTTCCTCCAGTCATGTTTCTGTCTGCAGAACTACAACTCGTTTTTCATTTTTACATTTTTTTGAGACCTTAAAAGCAATTTCAGTCATACTTATAAGACCATAAGCACAAAAATATGTCCAGAAAATCTGTGAAATCCAATAATGTAAATATTTTCTTTATAAAAGAAGAACTTTCATCCCAGAGTTCACTTAACTCTGAAGAGATGCAAAGACACAGAAGGTCCTTGTTTTTTTACCTCATGTATGTGTGTTAAAGCCAGCCACTATGCATTCTGTGTGTTTGTCTACTGTACACGTCCTCAGAAATGAATGTTACTCAAGCACAAGATGCAATATATAGAAAGTGTGTGGAGCAAATGTGACAGGATCCAACTTTATGGTTTACGGGCTCCAGTGTGAATCCAGAACTTCTGTTGGGCTGGAGTTGGCTGGCGTGGCCCCCAGTAAAATCTTCTGGTAACAGGTGTAGTATGTGGATGAACACGTCGCCAACAAAGCTGGTTGCCTGGATGAGCATGAGGCTGAAAGGCAGGTTTAATCTTAGCCTGACAGCCCAGGATGTTCTCTGTGGGGGGAAATTTCTGAGGGTTGCAGGCTGCAGAGAAACTGTTTACCTAAATTGGTGTGTAGATTCTGAACCTTCACTTACATTTCAGCACATTTTGCATTTTATGATTAATGATAATTAAATGATAATTTATGACAAACTTAATGTTAACCCAGTGTGCAATTGGTCTCTTGATAAATTATTTTACTATTATTTTGTTCAGATTTCTTATAAAATGTATGTTGTAATGTCAAACCACATTTACAGAAACTCAAGACTAAAAGCATTTTAATTAATTTCTATCAGTTTTGTTGTATGGATGTAATTATTGTCATTGAATTACCCGTTCCATTCATTTTGTTATTGCAGAATTTACTAAATAAAGTCCAACATTAGTGCTGAAGATGTTAGGAACCGATGAAGGGTTTGTTTGTTTGAAAGGTTTGGATCATATAATGTGTTTTTTTTCCTCTGTGAAGAGTTTGTGGTTTATTTGGTTTTAGTTTAGCTGGTATTGGTTTGTGGTGGTCAACCTAAAAAAGACTTTTTGGAAGATAGGATTGCTTATTAAGCAAGTTTTCCCTTTTTGTGACTAACATCTGCTTTAAAACATTAAGGATCTTTAGCTTTTTGACCCACGGCTGCTGCAACACTAACAGGGAAATGTTTGACTCTAGATAATTTTCTGACCTCCCGTTGACGTTGTGGAGGAAGTGAAAGTAGACAAACAAGAGCCAAATCATAGTCTCACTTTCTGCAGAACCACAATATAAACAGTTTTTCCTGAGAAGCGAGTTGTTAGTGTTTTTGGAAACATGTGTCACAGCAACTTCACACACAGGTGACATCTCTACTAAAACCAAGGATTAGTTTGGCAGAATTTTTTGACAAATTAGTGTTCGTATGTGCTTCTACCACAGATTTTAATCAGTGCTCTACTGAGCATTGATTCTTTTTCTTCCTCCTTGTACAATCTTCTTCGATATATATTGATATATTGATAGTGAACAGTAAACTGTAATTTAGTCCTGAAATGACTTATGTATGCTTATGTACAGTATATAAAATAGACCAAAATGAATTAATACAAAGGTTATAGCCTGAGAGACTGTGATAAAGTGTGGAGTACCACAGGGTTGTGTTTTAGAACCTCTGTTATTTCTAATTTGTATGGACATTTTTGTGGCTATGTGAAACGATAGGGACCTGAGAGAATTTATCCCAGTGTAAAATATTTTGTGTCTGTGAGTAAATTACAATTAAACAGAGGAGAAATGTGAAATTTCTATCCTGTTATTTCCCCGTTAGACAAATTGGATAACACTATGCTAACAATGATTTCATGTACACAGATGCTATTGATCACCTTCAGCAATCTTATTCAGTCTTCAATCTTGTTTTGTGAATAAAATTTATATTCACTTATAATTTTTCATTTTTAATCAAACATGAGGGTCTAAACTCTGAGCAGAAGTTGAAAATAAACCCCATTGTAGTGTTTTATTTCTTTATAGTAGGTGAATATGTCTATAATTTCTTTCAGCTCTGACAGAGGCTGTTCAGGCTTAAAGGATTAGCTTTAATCAGCCTTAAAATATATGAGAGTGTTTCAGTCTCTGTAATACAATTTGCCCATTTTACTAGTATTTCACATCCATAACTTCAGTTATAGTTCTTCGCTGCTGATTTCTGCTCTTAAAAAATAACTTTATTCCATCTGTTTAATAACAAACATCAGATGAGCACAATTAGAGAGATACTGATAAATAGAGTGCATCTAAAACACCCTGATATATTTCCCCAAGGAAGCTCCGGAAAATGGAGCTGAATATTAAACTTGGACTCATTAAATGACCTAATTCCCAATTTGGTTTTTGTTGCAGCAAATTACGAAAGAAAGAAAGACAGAAAGAAAGAAAGAAGGAAAGAAAGAAAGAAAGAAAGAAAGAAAGAAGGAAAGAAGGAAAGAAAGAAAGAAAGAAAGAAGGAAAAATTAATGCTGAGTAAAAATATACTTCTTCCGTCTGTCTTTCCAGTTTCGCCTTTACCTAGTTTTCCTTTGCGTTTATTCCCTCCGATCAAGCAATGCTACTAATCCAAACATCAAGGATCAGCAGAGGAGAACCACATGAAACAGCGACTCTTGTTCAGCCACATTCCTCATTACAAGTGTAGGTGTGGGAATGTGCAGGAAATAAAACGGGTCAAACGGTGAGTGTGCGCTCACTCATGAATGAAGAGGATTGACTCAAGGGATTTTCACATAAATTGACCCAGAATCATGGATGAGATGAGAAATGAGCCCTCTGAATCACTATCACAGCATGTAATCACATTTTCTCAATAACTTCCCAGCTAAAAATAACACGTTCGTCCATAAGATGAATTAATTTTTGTTTTGCTTCTCAAAATCCGAGCTTCAGTCCTGCTGTCTCAAATGTAGGTAGATACCAAATGAAGTAGTTTTATAATATGAAACAACACTTGCAAAGACAGTGAAACTGTAACACAACTGCATCAGACAAATTTCCTCCTCCAGGTGGATCATCTGTGCATTAGAAAAAAGACACGACATACAGATTAAAAAGCTTAATATTTCTGCTCTAAGCTGGGAGGGTGATGTAGGAAGCCACTGCAGTTCTGAACGGCTCTGAATGAGATTTTCACACTTGGGGACCCAAACTGTGAAATAGTTTTGTTGTGTGGGAGGTTTACGAGTTGATCATGACTTCATCTAATCAGACATACTCTCAAGTTGGGAAGTTTTCTTATTCATATTTTGTAAAACAAAAAACTATCCTACTTTACACAGCAGAGACCTCATAAGGAATGCTTAAAACATCACTGTGTTAAACATCATGTAGTAACCACACCGATGACGGGGAGATGTGAGGCTGTAGTTAACTTAATCCTTCTGTATTAATGTCGGCTTAATTGGTTACAATCACGGACACGCATCACCAGCTAGACAGCTACATTGTCTTGATTGAGTTTAAGTAAGTTTAACCTTAGTTAATTAGTTTAGCGTGTTAAAAGGCATGAATCCACTTTTTTCTCCCAACAGGCGCATGAAAGCCCCTCTGAAGACGCTAATGAGATCATTTTCAGTGTTAAACTGTGTTTACGCACCACCAAATATCACACACACTAAACTCAGTAAATGACACCACCATTTCTACTCATCCTTATTAATGATGGACACTAAGCAGTTGCTGTGGAGGCTGTAAACAATCTCATTAGGAGATTTTTAAATTGATGTGTACAGTTTGGATCTACTGAAGCAAGCAAAGACGATACAGGTGCATCAAGTTTGACTAATCCTGGACTCGGACTCATTTTACGTCCAGTGAAATGATCTGATGCAGAATAAGAGGGGATGTCTCATTAGGCTGGTGGAGCAGAGCAGATTGGGATTATTTAACCCAGCTGTGGGTACACTGCTGATGCTTGTCATGCGGCTGTGGTTAATGAACCAGTGAAACCTTTTACTTCCTTTTTGGCTTACAAGCAGTTAATAGTTGCACATTGCCTCAGAGGCGAAAGGACTCCTAAGCTGGATGTAGGACTTTCTACTTTTGCTTTCTTATTTAACCTGCATTATATAAGTGGCAGTGAAAGGTTTGGATCTCAGTATTTTTGCAGGGAGAAGGTTAGGTGCAGGATTTTCTGTTTTATTCTGGTCTGAATCAGGCAGGTTTTCCTTATAACGGGAAAATGTATTTCATGCATGACATTTTCTTTGCTCTTCTTTACCTGCGTTTCCAGTTGAGCCCAGGGCTCCACATCAAGTGTTAGCCATGCTGCGGCAGTCCGAGCCCACCTCCAGCACCCTGCAGCTGGTAGCCAATGATATGACGGGCATCATGGAGAAGCTGGACACCCGTGAGCTTGACCTTGGTGATGGCGAATATGACACAGCAGACAACAACATCCCTGGTATCTCCCATCAGCACACACAGCTGCACATGTATGTTTTGATTTTGTATGAGCTGCTTGTAACTGTGTGCATTTTCCCCAGCTGAGCAGCTGCCCTTCACTTGTATTTACCACACGGTGGGTTTCAGAGAAGCTGAGGCCAAAGTCTTTCTGTCTTCTCCGATCACTGCCAAAGTTCTGGAAGTGGAGCGCTTTACTTCGGCTCAGGACCGATTCAACGTCACCGCACAGAGAAGCGTCAACAAGGTGAAAACAAACGCTGATTATTTTTCTATTTATTGTCTTTACTTTCTTTGGTCCTGTATCTTATGTCAGCGTTATAGTATCTTATTGTTTTAGAGGTTATCTGCTTAACTATATTTGGTCAGGAGCTGTGGCATGAGTCTGTTTTTGCATCTTTGCCTTATTATCTCGTTTCTATGAACTATCATTAAGCAGTTTAAAGCTGCTGGCACATTATTTTAATTAGTGTTGCTTGCTATTTCTCAATGTTTTGAAGAGGCAAGAAAGCATTTTTCTGTAGATGCAAAAATATTTTCCAGGGAAACCTCATCTTCTACTAAACAAGCCATCACACCTGATGAAAGCCAGTAGAAATGTGGTGGTTTTAACTACTTCAAACATACACACATGTATTTTTTCTTGCCACCGGTGTAAATGAGAGTCAGGTGACGGCAACCTTCATCCTTGTTTTGGTCATTTATTAGGAGTCTTTTACAATAAAATGTTGAATGTAACTCACTGGAGCCTCTGCTGTGTGCAGTCTATGCCAGCTGTGTATAAGATAGAGTTAAAACATGGGGATTTTACATGGCTGGTGAAGAGGAAGGAGAAACACTTCATCGAGCTCCACAAAGAGCTGAGGACCTACAAGACCTTCATGAGGCTGCCGCTGCCAACACGCAGGTGAGAGCGCTCTTTTTTTTCACAGTTGGTCCTGTGACATCAGATTGTTAACATGTCTATTTGCAGTCACACGATTAAGAGGAAGTCGGCAACAATGCACGAGGTGAGGCAGATGCCAACCCTCCCAAGAGGAGGTGGGGAGGATCTGGGTAGAGAGGAGCAAGTTTCCAGCCGCAGGGTAAGTCTCCCACTAGTGATGCTAGTTGTCTTCATCACTTCTGTTTTAGTCATGTGGAAAAGTAAGTGCATCCTATTTTTTTTTTTTTTTAGAAAATTAACACAATAAACCATGTGGTTCTTTCCAGGCCTTAAAATGAAATTAATACTATATAAAATGAAAAAACACCACGTTACGCCATCATTATTCATTTAACAAAACCTAAGCCAAACTGGAGAGCAGTGTAAAAACGAATTATACCCTTACTGGAATCAGTATTTTGGTTTATTTGTTGTTAAATAGATATTTGCACAGCATAATATGTCATGCTGTTGTTCATCTGAGATTTTATTTACTTCATTTTTTGAGCTCAGCGAGGGTACACTTCCTTTGTCCCAGAACCATTTACAGTAGGTGACATGAATTAATTTGTGATGTCTTTGTTTTTGTTTTAGAAACAACTGGAGGATTACCTGAATAATCTGCTAAAAATGCAGATGTACAGGAACTACCATGCAACAGTAAGGATGGCTCTTAACAAATCTGCAGGGACACATTATGGAAATTAGAATCAGAGAGAAGACTTGGATGTTCTTAAAAAGTTTCTTAACCTCATTACTCAGTTATAGGACCTATTTTTACATGATTTTTAAACCTCAACACACTTTATGATGTATATTATAAACACAAAAAAAACTTAAAACATGACTCATACAGTTAAATTTTCTGACACTTTTGTTGTTTTTCAGATGGAGTTCATAGATGTTAGTCAGCTGTCTTTCATCCATGACCTGGGACCAAAAGGACTGTAAGAACAGCTAACTCTCTAAAAGCTCTGTTTTTTTTAGCCATCCCTGGGGGTGTTGTAAAAGAATAAATTCTTCTTACCAGAAATGCCGTTTTTGCCGTGTTTCCCTGTTGGACCAGCAGCGTTTTTATCTTTCAGAGAAGGAATGGTGCTGAAGCGTTCTGGTGGCCATCGGATTCCTGGAATCAACTGCTGTGGTCACAGCAAAATGTGTTACCGCTGGTCCAAACGGTCAGTAAACACAGAAAGAAAGACGTATTTTTAGCTTTTCATGGTTGTAAAACCTTATTGTCTTTAATGTGAGATCTAGAGACACACTTTCACCACTAGAGCAGAAGACAGTAGGATAGTTTGGGGCTTTATTAGTTGTGTTTGTTTCTATGCGGATGATGAAACTTTATTAGCCAGATTTACAAAACTTACAAACACAAATGCAGCCATCTCATTTCAGTAATGACCAAAGCATCCATGTAGACCAGCAGAAGTTAGGACGGGGTGGCAAATGAGCGTACTTGTTAACAATAGATGATGGTTAGTTTCTTGTACAATAACACGTAAAAATGCTTATTTAAGTACTAGCAGGACAAGCTTTCCACTTGTTCATTTTTTTTTTGAGAGTGGCTTTTTGACCAAGGCCTAGTTCATTAGATAAACTCCTACTTTCACATCAGTGTTACAACTATTGTATTCACATGAAGTCTCGATTAGTTTTCATGATAACGCTTCCTCCAACCTAACTTGTTATAGACCAAAGTGTGTGTGGCATAGTTTGGAGAGATCACTTCACTTTACTTCAGATGGTAAGGGTCCTTCTGTTAGCTACATAAACACAACTGCTTTCTTGTTTTGAGCACATTTTTACATGAGCTTGATTCACCAAGATGTCCCAGCAATCTTTATGATGAGGATAACACAGGCTGGGCTCTTGTGAAAAATTTAGACCATAATAGATTGAAACAGTTATACAAATGTCAAAATACACCTTTACATAAGCAGAGACAATGCAGTAAGAGTTTTAATCCTATCTGCTTTCACACATCTACAAAAAATGTAGACACTTCCAAGCTGTTTGCTTTCAAATGCTTAGCCGTGTAGAGGCTTGTTGAAAACACCAGGGAAACATCTAAAACTAGCAGGACGCTGGTCCAAGAGGTCTGTAGTTGGTCATCCTTGATCTATAGGATAGTAAAAGTAGCGGTTTGATAGATCACCAGTATGTGAGCCTTCAAAAGTCACATGACTGAATGTGAGCATTATCTACATTTAAATCCCTTAGTACAGGACCACCAACACAAGTCATCCAGAACTCCGTTCATCACTGTGGGAATCCCAGTAATCTCCGACATGTGCAACACTTCATATACTCCATATATCAAACAAATTACTAAGGAAAAACAATTAGTTTTGAACTTACCGAACAGCCAGGTAAGTTCCTGGCTCCCCAGTTTCTGTTAAAAGTTCCTGGAAGACAAAGCTGGATCAACAGAAACCTTCAGTGACTTCTTGGTGAATTTCTTGGTAAATGCTTGTGTGTGTGCAGCTGGCTGGTGGTGAAGGACTCGTTCCTGCTGTACATGAAGACAGACTCTGGTGCCATTTCCTTTGTGATGCTGTTCGACAAAGAATTCAGTATAAAGATGGACTCAAAAGACACAGAAACCAAACATGGCCTCCGTATTGACAGTCTCTCCAGGTCTGTGCACATACAAGAACCCTGAAGCAGTTTTCCTGCTCGTAAACCACAACATCACCGAAAAGTCACGACACAAACTCAGTTCAGAGCTTTGAAAATGTCTTGTGTCTGAGCAGGTCGTTGGTGCTGAAGTGCAGCAGCTACAGACATGCTCGCTGGTGGGGTCAGGCTATTGAAGACTTCGCCCGGAAGCACGGCTCGGCCTTTCTCAAAAACCACCGCTTCGGATCCTTCGCCAGAGAAGAAGAGAACATCCCTGCAAAATGGTAACCACAGCAATGTGCTCAAAATCTCAACTGAAGCTTCGTTTACATTTGACGTTTTGTGGTTATGTACCTTAAAACGCATAGATCAATGACAGCCCTGAGCTCCTTAACTTATATTTTATTTACTATTTCGGTAGTGTGTAACTTCGTGGAGTAAACTGTGATGGATAGTTTACCCTTTACATGATCCACTGAAGTTTTCCAGGCATTAATATTCCTTCCAGTAGGTTTACAATCCAGCCACTAAATGTAGTGTTTATTCAGAGACTCTATCTGGAAAATCCACAATGATCCAAGATAACGGCTTTATTTATCACTTTTTCGCAATAAAAAACAATTGCTATCACTACTATTTTGCTTAGAGACTTGTTAAATTATTATGAAGCCACTTCCTGTCAAACATTTGACCAATTAGATAACTTAGATTGATGGTTATGTCCAATCAGGAGCAGCCAAAGATCAACAATTGACAATTAAGTTGTATGTCTATCTGAAAAGAACAAAGTAATGGTCCTCTATAGCTGGAATAAGGCATAATTGTAGCCTCGTAATCTGACAGCTGATGCTGTTCAAGAAAAAATAATGTCTATCTTGACTGTGGTTAAAAGTGTTAAATTTCTACATGCACATAAAATGAGAACAAGTGGACCAAAAATAGCAAAGAAATGACTTGGAGTTAAAAGGGGAGAGAATCCTTAAAGGTAGAGGTGAGAAGTGAAGACAACACAGGAATAAAGGGCTTGATACAAACAGTGAGTTAACTCGGGAGCAGAATAACTCACTCTTCACCGCGTCTTAACAGTTTTATTTAACTATGTGTTAATGTGCTGAAAGAAGAACTCCCTGCTCTACCTGATGCAGTTTAGATGTCAGTTAAGAAGTCTAGACATGTTTTAGTCCAGTTGGCAGAGTGTGATTGCAGGTTAATGTGTGTGTGTGTGTGTGCTTGCGTTTCTATGACTGTGAGGACCAGGGTCAGTTTCAGATCCTAAGCTGAACAAGGTTTGTGGAAAGTGAGGCCAAATCTCAGAAAAGCTGTTCCTGTTAAACCGATGTGTTTTAGACTTCATTTGTGATTGTTGAGTTCCACTATGTTACGTCTCACATAAAAAAGGAGATGCGTGTGTGTGTGTGTGTGTGTGAGTCCCGCTGGAGTAATCCGACACAAAGAGAGGGAAAGTGAGACTCACCTGCTCATCACCTGTCCTCCTGCTGGGCAACATTATACTATCTGTGAGATGGACGATGTGTGTGCCACAGTGTGTGTGTGTGTGTGCCATAAAAAAGCACAATGATTTCAGAAAATCTTGTTTTTCTTGTCTATAAAAAGGTAGGACCCCACCCCCATATCAAATTCTGAGAGGAAATCGTCGGGTGGATGCTCCAGGAATAAAAAAATAGAGGGAGGAGGTTCAGTAGAGAGGCAGATGAATCTGCATCCTTTCAGTTTTAGGTTTCAGGACATGATACAAAAACATCATTTGGTCCACACCAGTTGTTTAAAATGAGGTAAATACAACCTCACATGAACAACAGCATGTGACATATTATACTGTACCATTATTTATTTATTTAGCTCAAACGAAGCCAAAATGCAGAAGCAGTGTGTAAAAGGCTGCGTTCACCACATGATTTAACTGCTTGTAGGGCCTTCTTAGGCAGAAATAACCAGAAGTGTATGTTTTCTGTAGGATGTCATCTGTCTGTCACATCATTGTGGAGGAATTTTGGTCCATTTTTTTTACATTTCTTTATTTCATTGAGGTTTGCAGCATTAGTTTATGAACAGTTCTTTTCAGGTCCCATCACAGCGTTTTATTCAGGCTGAGGTCTGAACATCGACTGGATCGCTGCAACACCTTGATTCTTCTTACAACCGTTCTGTTGAAGATTTCTTACTGTGTTTGGAATCATTGTCCTCTTGCATAACCCAGCATCGGTGCAGCTGACAGACAGATCGTCTCACATTTGACTCTAATGTGATGAACCATGAAATACTTTGGTACACATGGTTTATACCTGGAGTTGATGGTTGACGCTGTGCTGTCATGTTTTTATAGAAAGAAGAGATATTTTCCAATAACCCTTCCAAACAAGTCTTACTTGAACAGACTTTTTCTAATTGTACCATCATGAACTTTAACATTTAACATGCAAACTAAGGCCGAGTCTGAGATGTAGCTCTTAGGTTATTTGCAGTTTTTCTGAGCATCGTACCATCTGACCTTAGGATTGAAAGTTCTGGGAAGATTGAATGTTTTCTAATAATCTTCTTCTCTGTAGAATGATGGACTCCGAACAGTTTAGTTCTAACTGATTAGGAAGGCCTTTGCAGATTGATGGGAGGTGCTAGTTGCCTCTCTAAGATCACAAGATCGAAGACACACACGTTTGCATTTTTGGTTTGTTTTTCTCAAATAATGACATAGTTTATTATGTAATGTGTTGTTTTTCATCCAAGGTTGTATTTACCTCTATTTAAGATATTTAAGACCAGATTTGTGTTTATTTTTTAAAGCTTTTTACTAATTTTTGTCTTGATTTGGGAAACCTTGTAATGTTTTGACCAGCCTCTAAAATAATAATTATCAGCCATTCTGATGACAAAAATGGACGGTAAATTCTGGCTTCACAGTGAAACCGACCTCAGAAGGAGACCAGTAAGAGGAACATAACTCCAGAGAAATCAGGAAAGACAGGAAGTGAACATTAGTTCGTTCCTATGAGTTGCAGCGAAGAAGAGGTGGAGGTATCTACGTATGAAGCTCCCAGTGTGAAGCATGGAGCTGGAGAGACTGTTGAATATTCAAAGCAACATTTCATCTTCGATAATGCAGCTTCAGTGATCAAATTATTGATTACTTTGCAGCTTTATGTGTGTTTGTGTC
This sequence comes from Melanotaenia duboulayi, assembly GCA_026261665.1. Taxonomy (NCBI): domain Eukaryota; kingdom Metazoa; phylum Chordata; class Actinopteri; order Atheriniformes; family Melanotaeniidae; genus Melanotaenia; species Melanotaenia duboulayi. The sequence continues at coordinate 1,992,073 of CM047992.1, read as the reverse complement.
CTCTGCAGGTACGTGAACGGAAAAACATACATGGAAGATGTAGCTGACGCCCTTGAAGAGGCCAAAGAGGAAATCTTCATAACAGACTGGTGGTGAGTTTTAAAGCCCTGCTCCCAGTAGCAGAGCTGAACAGAGCAGGAGTGTGTGTGCGTGTGTGTGTGTGTGTGTTTGTTTCAGAGTGCAGCGAGTGCATATGGTGGTCACCTCTACAGGAGGTTTTCTGGTCAAACGTATCAGTTACACTTTGACGCTCAATTGAGTCAGAGGTTCAGACTATTGTTACACATACACATACACACACACACAAATATCAAGGCTACAAACCTGGAGTGTGTGTGTCTTAGTGATGTACAGCATCTGCAGGAAGGAGTTGGCAATTTCTTTTATTCGACAATTTGTTATGGATGAAATCTTGAAAAAAAGAGAGAGAATGAGGCGAGAAGAAGCAAAGACAAAGAAAAGAAGTAGAACAAAAGAAGAAAAGATAGAACAGAAATAAAAAAAAAACTCACTAAAGAAACGGCTAGAAAAAAGATGGACATGGAGGGAAGGAAAGAAGTAATGACTGGACAAGGAATAAATAAGGAAACATGGACTAAATGAAGAGGGGACCGAAATGAAGAAAAAGTTGAAAATCCAATTTATTTATAAAGCACATTTTAAAAAGAAAGAAAAGTCCCCAAAGTGCTGCACATCAACAGTCAACAATAATCAA
>CM047992.1:1935497-1948174 GCA_026261665.1 Melanotaenia duboulayi | reverse complement strand
GAAAATAAATCATCATAAGCGGAAAATTTGATGTTTTTCTTCCTTCATACAGTGTTTTCTAGCTATATATGTATGTGCAAATAACTAAAAAGTCCTGTTAGCAAGGTTAGCACCAGTACTAGCTTGTCTAAGCTTATCGTAGCGATGGATAAAAAAAATAGATTGCTGCATATTTTTTTACATTAAACCTACAATCTGAGAAGCCAAAATCCCTCCAGTTTTCCAGTGCATATAATAAGTAGTGAGTGAAAATCTGGAAGATGTTTTACAAAATGTTTTTAAATAGGGCAGCATAGATCAGTGGGTGGAATGGTCGTCTTGTAGTCTGAGGGTTCGATCCTCGGCCTGTCGAGCTCATGTCGAGGTGTCCCTGAGCAAGACACCAAACCAAATTGCTCCTTTGATGGGTTGCGGTTAAGCGCCTTGCATGGCAGCTTCTGCCATCAGTGTGTGTGTGTGTGTGTGTATGAATGGGCGAATATGATATAAAGTGCTTTGGATATTATTCCAGGTACAGAAAAGTGCTATATAAATACAGACCATTTACCATTTAAATGGGGACAGTAGGTGTAAATGCATCAACAATTCTTATCAAGAATTACATGTTTGTTTGTACAAGGTCTTAGTCTGAGGACTTTGGTGTCACTTGTACTAATGGGTATATTACCTCATTAACATAATTATCCATCACACATGGTAGTTGATAGAATATAAGTTTGGGTTTATAGATTTGAGGGATGCTTGACTCTCAGCCAAGAGACTGGGGTTCATGCCCAGTGTGGGACTATTGTTTATTTAAAGCATTTTTCACAAAATACATAAAATGCTTTCACTTGCTCATGTGATACTAGGGACAATTACTGGGTTCAGTATATTTAACAGGTGCACTTGTATTATCAGTGGAACTGATGGGTCTCCGATTATGGAAAAAAATCTATTTTACATTTTAAACCAGTCACAACCTTTGTTTCTTTTAGAAAAACTCTGTGTTTGAATAGAACCTTTGACATGTGCCACGTTAGTCGGCACGCATCTCTTCTCCAACAAACCTGTCCTTTCCTTTTTTTTCTTACTTTTATGATGAGTCAAAATCTTATCCTGGTGTTATGGTGTCCTAGGTCAGATGCTCAGGAATGGATGAGGTCTGTCAGACTACCTTGTATTTATCATTTACCACATATGACATAAAGAGAGTTGACCAAGAGTCTGTAAATGATGAAGTGGTAGTGAGTCAGGTTTAAAAGGTTACCTATAAATGGAATAAAAACTGTGGTGATACAGGAAGGCTGTTACAGGGTAAAACCGCCGATATGCAACACTCGCTCAGTGTTTGAACGTTTCAATGGGAGTTTTAATTCCCCTTTAATTAAGAAAAAAATTTAATTGTGTTTTGTGAACACCTAATTTCAAATGAAAATGGCCATTCCACTTGAAGTTTTTTCCGGTCGTTCTGCGCATGCTCGCTCCCTTATCCTGCCGCCATGACGGTACGGTACTCTGTCTCCCTTCTCGTCCTCAGCTGACGTGAAGTTTTCTGCTGGTGTCCAGCTGCTGCTACAAAACTCTAGTCAAAATCAAAGCAATGATGGTTCTTAATATGTGGTCTTCCATGTTGTAAACAAAAAGAAAGGAAGCAGAAACTGGAGTTTTATTTACTTCTGGTAGAAGTGAATACGTCACGTCCACCCCCCGTCCAATCAGAACCCTTCCCAACCCCCAGATCTTAAGCAAAGTTGAATAAAAGCGATTAAATGCAAATCTCTATTTGTAATTATTATTTCCATGTAAACATGAAGGAGAATACTTTAATTCTGAATAATTAATTCTGAATTAAAAAACACAATGTAACTGTGGCCATTGTATGAAAGTGTGTGTGCATGTGTATGTGTGTGTGTGTGTATGTGGTGAAATTTCATGTAAAACTTCCTCCATCCTTCCTATATTCCATTGAAGCAATGCTAGGCTGCCTTTTCCCTACCGCTCCTCATTCACATATACCTATGTCTCTTCCAGGACCCGGCTGGCATCTTTGAACTGGTTGAACTGGTTGGAAATGGCACATATGGGCAGGTCTACAAGGTAAGACAATTTTGTTTTATTAATGAAGTCATGGGGTTGGGGGTGCTAAACAAAATGCTAAAAAAAAGGGTAAAAACGTTGCAAAAAGTTATGATTTTTAGTGTTTTCAGGGAAAAGGACATACAATTTTAAAGAATTTAATATGAAAAAAGTCTATAAAGGAAGGGCCACAGTGGGGGTTTTATTTAGTTTTCAGTTAAAGGAGGAACTTCTGTGTTTCAGTGTGGAACATGAGATTCAACGAGTGTGGGTTCTCTTTATCTCTGGCTGTATGTGAGCTTCCACAAAACACATCTAATCTAAAACTACAGTTACTCCTGTTAGTTACTTCTACAGTTACTTCACAGAGGATACTTCACAACTGTGTGTGTGTGTGTGTGGTTAGGTATGTGAGCTGTCTCACTTTAAAAGCAATTAACACATTCACACGTTTGCTGATGCACACAAAGCTTCGTGGTTCCTGATCTGTTTACTGGATGCTCTGTATTGATCTGCTGTTTCAACAAGGTGACAAATCCTTTGTGAAGATAATTGATGGGACAAAATGAACACAACCTTCACTTGTAGGCAAGTACACCAACAGGACACACACTATCATTCATTCGTTGCTTAATCCAAATCAGGGTTGCAGGGAAGCTGGAGTGTGTCACTAGCAGCAAGAGGCAGGGTGAACCCTGGGTTGGTCACCAGTCCATCGCAGAGGACACACACTGTTTATAATAAACTGTGTGCTCCGTAGTCTGTTACAGGTGATGGAGGGGTGGCAGACGGACACCTCAGTATGACCTCTTTATTTAAACGTGTAAGCATCCATACATACATGTGGTATGCCATAGATTGATTGATTGATGGTTTCAATGTAATTTCGTTGTTACTGACGACAATAAATGATTGAATCTTGAATCTTGTGGAATCTTATTGTTAGCAGGTCATTAAAGAGATATTTTAGTTTATTAACTGGGGTTGTGTGAAGTACTATCCTGAAGGCTGTTACATACTCCGCGAGAACCAAGAACATTTTTCTTGTTCTTGAGGCCGCAGACATGGTTGGGGACATCTTGCGGCTTGATCTCGAAGCATCAGCCTAGCAGAATTTTCTTTTTGTGATTGGACGTTTGAGGTGAGCGTTGCTAACGCAGAAAAGTATGAAGAGGAAAGTTAGCACTTGAACGGATAGCTTTATTTAACAGCTGATTGAGGTGATGGGGAAAGTATAAAAATGAATAAAACGTGGTAAATAAAGACACGGATACAACCCCTCCCTGTTTCTCGTTTACCATGAAATCACCGTCAGTTCATTTCACATAAACACACAATGGCCTCAAATGCGTCAACAGAGTTCTTGCTTCTCGTAAAGTATTTAACAAGTGTAAAAGCTCGACTAAAGGAAAACAGACTCCTTTTCGTTGGTTCTTGAAAATGTTTAACTGTCATCCGAAAGGCCTCTTCATTTCTGACGGGCGGTGGGAGTTTACTCTTGTTAAGGGTCATTAGGTCACACGTGTCACTGACTCAGCTGAGCATTGTGTGGGTCATTCAAGTCATTGTTACCTGTGAGTTGTTTACCTGTCTGACTGGAACTGTTGTGGTCACAAAGGCTAATGTGTGAACTGTTTTGAAACCGCCTAGTTAGGAGAATCAGGGCTGCAGTGTAAGAGCAGGAAAGGTGATACTTGAGGCCATCCATCCATCCATTATCTGTACCGCTTTGTCCGTTAAAGGTTGCGGGGTGATACTTGAGGCCTTTCCTCAATTCAGACATGGTTTTTCCGGATGGTTTCCTTGACACCATCTATTTTCTCTGTTGAAAGTGTGTGCATTATCTTCCTCAAACAGTCATTAACATGTCACCATTCCTGTTATGCTTATACGCCAAAACTCTCCACCAACTTTTGAAAGATTTCAATTTGAAGCAGTTGGACTTGCCAAGCAAAACAAAGTTTTAGCATTTTGAAAAAAGATAGTGGGGGGGGCATCAGTTCTCTACTCATTGGTGCAGTTTAATCCCATTTAAATGAACCTTGGATTGCTTCCATGGATAGTACGGTTCATTTGGAGCAGTGTGAACGCACATTCCCACACTGGTGTGGACCAGAATGAGTTAAATCTGGTCTACTTGGAAGTGAACTCTTGTGCAGTTTGCTTGCAGTGTAAAAGCAAAAGGAACCACAGAGATGAAGAGACTTAGGATGTTTCATAGCGTAACTTGTCTTGCTGCCTCTCCTGCTGCTCATACTGGACACATTCTTGTAATAACTGAATTAGGTTTAAGCACCGAAAACAGAAACCCGGAGACTGAATAAATTATTTGCTGCTTCTTTGTTTACTGTGAGCTGTTTCTCCATCCTGGCCAATCGATGAGCCAGTTTCTTTTGCTTCCTTCTTGGTCAGTGGTCGTTCCGGGAATATCACCTCTAGCAGGCAGTTATTGTAACTGCATATTTTTATTCAGGTAGTTTGGTCCACTTCAGGGAAGTGCAGTGTGAAACCAAACCAAACCAAATGAAGGTGCAAAATTTCTCCATTCACCATGCATTTGAATCGATCCCCCTGGACTTTCCTGGTGTGAACGTGCACGTTGGGTAAAACTGAAACAAAGTGAAGGCACTATGTGGACAGAAACCTATCAAACTAATGAGCCAAAAGCCTGAAAAACTNGTCACACAGCAATGTCACTATTCTCTAAACTGAATTGCATCTTTGTTAAATATCCATTTTATTTCACTGATTGGCTGTTTCTCAAAATTCCAAAACTAATGAGCCAAAAGCCTGAAAAACTGCATTTATCATCTTTTAAATCCTAACAATAGCACTTCCCAGCAGTAAGCAGATAAGCAGCAGCATGTGTGCAGCTTGTAATATCATTTAAAATAATAACAAAAATAAACAAAGGACGACTTCAGAATTTACATTTGGAGAAAAATTCGCTCTGCTGCAGCCTTCTTCTGAGTATGTTAGCTTAGCTTTTTGCCAGTTTTCCTGCCTGATTCTCCAAACTGAAAGCGCTCAGTTGTCTACTGCAGGTAAGGTCCTGACTTCTCATGAGTACTTCACAAAGCCCCATTTGAATAAATCCAAAACATCTTAGCCAGCTGAGCTTTCACAAGACTTTGCAAGAAATGAATGAGGATTAATTAGTATGAAGCTTCCCCATTGCCTTTGTAATTAACACTGAGTTACATCATTTCTCCCCTGGAAGCTTTACAACATGACTGCTGCTTTCTAGGAAATTATAACAAATCTGTGGAGGTGATGAATTTAAGGATAATATTCTCTGAAATATTGGGGTTAAAACATCTCAGAAGAGGTCATGTATGGCAGGGTGCACACTTTCTGCACAGCTTTGTGACATTTTTATTGAACTAAAGTAGAATCTTCATTCATCCTCCCTGCCAATGTTTTCTTGCAGCTTTGAAATGGTTTTTCCACCTCCGAGGCTGCTGACGCCGCCCCCTCTTTGTTTCCAGTTTTAACAATCTTTTACAGTCACCGTCAGTGTGCAAGCAATGAGGAAGGAATATCTGAATGATGCTAGAAGACAGCTTGCAAAGAGCATTAAAGCATGAAAAATACTCCACATTTTATAGCAGGCTGCTACTGTAGAAGCTGCTCTGCAGGTTTTGTGACCTTTTTTATCCTCTTTGTTTCCTTTTACCTCACATTTAAAAGCTCGGACACAAGGATGGGAACTAGGAGTTTTTACTCGATGTGATTAAGCAGTGGATCTGCCTTTACAAAGTGGACCTTATTCAATCTGTTTTATTGATTGAAGCGCAGAGAGGCTGAATATCTCCTTTCATCTGCTCAAACTGGTGTTTTCCCTTGTATTAGCAGGTTAAAGAGGATTCTCAGAAAGACTTAAAGCCAGTAATGAGTCATGGCCTAGCTTGATTTTAAACATTATGATGGTGACATTGAAAGGATGAAGAGCTAAATCCTTTGCATACACATTAAAGTGAGTACTTAAGGAATATAATAAAAGAGTGACTCCAGTATTTTTACCTGGATGTTGATGAGGACTATGAAGCATACTTAATAAATGCTGCTCTTCCCTCATTCATGGCTCGGGTCTTCATCAGATTCCTGGGAGCAGAATCAGCTGCAAACTCGTGATGTGAACGGAAGTATTTGATTTAGCTCAGAAAACAAAATCAGTGATCAATGAAAGCATGTCTGATGTCAGTGAATAACTGCAGGAGGTGCCTGTCAGAGGTTCTGAGACTTCGGTTTACCACGGCTGAATGTGGGCTTTTTGTGATTTTACTTCCTAAGAACATCGGTGGCAATTTCAGCTACAACCTGCTGTTTACTGGGTGATCCCATTGAGTGTATAAAGAACTAATTAACTGCTGTCTGGTCCCTGATGGCACCTTGATACTAATATTTAAGAAGAAAACAAGACTACGGGGAACAAATACGCATTTTTAGAGGAAAGTATAAAATCTTATACAAAGTATTTGGCATACATGGCATATAATCGGTTAACATAAATGAAGTAATCCATCTATTATGTTACCTCCCACGTTCTTATTTCTTTTTAAAGTTATGGTGTCAGTATGTAAGAGAAATGACATTGTAGTAGACCGGACCTTAAATACACCCGTACTTCCGCGATGCATCTGTTATCTTGTCTTCTGCAGTCATAGAAATAAAGACCAGACATGAAATATGTCAATAACTGGAAAATCTCATCCCACTTGATTTGAAATAAAAAACAAGAAACAAAAAAAGTTTACCCAATCCCATTTTTAATGCTCTTTTGCTGATTAAACATTTAGTGGCACTTAGTTGTGTCACAGAATCCATCCGGTAAATTCCTTGTTGTTTGCTGCTGTTTGGATATTAAATAGTACATTTAACAAAGCTTAACTTTACCTGTCTTTATTCTACTGACATTTTTTCTGTGATTAAATTAAAACAGCAGAATGGAAGAATTAATAATAATTATATTTTCATTGGCTCACCCTTAAAGATGCTACCAGACAGGACATAAAAAAATAGCATTTGCAAAACAGAAAGTGCACTTTTTTTGTGGGCAAATTAAAACAAAATCAGGTTCCTGTCAGTTCTTAGGATGAGGTAAATAAACCTTACACGAGCAACAACACAAAACACATTTATATTATTTAATTATTAACTAAACAAAACCAATCAATGTGAAAAAACTAGGACTGTAAATATTTATGCATTAATACAAAGAGATTAATCTGTGCAATTAACGTGTAATTTTTTAATTCATAAACACCCAAGTTATTACAGGTGCTATTTCACTCCTATCTCAGCAAGAAAAGCTGATTTTTGGGCATAAAGGTATCTAGTCACAGCAGTGGATCAAATCCACCAAAAACCACTTTATCCCCATTTATGGAGATTTCAATCCTTACATTTAGAAGATGCTGCAGGATGATCCATTTGATAAATTACACAAATAACCACTCATTTATTGCATCTGACATTCTGGTCCATACTCCTTCCCAGTGATTATTGATTTATTTGTACTCATATCAGTACATGGTATCAGCAAGTACTCAAATGTACTTGTACTCTGAAAAAACGCGGTAGTGGTGCATCCCTAACTGCTTCAAGCCCTGTTAGCTGTTAAATGCTTGTGGTTTGAATTGTCTCCTGTTTTCCTAAAATTGTTTTTATTGAGCTTTTAGTTGACATTCTTCTGGTTACACAGACGTATAACATGTAAAACATCACATAGCAAGAAGAGTACAAACACTAACACAACGGGACCACCGGGATCAAGAGTTTAAGTGAAAATTCTCTCTAGAAACTGATCATCATTGGCCTGAAAACCACAACTAAAGCAGAAATCTTGGTAGTTTGCATGTTTGCAGCATTCGGGTGTTAACACAATGCCAAGGAGGAAAGACATCCTCCCAGCAGCCCGAGGCCAGGTCATGTGATGCTCAGAGGAGCTGCACAAAGACCAAAGAGCTACATCTCAGACTCTACAGGCCTCGTTTAGCATGTTAAATGTTAAAATGAATGGCAGCACAATTAGAGAAAGTCCATTTTCTTCTCTGTTTATCTTTTACCGTACCGCTATGCAAACACTTTAAACCGTCCATTATTTCTGTACATTTTTCTTCTAAGCAGCCAGACATTCTTGTACACTTTTAAAGAGGTCTTGATAATAGTTCTCCTACTTTCTGAAGGTCTTTCATTGTGTGTCTTTGAACATTGGTTGCCTTTCCATCCCACTTTCAGTCCAGTCTTTGTACCTGACCACTTTCAGAGGAATGTGGTTTTTGTATTTTGGGCCACTTTACATCCACTTGTAAAAAAGTCATGTAACCCAACTGATGAACAAGTGTTGTGTCTACACATAACAAACAACTTCACAAAGAAACCAAAGGACAGGGCGCCAGGTGAACAGAGCACCTCAAGTTTTATCATTTACTTAAGGTTGTTGGAAAGGCCTCTTCAGCTGAGAGAAATACTTCAGTCTTTTAATTGTAAGAGTTTTTAGAGCAAAGAAATTCTCCAGTTTACATGGAGGCTGTATTTTCACAGACTCTGCAGAAGCCAAAGTCTTGTTCTTTAATCGTTATCACTTGGCACAAGCAGTGCACTGATAATTCTTGTACAGTATTACACTGTAACATTTATATTTGTTTTTTTTTATTTTCATTCTTTACTTTTTTAACATTCATTGTGGCGTTAAATGTAGCTGCTGCAACTCAACGATTTCATGTAAAGGATCAATAACGTATCTGTCTTTTCTTCTACTTCTAAGTCCAAAAACTCATAAACTCAGTGCTGTTTAAATGTGTTCATTTCCTACATTTGTCACGATAAACTTTGCCATGTTGCAGTTAAGATGCAGTAGGAGGTGCTTTACATTTTTTTCATAGCTTGGTTGCTCACATTTGCTTACACATTTTAAAGAATTTCTCAAATCAAGATAAGGCCAATTAATTACTTTATAGCTGCTTTTTAATATATATATATTTTAACACATCTGCAGAGAATAAATAATTATATATAAATATATAAATAGTTTTCCTGCCCTTTTATTTTTAACTGCAATATTTGAAGTTGTATTTTTTTTTTGTGCTTTTGTCCAGATGGAAAAATGATGTGTCAACCATGAAGAGTCACCTGATCTTCAGCCTGTGTTTATTTGCAACACCTTTTATGGTGCTGAGGGAAGTAAAATTACTCTCATTGGTCTGTTTATGTGTGTTGTTTGGTTGGCTTTGAGGCTCGGGAACTCTGGAAATCGCTGCTGGGCATAAATGGAATGATTGTGTGTTATCTGTTGAACCCTGATTTGAAGGTGAAGGTGTGGCGGTTTCATTAATTTCTTTTTTGTACCTTCCTGTCATGCTCAGTTCACACAACAGCAGGCCTGAAAAAGTTCCCGCTTTGTGTGAACAGTCTCAAACATAATTAATGTCTTCTCAGAGAAACTGATGAAAATGTGTGCTGTTATTATTTGAGTCGTGTCTCACTGCTGTCTGCAAAACGCACGAGTGTCATGAGAAGTTAAAACTCTTCTGGCTTCAGACACCTTCTACAAACTAACTTATTTCACGCGTTCACAGGTTAAGCATAGAAATTCTGCTATATATTGATTTAAATATATTTATGAAAAACAGAAATAGTTTAGTATTTAGCTCAGAATGCTGGCGGGAAGATTAGGTGTGGAGAAGGAATAATGGTTCATTTCCTGGAAAAAGTGTGTTTTGTCAACAGTTCCTTGGAATTCTGTCATTATTCCCAGAATTAAACTAACAGATCTCTCTAGACACTGAGTCATGATAGACACAAAAAACAACTTAACCCGAGGTTGTGATATAAAGCTGTAATCATTCTTCTCCTAAACAGAGACAGAAGAGAACATACAGTATCATTTCTGGCTTACCTGATCACGGAGCACATTTTAACAAAAGTTACTGGACATTCAAGGTTCTCAAGTTCTGCCATAAAACAGCAGATTTCTGCAGAGGCTGATTCATGTTGGAAAAACTGCTTTAACCTGAGATCCAAGGCTACAGATAGGAAAAAAAGGATGCAATGATTTGTCACATTAGGGTGGAAAGGTAAAAACTGGAAATTTTTCAGGTCTGTGGGTGATAGATGAGAGAACTGATCATAAAATAAAGCTCATCATTTCAGCACCGACAGCAGCCTCCAGTTTGCTTTCACACAAGCACACACTTGCTAAATATTTCACGTGGAAAAGAAAGAACATTGTGGTTCATGGAAATCTTGGGGGGCCACTTCGTGGTATTAAGCATTTGTGTACAGCAGAATCCATACCCCATTTTTAGAAATGTTCTGCAGTAGTAATCTAATGTTCCAGCTGATATGAAGACGAATGTGCACTTCCAACTTTTTAATACACCAATGCGAGGCATTAAGATGAAACAGACTAAGGAATATAATATATCTCTGCAATTGCAGTGTTTCTTTTTTTAGTTGAACTTCTGAAATGCCAGATTTGATGGTTTGCATTTATATGCAGACAAAAACTCGCCCTAGTTGCACAAACTTGCTGTTTCCAGTCAGTGTGTTACACTGGTGTTCATGGATGGAAACTCAGCTTCTGTTTGCATCTGTCTGGATTTTTCTCCGCCTTCGTGTGTTGAAGCTTGTGTCAAGGTTAGGAATGTGAGGCATGTCTGAACGCAGGACCTGAGGTGTGTTTTTATGCCTCAAGCTGCCTCAATAGGATATTCTCCCCTTTTCTATCTCCAGATCTTCCTCCTCCTCAGCTGCCACCTCCCTCTCTTCACATTCAGGGTCTATCTTTATCGCTCCCTTCGTGCATATGTGTAGTTTCAGGTGCTGTGTCAATGCAGCTTCATCATGCTATCTCACTTCAGCTGTAATCTCTCACTTACTGACGCGAACACACCGAAGGTTCTGTGTCACCTTTGGGTTATTGGCTCGGTGGCTGTCAGTATTTGGTGGGGTGGCAAAACAAAGAGCCTCTCGATGGAATTGTTTCCTATCATCTGCCCTGTTCTGTCTTCCTCACCTTTTATTGCTTTATTGTGGTGGATCACTGCAGTCACAGCAGTCACAGCAGCATGGTCCTAGAAGCCAGTTTAAATCTGGATTGTAAAATATTCTGCACAAACAGAAATAAGTGCATTCTTTATGGAACATGTGCAAATGAAAAGGGAAATATAGCATGTAAGTCTTGAATAGAGTCAATATTTGGAGCAACCACCTCTTTAACACAGCCTGAACCTTCTTAGTGATGGCTGCTTATTCAGAGCTTATATGTGTTAAGCCTGAGTTTCTCAAACCTTACTTTCATGTTTTGTGAAGCAGCAGCCAAGCACAGATGTGCATAGAAGAACTGGACACTGGATGCATCTCGCTTGAATAAAAACGTTCACCTAAAAGTTCACTAGCTTCAAATATCTCTTTCATGTCAGGCAGTCAGCAGGACATTAACACCTCTCAAAGGGAATGTCTTTATTTCTTTACCATTTAAATGATTTAAAGCTCAAATGGACATTGCATTTCTGTGGAATTTGCAGCAAGAGAAAGGAGAGCTAGGCTACAATGCCGGGATACTGAGCTAACCAGAAACACGAAGTTTCAGTGTTCATGGGAATTTTCCATCTTTGTCGTTGATTTAGGTCAACATTAAATATTTTATTAAACATAATTAGAATTTTATTTCAGACTTCAGTAACGTGCAAATGCTGCAACTCTGTACATAAAAAAATGGCACATTTTCTTTCTTTTCCTTTGAAAGAGCAATTCTTCGCATTCAGTGGAAAAAGTACCTTTTTGTTCTGTTAGGGGATGTCACCATTAGGGGTGTAAATCACCAGTTTGATTACGATACAATACATCAATTTAATGGATTATTTGATGTTTGTCGATGTGTCAAGTTCAGTCCCGATCCAATTTTGATTTGATTTAGGATCAATGATATGAAACAATATCACAGGTAAGTGAACACAGTTATTTATGAGAAAATTTTGTCTCCTCTCTCACTTGCTTGCTCCACTTTTTAGCGAATGAACCGTCCCCTGACTAACTAAGCCTGCCCTCTAAAATCACAAAGCAGACGTCAGCGAAAGTCTTCTCCTAGAGAGGGGCGTGGACAGGCACCACTCAAGAACATTTAAAGGTTCACACATACAACCTTTATTGTATAGAGCTCACTAGAGCCACCTTTGGAATGGCTGAAATTAAGGACCAAGGCTGAATTTGGGGGTAATACCATAGACTGTATATAAAGGATGGATAGAGCCATGCACCCATAGGTCACCCGTAGGTTTCTGAAGAGCTGAATTGAAGCTCATTGGGCGGTTCCCACCGTCGCCATCTTGACAGCATCACGCGTGTCGTCATTCCTGGAAAATCCAAAAATGGGAAAAGGGATGGAGCTGAGAGGTAGACTGTGAAGGTGGGGGTGGATGATTGACACCAATCAAACTCCAAGCTGCCTGTAGCTAAGAGCTAACCGAGGTAACCAGCCAACGGAGGTAGGCAAGCTAAAGCTAAAGCTGTTAACCGGCTAAAAACCGTAGTTGTGCTGCACTCTCCCTTCTTGCTGCAGATATTGGATACCTGTCAATCAAAAGGACACACCCCAATTATGCCGAATTTCAAGA
>CM047992.1:1909399-1925665 GCA_026261665.1 Melanotaenia duboulayi | reverse complement strand
CAAAGCAGCTGAACAGGTGTGCCTGATAAAGTGGCCAGTGAGTGTATATCTGCTATAATGACAATCATGAAAATGCTGCATTCACTTCTCAATTTTGTTACCACATCTGTTTTGGTGATCACAAGATACCAACTGTCTTCACTAAAAATATTATTACAACACCTGACAATCATCATGTCAGTATATCACAAATGTTTCCCTTTATCACAGCGACTGAAACCAACAAACACTAACAGCAAACACACCGCGATGAGGCGAACGTGTCTGTCTCCTTCTTTTTATCCTAATGATAAAAGCAGAAAACATTCATTTCAACAAGATATATTTGATCTTGAAGATCACATGTAAAGTTTGTGATAACAGTTAAAGTGAGTCATAATGAGCCATTTACAAGAATTTATCAGCACAAGCTTGTTTGATGAATATGACATGGCAAAAAAAGATTAAATCCAGCAAATGACAATAAATAACTGAATAATTGCATATTTTAGGTCATGAGGATTCCTTCACCTTAAAAAAAACATTTTATCTCCATTAAAATTGAATGAAGGTTGTTCATAATGCACAGTGGAAAAATTTACTCCTTCTTCTCAGATTTTCAGATACTCGTCTCAAATGTTCAATACACAAATAGTTTGGTGTTAAAATTACAAACTTCTAAACTGCTGCTTTCTAAAATAACTGTATGATGACTTATAATTAACTACGTCTAATGTTGTAGAACTTCTGTTACAACCCATCTGGTGTCTTTTTAAATTCAGAAGTGATGTTTGGCTCATGTTTGCAGTTCCTGTGACAAATCCTAAACTTTGCTGAACCTTTCAGACTACACATCACGACATGTTTAAATCTAAATGTGGGCTGAGTCAAATAATGTACATAATGTTCCATTTAGGAAAATTTGTTTATGGTTTTCAGACGAAGATCAGGATACATTAGTTTAAATTTGAATGCTCATCCTGTTCTTTAAAGATCAGATAGAGTATGCACATTTCTTACACTCCTTTTAATTTGCACAACATTTAGTAATAATAAATTAATAACTGGCAATTCTCCCCCAAGTGATTGACAGGTGACTGGAGGAGGGGAATACAAGTGTCTTTCCAGACACTCATGGATCACCAGTATCACTACGCCAGTTTAAAGTCAATTTTAGTTTCCTAATTAGTCATCCTTTAAAAACATTTACATCTGGCTGCACATTTCTTAGAGAGATTTTGTCCCTGAGCAAGTACAGCCATTAATGTTATATAAGGCTATTAGCCAGATGTTAGCCTGAAGCTATTTTGCAATGCTAATCAAGTTAGACGTTAGCACTAGATTATTTTTAAGATAATGTGGGGAAACCATGTCATATTTAGTTTTCAGTGGGTGTATTTAGGGACTAAACATCAACTCAATTAATGAAAATCTTTACATTGAGGCTGAAAATAAGCTATATAGATGCTCAAAGAGAACCTCAGTATCCACATTAGCACTGACTAAGCTAATGCTACATGAGCCACTTTAATTTAAACAGGATTCTAGTAAAGCTACTAGCTGATATTTAAAGAAAGTTATGGCATGAAAGTGTGTGGAAATAAATCCTGTAACCACATGTCTTATGTAGGAAGATATAAGAATAAAGATACACCGAGACCGAGACGAACCCCAATCCCAATATCAGCAGTCATCAGCTCCATGTGGAGCTAGCCGCACAAAGATCCAGTCTACCAGTCGACAGTAAACCCGAACTGATACCCCTACGGCCACATCAAGCTCCACATCCAGAGTCCCACAACTCACTTACCTTTCTATGCACCTTTTTAAACTTGCTGAAAATATTTCCACATTGTGATCTAGATTAATACCGTAAAAATCTTGCCCACCTTCTGGCCCCCTCATGAAAAAAGGTCTAGCTCCGCCACTGCTGGGAGATTACATGATGGTGTGATCTATTTGGAAATAGCAGTTTCCAACTCGAAGTGGTTTGAGTGTAGAGTATTAAATTACACGCTGACTGGTGAAATGATTTATACTGAGCCTCTCTTTTTAAATGTGGCTGCTAAGTGAGAGAAATCCTGGATCCACCACAGAAACAACAGAGAATATGTGACAATGTGCAAATAATGGCTCATTTTTCAAGTTTTTACTGCAAAATAATAGCAAATGTCACTTTTTTTACCACTGGATCAGAAACAACTGCACGGCAGGATAAAATCCTGATTTTTCATTTTGTGTCAAAACTTAAAATTGGATAAGATTTTATTCAGCAATTGACCCATAAAAACGAAACATGACAATAGCTCAAAGAATATTTTAAATCTTTCTTTATACTACTGAGATCCACTGGACTGCTGAGAATAATGACTTTTAATTAAAACTCTGATGCAATAAGGTTAAGGTCAGTTTTTACCAAAACTGAAACTGTTTTTAGGTCAAATTTAAAGTAAATTTAAAGCGATGGGCCCTGGTGAATACTGTCTTTTGATAATTCTGGTATTGTAAAAATCCAGTGTCTCTTATGGGTAATGTCATCACACACTACAGTAAAACAGGAAATAAGAGGCTTTGAAAAAGTTTAATGTGCACTTTCCCTGCGGTGAAATGCTTCCTCAGCACCCTCCCTTTCAGATATAAATGTCCTCCTCTTGCACAGCAGATTTAACATCTCCATCGTAATAAGCATGTCTTTCTCTTCTACTAATTACGGCCCCCTGCTGCTCCTTTCATGTTATTTCTCCTCTTCTGTTTCTGGCTAAATCCCAAATCTCACACCTCCTACTTTTTGTCTGTCCTCCTCCTCCTCTTTCCTCTTCTTCTGTATTTCCTGCTCTGCTGATGTCACTGGTTGCCTGGGCTCCGATTTGCTTCTGTTCCGCCTGGTTACTCTCTGATTGGTGGCGTCTGATGCTGGGCCGGGGGCTGATTGGTTAGGAGTATATCCGTAGACAGCTGGAGGAGGAGCAGAGGCAGCTGGAGATCCTGCAGCAGCAGCTCCTGCAGGAGCAGGCTTTACTGCTGGTAACACAACACGCAAACACACACGACCCTGAAGATAAAAGCCAGAACAACAGCAGGCCAAATGAATCCTGTACGTTCTCATTATTAGGCACCACTTTGATGACTGATTTTTGACTGGATGTTTCTTTTATTATCAGAAAATGTTCACTTTTTTAACCACGTAAAGTATCTTGCATGAAGTTATTTAAGTGAGTAAAAGAACAGCTGCTGAGGGCCACAAGCCAGTAATAACTCATTGATTGCTTCATGATTCATTTAGTCCTTGTGTTAATAAAAGGGCAGTTTTTAATTGGTGGAAGTAAAGTTATGAACACAAACTGAGTGGATGAGAGTTAATCCAGAAAATCCAGGCTAAAATATTCCAGAGTCCAGTCAGTAAATTCCACAACTGTGAAGCTAAAATGACCGAGAACAGGCTCCATGGCTGAGTACACTACTTTTCTCTTCCTAAGCCTTATGCAGCTTAGTAAAATAATCCAGTAAACCTGATTTTAATAATAATGTCAGGTTTTAACCACAGACGTGACCTCCTGTCACTAAAAGGCAACTTTCTGATCCCACACTGCTTTAGTGATGTTGAGGTCCAGGTTCTGGAGATGATTCATCCCTCCATCGGACCTGTTCCCACACAATCCTCATGTCATTTGGAATCCCTCAGCCTTTTCTCCGTGTTTCCCTTCCTGAAGAATGGCTTCATGACAGGAATCCTTCCATTGAGACCATTTCTGGTGAGGTTTCAGTGAGCAGCAGATGGCTCACTGCCCAAGGAATTTCAAAGGGAGCGTTTATATCGGGTAGAAAACAAAAACAAAACTAAACAAAGTTATACAGCACATGTAACATAACTAACTTTTGAAGGCGGTTATCCTGGAATCTAATGAGTTATGTTACCCAGCATTGCAAATCAGCAGCTCTGAAGGCAAACCTTAGCCTGGGTTCTTGCCTCTCGAGTTAATAAATGAGACATCATTAATGACTCTTAACTAGTTTTTCCTGCTCAGCAACAGGATCTCAATCAAACTAACGATTAAAGGGATTCAGCAAACTTTTTCTCAGACTTGCGAGATGAATCCTACATCCTTACCTTGACTGTACCCGAGTGTTCTGCCGAGGTAAAGACCCCGTCTCCTGGTGAGTTAAAGGAGCGTTAGTCATCATGTCATCCAAATGGCCCCCAGCAACCCAGCTTAAACAAAAAGGGGGCACCCTAGCTTTGGAAAAGGAGAATAAGACTTAAGCGGAGGTAATGAGCTTAGGTTTTGGATAACTAATCAGAGTAGTTTGTCCTCTGTCCTTGCTTCCTGTTACTCTGTTATCCTGGAACGACTACTTTTATACTAACAAGACTACCACTTTCTCTCTTGTCCCTGTGATTTCAAAGCACTGTCCTCAAAATGAGTAGAGGGTTCAAGCCATGACCATCAATCATTTTATTGGCCAAGTGTTGATCATGTGACTGAAGGAACATGTAGAGTGCTCTCCCATCAAGCACTGAGAGCGATGGATTCATGTCCTTATCTAATTTATTAACACTCATTTAAATAATAAAAAAAAAAGATCCAGACAATCTGTAAACCACAAACCATATGTAAGGTATTTAACACTATTATCTGTAAATATACAAAGAAAGGAGTTTGAGTAAGACCCCTGTTTCCATGACAACATGGGTTGATGACCTTGGAAACAGCATGATAATCAGACGTGTTGAGCACGTTGTTTACTCACAGAAACTGTGACATGAAAGTGATGGCGATCAATGCTCGATCAATACGAACCAAAACAGACTCATACATCACCTGGTTTTCTTTTCTTCTCACCTGAAAATGTTTCCAAACATAAAATCAATCAACACCAGGCAGTGGGGGTGTCAGACAAAGGCTGCTGGCCTCGAAATGACTCTTAAATCAGCTTCTTTGTGGGTGATGAAGACGTCATCCATTTGTCGATGGCATCTAAGCAGTCATCCTGAAGAAGTTCATTTACACACACACACACACAGAGAGGGTGAAGCAAACTTTAACATGCGTCTCAGATGATAATGTGTCCTCTAATTAGACAGGAAGTTGCAAGAAACATGCAGTCGGTCGATGGAAGATTTGTTCTAGAAAGTTTTGTTCTAGCATGTTTACTGTGTCTGTTGAGAGTTTTGTGGCTCTTTTCTTAAAGAAAATCAGCCAAAGAGGTTGGCATTTAAACACCAGTTTCAGCACCCTGCTGTTGTTTTAGTGAGTAATAATAACTATGAGCCAAGCAAATGTGAGAGCTCTTGTTTAATTTCACGCAAATTCATCTATTTCAACAGATCTCCACTTGGACTTGTCTGGTTTGGGCCAGTCGCAGTCTGTCAGAAATGGGTCATGAAGCATGTAATGCTGTACAGAGGAGCACCACTGAGGCATGATCCTCAGCACTGTATTACATATTTCATGATCCTGGTCCTTGGCACGCACTGCCCAGCATGTTCCACATGCTTCCCTGCCTCAAAACATCTGATTCAAATGAATGACTTTATCAGCTTGTTATCAGTTTCTGCAGAAATGAAAGCTCATCTCATGATCTAATGGCAATTTAATTATGTTTTATGTTTGTATCAGTAGCATTATTGGGGTAATCAGTAATTGTGGTTTTGTTTTTGCACAAAATTTCTTCTTTAAAAAAGCCTCCTTTAATTAGAAGCTGAAGAGATAGTTAAATGCAGTTTAGAAATATAGCCTGACGAAGCTCTTTATCTATAGCATAGTCAAACTCAAGGCCTGCGGTCAACATCCAGCCCGTGAATGAATTATTTTTGGTCCACACAATCATATTTAATCACTATTAGACCTGGCCTGCCAACAGAGCGCCACGCACCACGATAACACTACAAGTCCCACAATGCACTGCCATTACATTGGCGCGTCAGTCATGGCTGCCATCGTGTACCTAGTCGCCTGACAGAGCTGCTCATCTTTGTCAACAACCCCTCTCCCCAAAAAATGGCTAAATGAAAAGTGGAATTTGAAAACAGAGAAAATGTTTCAGATGTGAAGGACAAAGCTGAGTGTGTGTGGAGACAGTGAGGAGGTAACAAAAGAATAAAACATAAGAAGAAACGAAGCACCACGACAGATACAAACATCTGGACAGGGGATAAAAAGGCTCCAAAAGGTTGAAGAGTTATTAACCCTTTATTCTGAAAAAGAAAAATGCATATAGAGCCATGAAAAATAAAGGCAACAGATTTAAACACTCTTTTTTTTATTTATTTAATGATTAATGATGTTTTTTTTTAGGCAATGACTCACACGCTGTTAGTTCAGTTAAGTCTGACACCCCTGATCTATAGCATGACCAATAATAATGAATCCGCTTTCTATCATTGTTTTTCAGAGCTATGAAATTTAGTTTGTATCCCTAAAAAACTAAGAATCCTGCTGATGATTCTTTGTCCCTTACAGCTCAACAATTAGTTAAAAAACTGCTAATGTCTTTAGAATTAAGCCTTGTCTCCATTTTGAGGCCAGAAAACTTGGAACCGTGGTGGAGGACTTGTTGCTGCCAGTTTTCCATCGATGCTGGGTTATGGTGGTGTTGTTCATACAAATGCATCTTTGCAACATGCGCTAGAAACAACCTCATGCTCTGAGACACTTTTGATGCTTGGGTTCTCCCATTTCTTTAAACACGGACATGCTTTTCTTTCTAAGCCTCTTGATGATCTGCTCAACATTTACAGACCTATAGTGTTTTAAAAAGTACAGGAAGTTGCCGTCTTTGTCCTGAGGAATTATTCCATTTATTAATCCCCAATGTCCATGCTGAATTTGGGGAAATAATAAGCATTTGAATATGTTACTACCTCTGTTGCTACTATTTAAAACTTTCTATGGGCATATATATGTCTGTATTACATAAATTCTAGTGCATGTCTCTCAACATACACTGTAATAACCTATTGTAAAGGTTGCTTTGTGGGGTCTGAATAGATGCCCAGTAGTGAAGTTTTACTGCAGGGCTCCCACAAAGGTAATAGAAAACAAGTGTTAGTGCCTGGAGTGTGTGTTCCTTTCATCTCTTCCAGTTTAACCTTTGCTCTCCTGTTATCTTTGTATTCTGAAGGAGTACAAGAGGAAGCAGATTGAGGAGCAGCGGCAGGCCGAGCGGCTGCAGAGGCAGCTGCAGCAGGAGCGAGCGTACCTGGTGTCGCTGCAGCAGCAGCAGCAGGAGCCTCCACGGCCGCCGCAGGACAAGAAGCAGCTGTACCACTACAAAGACCAGGCACCCAGCACCAACGATAAACCCGCGTGGGCTAAAGAGGTAGCGCTTGCACAGGCTGCCAATCACAAAATCTGTTTTTCACCTCAACAGGCATCACGTTAATGTGGTTGTGGGAAGCCACGCCTGTCCTTATTCAAGATTAACGGGTCAACACAAGTAAAAAAAACATCAATGTTTTTGCCAAAGCTTAACTTTTTTTAAACAAATGAGTAACGTCCACTTGTTTCATGATTTCCTCACTTTTTAGAAGATACCTACAGTTTAAAAAACTTTCTGCTTTCAAATGTTTTTATACAAGAACTTCGTGTTTATGAGGAGGTAGAGCTGATGTTTTTAGGACAGGGAACTTTTTTATACAAAAAAGAATGAAATAAATAGACAAAGGTAGATTTTCATAGGGAAACAAGAAAAGAGAATACACACACACACAGACACACTCGTGTTTCATTCCATATGAGCATAAACACACCCTGATGCGTTGCAGCTGAATCCAGATGAGGTTTGGTGCATGCTGAAGTTGTGTTTGTGGAGTTTTTTACCCTCTAGGTATCACCGAACTGCAGCTGAAGAAGCATCTGCCATCAACCTTCAAATCACCTTTTTTTTTTTTAATAGCTGATGCAGCGGAGTGTGAAGTGTAAAGGCTGTGGAGATGTTAGCAAATGAAGAGTTTTATTCCAGAAGATTGCCTTTTAAAACTTTGTACAGTGGCATGTTGGGAAAGTGTTGTGCAATGCAGCTGTGCTTCTGAGTTGAGTCATCACATAGTAGACGGGTGAATCTCATGCTGCAGAGCTGAAAGCATGACTCAGTAAGGACGAACATGGAATGAAACTCTTTTGTTTGCTTCTAAATCAGCATATGTGTGGGGATTTTTTCTTAAACTGCATAAAAAGATGTGAAACATGAAAAGCCGTTGCATCCCTCAGTCTCTGCTCCACACACATTCTGGATCATTCCTTTAACCCTTTTTCTTCATTAACTGATCCCTTTGTAGAAACTTTATGCAAAACAATCACATTGTTTCATTTAGTTGTTTTTATTTTACAGGAAACAAGGATCGAAGGTTTGATACAGAGCTCTGAAAATCTGCCAGGTTGTTGATCTTCTGTATGAGCTGTTGAAATGCTTAATGTTTAATTTTTCCTCAACTTGCTTTCTGTCAAATGATACCAAGAGAAGAGTGAATTTTACTGAATAAACTGAATTCTGTTGTAATTTATTGACAGAATTCTATTATATACATTTCTTTAACTTTGCAGATGCTTTGATGAGCTTTGTTATTCAGTCAGTTTGGTTCTTTCTCCTTTACCAGACTGAAGTGAATTCTTACCTTTTGCTAGTTTGACATTTGGAAACACTCTTAGCTCATCTGTGGACTTCTACGAGCATGCCCTCAACTTTTACCTGCTATGTTGTAAACACTCACCCTGCTCTTCAGGTGATGCGTCGAGCTCAGAGTAACTCTCCTCGCATCCCTCCAAAGAAATACCACTCCTTCAAGGAGGTACGAGACGTCAACCCCGACAACCTGCTGTTGCTCCCTGGATACAGGCCTAGCCGCCCGCCTTCCTATCCCGCCCACGTCAGCCCCACCAGAGATAATCTTCATGTGCCTCGAATCCGGATCACCTGCGTACCCGAACCAAACTACGCTGAGCCAGTAACGCGGCGGCAGAGCCCGGGTGGGAGCCCGGGCGGGAGCCCCACCAGGCAGCCTGACTCCAGGGGCCGCAGCCCAGGCCGTTGGGTCAGTGGGAAGATGAACAGCTGCTTTCTCACCCTGCAGCCGGTTCAGGCTGCCTAATTAACCCTGGCTCCTGGAATGACTTCTCCTTTCATCTCTATTAACAGCTTTTTCTCTCTAACCAGGTGAACTCACGTCCTTTTTACTGGCCACAACACAAATGATGGTGTGACCTCATCTTTTTCCATTTTCCGCTACTTGATCTTAAAACTTCTCATGAAGGTTTTAGGATTCATTTCCTCTGTGACTGGTTATGTCGGGGTTTTCCAAAACTGAGATTAACTCCTGGTACAGAAATGCTGGATCACCTCCAAATTCTTTGATGAAATCAGCATAAACCTCCCTGTTTTAACTTGGTGATAACAATGAAAACACATACCACATGTTCATTTGGCGTCTAGAATTTATTTTAGTATAATGTGAAGAACATGTGTTGAGAAATTGTAGGCAAAGCTATTGTAAGAAGTGAAGATAAATGTCTTTATAACATCGCTGGCAGTGCTGTGAAAAAGGTCTTAAGCCAACCCTCATTTCTTCATGTATTCAGACATGAATGTTCACAGTTTATGAGGCAAAAGCAAAGTTTATACAATTCCAGCTTCAAAGTCAATTCTTGGTGAGCTCATTTTAATTTTTCAACACAGTCTGAGCCCTCTTAGACAGGCTTTCTCTCATTTCTTTAAGTTGTCTTTAGGAATAGATTTCCAGGCTTCTTGAAGGACTTTTCAAAGATCTTTTTTGGATGTTTTTGCCTTTTGTTGTGTTCTCTGTCCAGATGATCCCACACTGCTTCAGTGATGTTGAGGTCCAGGCTCTGGGGAGGATTCGTGCCTCCATCAGACCTGTTGCTACTGATTTTCCGTCCAGTTCTTGTGTCATGTGGCAGCCCGGTTTTACTTCCTGAAGAACGGCTCTTGATGGCCACCTTTCCATGGAGACAATTTCAGATCAGACTTTGGCCAGTAGTAGATAGATCACATCTGCTATTACGACATGGATCACGTTTTTTATTTCTGAAGAACATCACTTTCAGAACCTGAAGGAATCTTCTTGTTGACGTTCGAAGGCCTAAAGAACTATTGTTCAACGTGAAAGATTATTTTTCATGTTGCTTAGAAGCTAAATAGAATGAACTGAGGGCTGGATCAGGACCTTTGCACAGTGCTGTGTTGAGCATGTGTGTGTGCTAAACTTCTGGAAATGCACCAGTTTAAGTCTTCAGTAATTCTTTCTCAGGTCTTTCAATCTTCCATGTAACCACAGTTTTGCAGGTTCCTGACACTTTCTGGGTGTAAAAGGTTATTTTTTTTATGCTTGGGCTCTTAATCTTTAAATTAATTTTCTGGGGTCGTATTTTATTGCATGTGATGGTGTGACTGGATCTCTAACAGGTACTAACTTTAGTTAACAAAAACCTTCCTCTTTCAGGTTTTATTCTCATCATCTTTAATCCCAGGGTGTTAAAGCCTTTCTGTTTGGTGTATTTTATGATTTATTGGCTATTACATAAATAGTTCTCATTGATTTGCTGAATGAGTGATACCTTTTAACGTGAACCTTTTAATGCTCCTCGCTTCCCGTGTCACTTCGTAAAGTAGCTCCAGGGCATTTTATTGAAGAAAATGCAGCTCTTTACTCCATGATTGAACTCAAGGTTCATTAAATCAAAGCTTTAAAGCATGCACTTTCATGTGAACATCCCCTCACACACACATACACACACATTTAGGGCAGATCTCGAGGCCTGCCCCCTGGTGGCAGCTGGTAGACAGATGTAGGGCAGCTGTAGCTAAATCAGTCCCTCCCCCTGTGGACATCACACATGGAAACACAGTCTGTGCAGAGGTCTACCCTCATCTCAGCCTCACGAGATGGCCCCTGAAGATTCAGGAAAAGAAAATTTCCATCACGCACACATTCAGTGTTATGCTCTAAAAATAGATGCACACCGTTTAGGAAGAGTTAACCTTTGTAGAAAGCATTGCAGTCAAAGCAAACCTCATTAGTGGCTGTGAAAGACGTTTGCAGCCATTATGTTAGCATGTGGTTCCCACCAGTTAGACTGTACCAGGGCTCACTTCTATGGAGTTATGTACCCTTAACTTTTAGGGAAGCAAAACCCCAACTTCCTCTGTACATTGCGTAGCGATCCTCACACAACCTTCCTAATGGGTTGTATTTTGGTATTTCTGAATGCAACAATAGGAATGTTGTGCAGAGTCATTAGGCCATTAGGTTTTATCAAGATCAACTGTGATGGAAAGGTTGATGCAGTCAAATGGACAAATTCAGTAAAAGCAGGAGGAGCTAAAACATGCAGCTAAAATCTCATACGACTTCTAAAGTAAACTTTCAGGGATTGTTCCCACAACCAAGAAGGAACATTTCAGGAATATTCAGGGAACCAAAGTTTGTTTGCTGGGCGTACGCCACAAATTTGTAAAATTAAATGAGTTTGGGAGTGGCTGTGCTATTTAACCCGTTGCTAACAGACATCTCGTAGGTGAGACATGACAAATAAATGTGAATTTTACTCTGTCTCCCTTCCAAGTACCTACACGTTCTTCACCATTTGAAAGCTAAGTCTTGTTCATCATTCCATGCTACATTCATAACTGTACATTCAGTAAACACTTATTTTAGACCAGTAACAAATACTAAATAAAGTACTAATTCTACACTGTTCAAGTGGGAGCACATGGTTTAAATTTTATTTACATCTAAATATATATGAATATAAATATAAAGAAATGAGTTTGAGCGCTTCTCTACTGCAGCGTCGTCTAACAAAACATTATCAGGGATGTTAGCACCGATGTGATGTATAAAATCAGCCTGATTCCCAGTGAGCTCATATTTCTAATGTTGACAGCCGAGTGCAGTAAATGGAATATAATATTAAAATTTTACAAGAAGAAAATGTATTTATTTATACACATCTTAGATATAGTGCTGATATGTGGAGGATGAAAATGTCTGGAATACTAATAAGTAAATGCAGAATTAGATAATACATAATTTTTTTCACACATTTTGGTAATGGAAAAGTAACTACACATCCATACATCAACTATTTAAAGGCTATTAATTAGCATATGTATAGAAAAGAATATAATACAGTATTTGTAGCCTAAATTAAAGGTTAAATTAAAGGTTAAATTATGGGAATACTCTTTTGATTTGCTAAATAATTCTGCTCATCGTCTTTTTACCTTTGTATTTGTGTTATTTTCAACCTTATCCATGATGCAGAATAATTTAAACTAATGCTTGTTTAAACCACAAAATAATCTATCATTGCACGAGTTATCAGAGATTAGGGAGCACTGAATACACCCTAATTTAATTCCACAAATATAAAGGTCTCCAGCAGGAATGAGATCCATCTTAGCCCCTTTACAAGTCCAGTATCAGGAGGCGTCACTAAACAAAACGGCTGCAGATGCAAACACACATGTAGGACAGTAAAAACATGCAGTTTGGATTAAATGGCTTTAACACACTCAGTCTTGCTGCATGCCGAATGACCGCGGTCTGATGTGTGTGTCAGGTGGAGGAGCATTATAAGATGAACAGACAGACTTCTCCTGCATTGCAGCATAAAGTCTCCAACCGGATCTCGGACCCGTCGCTGCCGCCTCGCTCAGAGTCCTTCAGCAGCGGAGGAATCCAGCAGGCCCGGACTCCACCCATGCACCGCTCCGTTGAACCGCAGGTGAGTATCTGACTCCTTCACCTGTGTCGCTTAAGTTCATTCAGCAGGGAAGGAAAGTTGACTAGACTAGGATTATTTTACCGGTAAGGAAGAGTGGAGGTGGACAGGAAGAGAGAAAAACATGCCACGACATGGACGGTGTAATCATGCTGCTTTTTGGATTGTTGTCAGAAGAGTAAAATACTATGAGGAGCATTTTATGTTATCTTATGTTGGAATATTGTATTTGGCTACAGATCTAGCTGTAAGAACGCTTCAGAGCTCATATTAACACTGTGGTGGAGAAAAATGGAAAAATCATTCAACTATGAAGACATTCAGTAGAAAAGGAATATTTAGTTTAGCACCTTTCATATTTTAATCTATGGTGTAGCCCATTTGCATCCCTTAAATATCTAAAATTATATTTATATTTATGCTTGAAATGTCATACAAACAGCCGTTTTTAAAGTATGTGTGATGTACATCATTTTTTTCATGGTTCAGTGTTATTATGCATGAACATATCGTCACTTTAATTTAGTTCAGCGGCTTTAAAAAGGCTGAAAACTTAAACTCCAGACTGTGTGTTGAAAGTCAGCAAATTACTTATTACAGCCATCACAGGTCTAATATGAATGAAAGTTAATCAGCTATATCGTTTACCTCATTATATGTCAGAAACAGATAAAAGTAAAACTTGACTTCATTTCTAACCCAAGCTTAAATTTGATTGGCTCCGAACACAGAAGCCTGAGGAGTGAGGTCTCCCTCTACTTTATAATGCAGCTTGTAATCCAGAAATGAATCCCAGCAAAATGTTTTAAAGCAGTTTTAAATTCCTTAAATTCAACCAGAGGAGCCAAGAGGCTGTAGGAGGAGCTGCAGGAGGAGCTGCATGGGGAGCTGCAGGAGGAGCTGCAGTATAAGCAAGGATACACTAGTGTAACCTTTGTCTGACATGTGAAGGAGGGCGGGACGTGTTAATCCCACATTTTAAATGTACTTTCGGTCCCTCTCCTTGGCATCAGTGCAGAATTAATTCCTATTAAGTTGTTCCGATAGGATCTCAGTGCTGTGTGGATTTCATCTGGCTTGTGGTGCTTGGAGGAGAGACGAGTGCAGGTTTGGAGATTTGGTAACAGCTTTTTTGGTTCTGTTAAAGGAGCTGTAGAACCTGCAGGTTTAGTTCTTCTCGGGTGTTTCTAACCATGAAGAAGTGGTTGTCTGCGGCTCCGTTTTGCTTGGCTCAGATTTGCAGCAGTGGAAACTGTTGACTTGTTGGAGGACGTGTCATCCTTGTTGCCAGGTTTTCAACATGATGTGTGAAGGCAGCATTTCTTACCCCCTTTCTCACCTCCTTTGCCTTCTCACCACTCCTTCTGCATCAGCTCTTCTTGACTTGCTTCCTGATCTCAAGTGAATCCTGATCCTGCTCTTCCTCCTCGGCATTGCCTGTTTCCTGCTTGCGTGTGTGTGTGTATGCGTGTGTGTTCAGATGGCCCACCTGGTACAGGTGAAGAGTCACGGCCTGTCAGGCTCCCAGTCTCTGTACGACCCCCACGGCGTGTCCTCGTCCACCTCGGCATCGCCCACCCCCTCCCGGCCTCCCATGCCCCGGCAGAACTCCGACCCCACCTCCGACACCCCTCCTCCCCCGCCCCTCTCTCGCCTGGCGCCCCCCCTCGACAGGCTGGACCGCAGCTCCTGGTTGCGGCAGGATGACGACATGCCGCCCAAGGTCTCTGCATGCCCCACCTGAGTGTTTTGTGTATGTGTGTGTGCATGCATGTGTAGCTTTGCTTTTTTTTCTTTTTCCAGGCTCTGACTTTGTGATGTGAGCATGTTTGATTTTTTTCTGTGTCCTTTGAGGCTTTTTGTTTTTGTGTTCGTTTTTAGAGCAGAGGATGTGCTCTTGTCTGTGAACGTTGATGCAAATCTCAAAGTCCGCCAGTAGTGAAGATAAAAGAATTCTTATCTGTGGGGAAAAGCATTGAGCAAGTTTGATTTAATATATCTGATTGAGTTTTACTTTTCTGTTGCTGTAGCCAGCACCACATATTCACATTCATTGTTCATACCGTGGCTGAATAAACAACAACATCCTCTGTGGACCTGAGCGAATTTTGAGATTCTGCAAGTCTACAAGTCAAGATGCATTAAGCTCAATGACCCTTGAAATATTCATTTAAGTTTGATTTAATTCTCCTGAGGAATAATTTCTGAATGTTTTTGCAGCTCTCAGATTTGAACAACCTCAGACTGATCAAGATAAATCCTGTCTGACAAAACGTAACTACCATACTGTGTTTTTGTTTGTTGTTAGGTTCCTCAGAGGACAACCTCCATCTCTCCTGCTTTGGTCAGGAAGAACTCTCCTGGAAACGGTCCTGGACTTGGTCCTCGGGCCGGAGCTCACCTCATACGGGCCAGGTACGCGCACACACATCCAAACACAGTTCCAATAAAAGTCTCCTTCATGTATGAGATTCCACGGTGTTTGTGTTGCTGTAGCAACCCTGACCTGCGGAGGACTGACATTTCCATGGATACGCCTCTGAAGAGGACGAGCAGTGGCAGCTCCTCCAGCTCTAGCACCCCAAGCTCCCAGGGAGGCTCCAACGAGCGAGGTGAACACACACACCCTCACCTGATTATTGACTGAGTCTGAACCTGCAGACGGTTCTTTGAAGATCCGTTCAGAAGTCCGAACCGGGCAGAGCGCTCATTGGTGGTTCTGGTCAAAGCCCACGTGGAGCGCTCAGCAAACCTCATCACTGGCGCCCCATTACAAAAAAACTAGTATTAGTCTAAAGTAATAAATAGTCCTAAATATGCTGCTTCTATTAATCTGATGCTGCCAGTAATTTTATAAAAAATGATTTCTAAACATTAAGCTTTCAAATATTTTTGTTTCCAGAAATGTAGACGCATATAACCCTTCACAAGTTCTATGTCTGATGTTTGCTCATTTTAGATGTAGCATAAAGAAAAAGTATGAAAACATGCGTAACATTTGGTTATTCTGACTATTAATTAACGTGATTTACAACTGAGTCCTAAATGAGCGGGTAGCAAAAATGTGTCTTCGTCAGTCTTTTAGGTTACTGTTGATCTTTAAAGAAGTACAAAATTACTGAAATTAATATTACAAATACAGTAACTATATAGATGACATGTTAATTATCAACTGTTATAAAGACATAATAAAGACACAAACTTATAAATGAAATATATTTATTTCCTCCTTTGATGGCTGTAGATAACAACACAAAATTTATTTTAAAAAATTCCAAAAAAAAAGAATCTTGTAAAGTAGAAAACAAGAAGTCAGGCTGACAGCCGATGGTGTGGTGATAAATACTGACAGGGAATCTGTGACTACGTTGTTTTTCATTTTACCTCATTTCTTCTTTAGTCTTTAGCTGTCTCCTCTTTAGTTTGAACCCCTGCTAAGATAACTTGCTAGAGCAGAATCACCCAGAAGGTGGCACACTGTGCAGCCACCTGTATCAGCTACAGTACAAACCAGAGCTGAAAAGTGTCTTTTCTTCTCATTTTTTAT
>CM047992.1:1873945-1895093 GCA_026261665.1 Melanotaenia duboulayi | reverse complement strand
TATTTATGAATGAATGAATAATGAATTAATATCTTCTGTAATACTCAGTTTAGGATGGAAATAATATAACATAGAAATGAGTTAGTGAGTGAATGGCTGAACGAACAGGTGAGCAAGAAAACAAGTGTGACACTGAGAAAGAGGCTTGATGTGAGTGAATGAGTAAGTAAATAAGTGCAGGAATGATTGAAAGCCTGAAAACATGAATGAGGGATGAAACAACTTGGTGAATGGATGAGTGTTGAAACACAAACTGGTGGCTGAATGAGAGTGATGGAGCTGGTGAGTCAGTGTCCTCCTCTAACCTCAGTCTGGTTACAGTCAGAGATGGACGGGGGAGGGAGACAGTAACCATAGCAACCGCCTCACATTGCTTTTGCCAGTCATGAATCACGCTGTGCTCATGTCTGTTTCCATGGCAATTGCGTGGTTGAGGAGCAGGAGACTCTATTGTTGCAGCAGTTTCTTCTCTCTCAGGGTGGGGAAGGAGATTTTGGGGGAGATTCAGCAGTACCCAACCCCCTGCCCCCACCCCCTTCAAACCAAATCCCGTGTGTCGTTCCGGCAGATTCAGGGTCAGGTGACCCCGCACGCCATCGTGGTTCTGCCCAAGACGGACGGCATGGAGATGCTGCTGTGCTATGAGGACGAAGGCGTCTACGTCAACACCTACGGACGCATCACCAAAGACGTGGTGCTGCAGTGGGGCGAGATGCCCACCTCCGTCGGTACGTCAACCAATCAGCTCGCTTCTCCCTGACCTCTGACCTCTATAAGCGGTTTCAGCAGATCATCTTTCACCCTCACTATCTACCACACCCTCCTCCGTTCCAACCAACACTCCTACTTTTTCTTATCTTTTGTATTTAGTTACACCTTTAAACAAGAACCCAAGACTGTAGTCTCACCTGTTTTGGTGGCTGCTTAAAGGGATACAGCCAGTTTTTGGGAGACTGAGTTGTTCAACTTTACGTGCAAAAGTGATGAGAACAAAGCACTACCATCATCATTGCTTCATCGCTCCATGCTTCCATTTTTAAAGCAATCAGACCATTGGAAAACAAAACTGATGTGGGCCATTTTCTTTAAATAAAAAAAAACAGGCATGACTATAACTAGGTATTCCCAACTCCAAACCACCAGAATGCCAGAACCAGTCTCAACGTAGGCAGGATTTCATGTTATAATCCTCAAGAGCCAATCGGTTCAAATCTCAGCTAAATAAAAGGGACAAATCTATGCGTATGGATATGACTAGCTGTATACCAAGTCAGAGGACTCTCAACTTGTATATTTAAAAAAATGTTAGTTCTAATACTCTAGAGCTGAGACATGTACATAAGCAACACACATGTAAAAGTATTTATCCACCCCTCGTTTTTTTATTATGCTTGCAAGGAGCAAGACCGTCTTATAATCTTTGAAAGTGGTGTTTTAGCGAAAGTTCTTCAGGCTTACTGGAGGTCTTTCAAGGTTTTTCTGCTGCTTTGTCACTAATTTTCAGTCCAGTCCTTGAACCTGACCATTTACAGTGTTTGTATGTTTATTAAGCTACTTAACNACAGAAGAATGTGTTTGTATGTTTATTAAGCTACTTAACACTGGTATTTAAACCATTCATGCATAAAAAAGACTCTTAATTAAAGGGACTAAACTGTCCTTTTGTAGTAAAAACAGTTGCTAGATTTGTCGATAGTTGCTTAAAAAAAGTAGAATAAAAGTAAAATTGTAGAATAAAAACATAAAATTTTAACAAAAATAAATGCTATCAAATCTTTGCAAAACTAAAGTAACATAAAATATATACAACATATAATAAAAGGGCCACACAAAGGCAACAATCAGTAGGTAAGATTTTGTATATTGTAATTATTGCACAGGCTTCAGCAGGTAAATAAGCTCATTGTGACAGAGAGAATAACAGCAGTGATCATAGTGAGGAGCTCAGGGTTCTGACAGCCCAAGGGTAAAAGCTGTTCTTTAGTCTGTTTGTTCTGCACTTCAATGACCTGAAGCACTTTCCTTATGGCCACAGTTCAAACAGATTCTGTCCATGCTGGGAAGTGTCTGCTGAGCTCCTCAGAGCTCTGCCCAAGCAGCAGGACCTGGCAACGTCTTCCAGGGATGGCACAGGGCATCCAGCGATCTTTTCTGCAGTTCTGATTATCCTCTGCAGACCCTTCTGTCTGCAGCCAAGCAGGCAGCAAACCACATAAGCGTTGACTCAGTGGACGCCCTGTAGAAGGACACCATCAGTTTCTTCTCCAGGTGGTGCCTCTGCAGTACTCACAGAAAGTGGAGCCTCTGAGCCTTTTTAGTCAGTGTTGAGATGTTGCCGTCCACTTTAGCTCGATCTGGATGAGTGTCCCCAGGAACTTGAAGGAATCCACTTGCACCAGACGTGCCTCCTTGATGGCGAGTGGGGAGTGATTCTTTCTCCGCTTTCTATTGCCAATGGCCAATTGTTTGGTCTTGGTGGTGTTTAGTGTTAGATTGATCTTAATGTACCACTCCGACAGCTCCTGTATTTCCTCTCTGTAAACTGACTCACCACCCCCCATGATCAAGCCAACCACCGTGGTTTCAGAGGGGTGTAGATAGTGTACAGGAGGGGGACTGAGCATGCAGCCCTCAGGGCAGCTCATGCTGAGATGGTCAACCTTTACCACCTTTAGGTGGTTGGTCAAAAGTCTTTGATCCAGGAACACATGAGGAATACACTCACGTGTGCTCAGCCAGCTTTAGTAACTACAGCTGGTGAGATGCTCTTGTAGCACCATGTATCAGATGTTGATCCCTTCCCACACCTGCCTTGTATTGTTATCAATACAATGTCACCTGACTTGAAGGCCATGTTTCTGGCCTTCAGGAGTGACTTTACAGCAGGGATCATCCATGGTTTTTGATTTAGATTAACTGGAATGCATTTATTTACAGTTGCAGTGTTTGTGCAGTGCTTGGTGTATGATGAGACCGCATCAGTACGTTCCTGGAGCTCTGGGTGGTGCTCCCTCAGGCCAGGTTTTTACAGTTTTTATTAATAATCTGGTTTTCCTACCATAGGGGACATAGACAGGAACGAGGAGCAGGGAGAGGTGGTTGGACATATCCGGATGGGGAAGGTGAACAAGCTTATATGCCCGTTTCTGGTTGGAATAAAGTTGGTCTAAGGCAGGGATCGCCAACTCCGGTCCTTGTGAGCTACTGTCCTGCAGGTTTTGGAATCTACCCTGATGCAACACACCTGACTCAAATCACAGGGTCATTAACAGGCTTGTGCAGAGGTGTGTTGTTTTAGGAGACATCTAAAACCTGCAGGACAGTAGCTCAGGATGACCGGCGTTGGAGACCCCTGGTCTAAGGTGTTCTCTCTTCTGGTGGGACAGTGCATATATTGTGCAAATCCAGGAAGTACAGACTTTAAAAAGGATTTGTTCAAGTCTGCAGCATAAATAAAGGCTCCATCTGGATAATCTTGCATCTGCCTGGACAACATGCAGGAACAAGAGAGCTATTACCTTCCGGGACTGTTATGATCACTACTTTTAGCTCTCTGGGCAGATGAAACAGTCTGCACACAACTGAGACTGCCTCCAGGTCCAGACAGCAGTGGGAGTAGATAACTCTACTGTTTATGCGCCAGTCATTGTCTGTGTAGACGCAGAGTCGGCATTTCTGTCCTGCCGGCACAGGCTGTGGGCTGGTAGCTGAACAGCGGCATTGGGGATGAGCAGATGAAGCCATGATTCCAATATTATAATCACACATGTGTCCTGAGTTGTTGCTACTCGCCAACAGTAAAAATGCTTGTGATCTGTGGCTTATTCACCCAGCTTGTTAGCCTAGCTAGCATTCCCGCTCTACATCCTAAAGTTACCAACTTTTTCCATACTTGCACACATCCACGTGCAGTCAAAAATTATGTGCACTGTTCCAATTTTACATCCACAACTTGGTATTTCGAGCCTTGAAAGTAATGTTCTAAAGAAATAGGAACAAATCCAGTAAAGACCTGACACAGGACTGGAGAAATTCATCTGGACTTTCAGTTTATCCAGCTTCTGTTAGACAAATTCTCATCAGAAATTATCTCCATGTTTTGGTGGCTGTGGAGAAGCCATTCATACGGACTGGAAACAGGGAGAAAAGGCTGAGGTGTGCCAAACGCCAGAAATGAGAGGTGCCTCAAGACTTTCACACAAACTGCATAACACATTCCTTCAGATGAGAATTTGTCACCTCATAGAGAACTTCACCATTAAAGGACAGTTCCTTTTGCAGCTGGTTTAATTACCATTTACGCTGACCTCTTCTGGAGCAGGTTTAGTGTTCAGTATAAATCATCATGATGATGTAGCTGCTTTTATAGGAACTGGTTTAAAAATTCTGGCTTATACTTTATCAGCTCCTTCCTCTTACTTGGTTGTTAAAATCTGATGTTCATGCTGAGTCAAGTTCAAGGTAAAACGAAATACACGAAGCAACAATAAAAGCACATCACACAGAATGATTAGCTTTGTAATGTCATGATCTGTTTGGTACACATGAAGACTTTCAGTACCAATGTTCTCATCACTTAACAGGTAAGCTGAGCAAAGGTGCAACATCCCAAAAACTCAGTGTATGTCTTTAACGTAAGTGCTGAACCTCCATCTGCTGCAAAGATTTATCTCCAATCCTCTCTCCTACCTCTGTCAGATGTCTTCAGTTTCCACTCCTTTTTTATGTGTATTCAGGTTTGCTTTGTTGTTTTTTGTTCTGTGGTTTTGTCTGATATTGTAAAAGTGATTTTGCATTCATTTTTACTTTCATCCTTGAGTTCAAGTTCAACCAGATGAAAGATTCAGCAGCCCAGAGGTGTGATGAAGGGTCTGCCTGACATCAAAATAATTTTGTATTTATTGGTACATTTAGTCCAAACAGATGAAGAGGAAACTAAATGTAGTGGAGCAGAGTAAAAAAACAAAAAAAAAACAAAACAAGGATGGCTGCTAAATTGTGTGATCCATGTTTTCCATTCAGCTTAATTCTTTTTATTTTTTAGGTGTCAGTAAACATCCTGGTTTGTAGAAAATGTGTCTTTGGCTGGCAGCATCTCTGTCCTGAAGCACTTGTGCTTTTATGTCATCATCTTCTGTTAACATGTTTGTGTGTCTTTTACCGTCAGACCAGAATTTCTCACAGCCAAGCCCGGCCTCAGCCCCCCATCTCCCAGGAAAAACACAAAAACCTGCATTTGAATATTTTTTTTCTGCTGCTGGTTGGTCCTGTTTGTGTTTAAAGCATTTTGGATTATGAGCAGCAACTATAAACTGAAGCTGCATGGACCCTGGGTGACCAGGAGGATGAGGCCATCACTTAGTAGTGTCTGTTTGTATCAAGTGTTCGCATCTGGCTGAAAACAATTCCAGTTAGGCCAGTTTGTGGTCTTTAATCTGACATAAAGCAGCATAACTGTTCTGACTGGCGAACTTGTTCTATCAAGATATTAAGATGCGCGGCCATGGGTGAACCATCAGAAGGATGTTAGTGCGTAGCTGCTAAAAAGAAAACTAGCTCAGACCACAAGCAACAGCCACAGATGCTCACTGAGTCAAATTCTGATGTCAAACCGATCCAACACTCAGCAAGTCTGTCACGCTGTCCTACGTTACTGTAGCTCTGACAGCGTCTTCCTTATCTCTGATGTCGAGATCGTTCACTTCAGTCAGAAACTGCTGCAATAATCTCCCGTAGGTGAGGCGGAGGCGGCCTCGAGGTGTGATTGGCTTGGATGTGAAACTGGTGCTGAGTCTTCTTCTGTCCAATCCCCCTCTGTGTGTGTGGGTGTGTGCGTGCATGTCTGCGTGTTCGTGTGTGTGCATGTTTACCCTTCTCCTGTCCTTGCAGCCTACATCCACTCCAACCAGATCATGGGCTGGGGAGAGAAGGCCATTGAGATCCGCTCCGTGGAGACGGGACACCTCGATGGAGTTTTCATGCACAAGCGAGCTCAGCGATTGAAGTTCCTGACAGAGAGGAACGACAAGGTGAAGTTTCTGTTGCAGCCCGTGCACAGACTGCATCTCTGTGCATGACATCCAGAGTCTAAAAATATAGCTTGTTCATATTTTCCAGTTATCCTATAACCCAGGGATCCCCAACTCTAGTCCTCAAAGCCCACTGTCCTTCACTGTTTCCCTGCTTCAACACACCTAACTCAAATCAATAGCAGACTTGTGCAGAGCTTCAGATCCTGTTTATGTGGAATCATGTGTGTTGCAACAGGGGCACATCTAATACCAGCAGGATAGTGGGCCTTGAGAACCAGGGTTGGGGATCACTTCCTTAACCAATGCTGCATTAAAGACCTCATCAGCATCAGTGATTCCCCACC
Source organism: Melanotaenia duboulayi (assembly GCA_026261665.1). Taxonomy (NCBI): domain Eukaryota; kingdom Metazoa; phylum Chordata; class Actinopteri; order Atheriniformes; family Melanotaeniidae; genus Melanotaenia; species Melanotaenia duboulayi. The sequence continues at coordinate 1,888,717 of CM047992.1, read as the reverse complement.
TGGGGTCTTTCAACCACTAAGAATGGTGCCAAAGATCATATGATATGTATGACATCTTCATTCCAAAGACGTTGCCCACATTAGATTTGTACTTGTGCACAACATTTACTAGATTTCCTCACACCTGTGTCATTGTGACGTGCATCTTGAGCTTTGTACAAACATGTGCTGCTTCAGTTAAAGCAACAGCTCACAAACACTTTCATTCTCGAGAGTAACGAGCTGTTGCAAGGTCCTGAATGAAATTTCATACACACACAAACTGAAAACAGATGAAACAGTTCAGTGAAACTTACATTTACTCAGCATATCAGTACTTTTCCAGAGGAAATGAAGTCTTGTTTTACCAGTGTTACTTTTCAGTTTTGAACACATGATGATGTATTTGCTCACATTCAAGCTAATTCAGCATCAGAGAAATAATTTACAAGCTAAACATCAAAGGAAAGGCTCTTTCAAACATGCAGTTTGGGCCATTCTGCAGTAAATATGTATTGGGACCTTGTAACAATACAATTAAAGCCTGAACCTGAATATAATCATCACATCTTGATGAGAGGTATGGAAGCTCACGGTGGCTGTTAGCTCTTCATTAAAGGAAAATGTGACTGATCGTTTTGATGACACAAGCACACACACCTGCCCGAGCTTCTTCAGAGACAAACGTTGGGGATTTTCATGAGAACAAGTTGGGATGCAATGAACTAGACCGTCTACTGATCATGGACATATTTTTATTAAAGTTTCAGTTTAGGATATGAAATTTCAATCAACTTAACCTTTTTTGTCCCAGTTGAATAAATTTTCTGGGGGTTGAAACAGAATTGCTTCCTTAACAAAGCTAACAAGTCTTAATCAGACTGATGTGCATTTTTAAGACTATTCATCAGGAAGTTCCTAAATAAACCACAGATTTGCTGTACTAGTGTTCAGATATCTGCTTAAATAAACCAAAGCTCGCTGACACATCCTGTACATCCTGGTCTCTGCAGGTTTTCTTTGCCTCAGTGCGTTCTGGAGGCAGCAGTCAAGTCTTCTTTATGACCCTCAACAGAAGCTCCATGATGAACTGGTAACCAACACCCTCCTTCGATCCAAAACCCTCCTCTTCTTCACCTTGAGTCAGCCGCCAACAGGAGGGTGGGATTACAGGTGTATGGTGTTTGTGTGTGTAAATGTATGTGCGTGCGTGTGTGTACTCCTGGATGGAAACCACAAGCTGCTGAATGGACTGAGCATCTGAAGGAGGACTTAAACCACATGACTGTACCCCAACGTAGAAACAGAGTTGTAGTCTGATGGATGGCATTACCGCCTGCAGGGTAAAGGTGACTCCATGTCCTGTCAGCTGATGTCGCCTTCACCTCCACTGAGGACAACTGATCTGGGCTGACGGTTGATCTGGACACTCAAAGGACATGCCGAGTAGCCTTTGAGCTGTGGGGAACTTCTTTCTGTAGCACATCAGTGACTTTTATACAGGGTGTTCACACTGTGAGTATGTTGGAAGATTGCCGGCATTGATTTGGGTGTCCTAACTGCAGCCAGTCGATCACTGTGCTCTTGTTCTTGTAGTGAAAAAGCAAAGTAGCATTAGACAGAAAAAACACTCCAGGTTGTCACTGAATCTAACAATAGGTGCACAAGTTTCAAGAAGTGCTTATATTCACATTGCAAAGCCATTATTACTTCACTGATTTCAGTTTCATAAGATTAGAAATCATTATTTTGTAGAGCGCCCGAGAAAAAAATCCACACCAAGAAAATCAGCCTTTTTATCTCAGTATCACAATCAGAGCTGCAAAGTTTTAAGAAGTGACAGACAGAAACTATTCAACACTGAATTACTGTGGGCTATGCCAGATGAAAGTTGACAATCGTGGGAGAAATGTGGGGAAATCTTTGTCAGTTCATGAGTCTCACTGTTAAAGCCACTGATGGCCGAGACCGAACAAAGCCTGACCAGAGCTTTTAACCTGCAGTGTCTGCCTCACAGGAAAGTTGGTGTAACTCTGCTGCTGAAACGCCCAAACTGACAATTTATGCTGCTCCTGCTGCCTTTTTAGAAGTTTTCCCTGCACATTTGTTGAAGCAGCAGCCTCAAAGATAAAGTATGAAAGTTATTGTGTGAATGCCAAATATTGCAGTTCCCTGACTGGCCACTTGAGGCTCTGAGTCAGCGTTCGTCTTCATAAACTGAGAGGAATGCAGACAGATGCAGCGTTCTGCACCTCAAGCTTCACAGGAAGATAACAGTTAAGATTAGAATGACCTAGTTCTAGTTCATATCTCACTTTTTATGAGCTCCTCTGAATAAACTTTCTTACATGGGACATAGTACTATGGAGTACTGCTACTCCACCACACCACAGTTGTCCATGCAGAATACCACTTCACACTCTGGGCAAGAATACTGTCTGTAGACCTAATGGACTACTAATATTAAACATGTTTCATCAATTTCTGTGATGATGCATTCATAAAAAAACTTTAAATAACTTTTTTATAGTTTAAAACAATTAGAAAAGGTCCTACTACTAAATGTAGTGTCCTACATTCCTTACGTTTGACTGCATTGTTAGCTGGATAAAAGTTAATGTGCTCTAGCAATTATTACGTAAGGAAGGGGTTGTTTGAAGTGCTTCTCTGCTGCATTTTGACAAGCCCAAATAAATCCAGAAAACAAAAATAATTTGACACAGTACAGCTGTTTAACCTTTTGAAGTAAAATCTCTGAATAATTTTTGCTCAGACAACCTGAAAACAGCATTTTGGAAATAGCCTCAAAATATTCCAGCTTTGTGTAGAACAAGAGCAACAAGCCAAATGCTGAACTCAAATTATGGATTGATTGCGGCTGTTGTGACTGATGTAACAAAAATTATGGAGGCTTTCTTCGCGGATTTCCGTAACAAAGCTACATCAGCCAGCGGGAGCCCAAATGGCTCAATGAATTTGTCTCTATCTGCTGAAATTAGGGGAGCAACTGTGACTCGGGATGGTAGTGCTCATAGTGTGAACACTCATTTTGAGTGCTGCAAACACCCTCTGTCTCTTCTCCGTAGGAGAGAGTAATGCTTCACACAAGCAGTTAGTGTCACAGAAGAAAATGAGACATTTTACACATCACTGCAGATGCTGCACAGTCAGCTACTACGGCTGCTTTGTCTTGGTGCCAGGGGAAGAAATATTGTACATACTGTACTATTGCTGCAACAAAACAAGAAAAATCTCCACATCATTTCTTGCTGGAAGAGTTCGGTTGTAGAGTAGTTACCAACTCCTGGAAGTTTTTACTTTTGTTGCCATTTGTTCTCACCAACTTTTTCCTGCTCATACTTTTCTGCGTGCACCACAACTGTGTAAATACTCACTTTGATGTTAAGGACAGACTTTGTAAAACAGGTGAGAACGCTGGAGAAAACAATATTTTTTTTCTTTCTTTCTTCTTTTCTGTGGGGGGGGGGTCATACCCCCGTAAATCTGTCTTATCTGTAGTAGAGCAGCAAGCCAAGCAGGGAGTCAAACTATTCTTTTCTCTTTGTAATTTCATTGTTTTTATTAAGTTGTGCAGTCTGCATGGAGACATACATTTTTTTAACCTGTCTTCACTTGTTATCAATTGCAAGTTTAAGGCAATATGTTTGTAAGTTTGACTGTGCTAGCTGGATGATGAGAACCCTAAAGCATTTTTCAAACACTGAACAACATATCTTAGCATCTGGGTTTTTATCTAGCCAAGATGTTACACTGGATAATTATACACTGAATAATTATATTAATTTAGGTATGTCAGGAGTGTGCAGGAGTGTGGCGTTTTTGGGATGGAACTGACATTTGGATGACTGTAAATGCTGGTATTTGTGGGAGGACACTGGTTCATTTTTACTTGATTTTCATTCTTTTGTTGTTGTTCACAGATCTGAAAGGATGGATACATGCGAGCATAGGTATTTTAAGACCTGCTGAAGCCTTTAAGATTTGCAGGATTGATTAACAACCTGTGAATTAAGGTCAGGAAGCAGAGTCAGTGTGAGAAAGCATAGCATAAAAGATATATATACTGTAATAATTTTCATTATGATGATATCCTGCTGATCATTTTAGACAAAAATAATGTTCACTTATTAAAGCTTAGTTGTCTTTCTACAAAATAGAAAACATAGCTTTACTGTAAGAATTTCTAAAAAGAAATACAATGTTTTTATTGTGGTATTATTTGTATTTAAATTTTTGTACGTATCAGACTGTGAACGTATGTTGACTGTCAGCTTATGAGTGTGTGTGCTTGAGTGTGTAGGTGAGTCGGTGCGTGTGCAGGTGTGCAACATGCATGTGAGTGTATGTTTTCACCCCGTCTGAATCACTGGAACCAGTCAAAAGACAACCTCAATCTGGTATAAACACATCTGTGATGTTGGGAAATCTTCAATAAATGTCCTCTCCTTGTACAGCAAAAACACCTGTTCTGCTCTTTTTTTTCGCACCACCCGTAGACAACAAAGTTTACACACACAGCAAAAAGAGGAAGCCTAAAGGAGAAAATCTGATGACCAGGTCTCTTTAAAATACACGTGAAAAGCTTGTAGAGTGATTTTACTCACTGTGAAAACAAAGCTGGGCAGGACCTACAGAGACTCCAGTGTGCTGTGATTGGTCAACTCCTGTGACCTGATTAGGCACCGCCCACCAGTCAGCATTAGCTATGATTAAATTTTGAATTTGACAAAAGCTTTTCATTGAATATAAAATGAACTCTTTAATGTCTAATGTATCATATTTAATTCATAAAGTTTTGAACTATTGCATCACAATATGGTATATGATATACATTCTGATGTTAGTCTTCTGCCCCCTGGTGGATCTCTTTTACACTACAATAAAAATAAAAGACTTTTTGTTTTGATGCAAGCTGACTCATTGCAACGTGGTACTGTTTGCAGTGCTGTTAATAGAACAGCGTGGCTCCTTTAAGGTGAAGCTAGAGATGGAGAGAGAGAGAGAGAGAGAGAGAGAAAGCATGTCAGCTGGTTTGACACACAGGGCAGGTCTGAGTCAGAGGGGGTGGGGCAGGTGTGGGAGCAGAGAAAGTCAGGTGTGAGAAACTTCTTCTGGTTTCAGTAGACTCCTGTGTTTGCTTCACCACTGCTGGACACAGTGAAGGAAGTTCATCCCGAGGCTAGCTGCAGCTTCAGCCCAGGAGGAATTGCCGCGCCTCAGCCTCTGACCTGAAACAGCTGTTTCTGTTGGTGTTTCGTTCATCTAACATAGTAGCTGCCCCATAAATGCAGCCCTCCCAGGTTTAATGCTGGCATCATCCTGACCCCCTTTTTCACCTACCTGCTGTACAATAAAGAAAACTAGAGCCCACACGATGTTAACAATATAACAAACACAAAAACCCTCTTTATACAAATAACATCTCACACACATTTTACAACTGACATGTTCAAATAAAATATTCTTCACTTAATTATTGATGTCATGAGGATTTCACGACTAATCGATTTTGATTGATCTGACTAGTCTACTTCACCAATATTATTATTATTGTTGTTGTTGTTGTTGTTATTATTATGACCAAGAAATTGTTGCTCCTTGATGTAAATTAGATGTAAATTAAAAAAGAGGGATGGATAGAGGTGTTTGCACCATACTATTTTATACATTGTCCGATGTTCCTTTGCTTTAAAATCAGTCTTCACTTTAAAATTTTTTAACATTTTTACCCTGCACATAAGATATTATTTATGTATTACAAGGCATATCATGAACAAAATCAGCCATCAGTGCCATGACTGCAGGTTCCTGCTTTGAACCTGCTGAGAACCAAAAAATTCAGAAAGATGAGGTCAAACAGCTGATAACTTCTACAACCTGCACTAACCCATTCTGACTACTTACAGACAAGAGCTGAACAACTAATTCGCATGTGCTGCGATGAGCAAATAAAATGAGAACAAGCTATGGGGGGATTTTGAGGTGGAGAACACAGCAGAGGTTCCAGCAAGCCATGGTTAGGTAGCAGTTAAATGGGAGCCATCCACTGAAGCCACTGGCTCCAGGAGCTCTAGACTTGATAGGGTGGGAATTGGGTTAACCTGGGTGTTAGCAGATTGATCTCTTGGCACACAGGAGAAGCTGTAACACGTCAGCTGGGTGAGCAAACGCCACCAGCCCAGGAATTTCAAAGACGACCAGTTTCCTGCAGGTTCCAACAAGACAATATATAACTGGATATTCGCTACTATTACACTAGTATGAATAAATTGAAATTTGCAAGTGTCTCTTCTTCAGTAAACTTTGATTTTTCATGTGCCCTAGCTAACATGCAAATAAATAATGGATAAAGTGGATCTAAAAAGTCAGGCCTAAAAGTTTTAGTGTGGTCTCCAGCAATTGTTCTCCAGGCTTTCTCAGGGTTTTTCAAAGTTTCTTCTTTGCACATTGGCTGATTTGTCACTCATTTTTAGCCCTGTCCGTTTTCTGAGGAATGTGTTTTCTGATTGTTAAGCAAACAGCAAAGGACCAATTTCAAGTTTCACTTTTTATCAGCACTGTCTTGTTTTTTCTTTAAGAAACTGGAAAAGAGAAACAAATTAGGCATGCCTTTATTACATTAGGTATGCATTCATTAGGAATGCCTAATGTCACAAGAACTGGACTGAAAATCTGTGGCTGCAGATCTCATTGGGTAATTTATCCTTTTCTAACCCCTGACCACAAATGTTGCAGTATCGAACACGCTAATGAGGAAATTAGTGAGCTGATGGGTTGCCATGTTTGGCTTGGACCTGGCAACCTTTCCTGCATGCCTGCAACCGGAACACATAAACGGCCCCCTCCTCCTTTCTTCCTCTACGGATGCTGCAGTAAAGTTGGCCGCGCGTGCGCATTTTCGGTCCTCTTTTTTTCTTGGAAGGTAAGTGTGGCATGGCGCGTGTTTCTGCCTTGAGGGAATAAATTGAAGACTTTATTGGTTTTTAAGCGAACTCATAGCGAATTAATAGGTACCAAAGTAGCTGTGTGGAGGTTCTTAAAGCCGTCGAAGTAGTTATTTCGTTTCTTGGTGGATGTAGTCGAGGGCAGGGTGTGGGTGTCCATGTTCTAACCAGCACTACTAGGCTCAATCAAAGGGACATGCGGCCTTTAGCGGCGCGCTTGGAACAAGTCGCTTGGCATTCTGTTGGGTTTAATCTTTCATTTGTAAATCAGTAGCAAGGTTTTTGTTTATATACGCTAAATAAAGGTTCATGCTCCAACTGCCGTCAACCGGGCGTCATTTATTTGCTATTTTTGGACGAAGTTGAATGGACGGCTAGCATCATTAGCCGCTGCTAGCATAGCATTACTCGCACATTTAGATAGCGGCAGTCAAATGTGTCGCTCGTAAACCCAGAGATACCGGTTGTTCATCCATTGAAATATTTAATGTAAAATTTAACCTGATATATCGTCCATAATAACTTCTGCTAACGCATGTAATATTCGTTGGGATTGTATCGACGTCTGTGACGCTGTTTCTGTTGTTAAATAAAAGGCCAGTCAAACAGTAACAGCGCAAGCTGTTGTATTACCCTTTAAGACGATTAATTTATCAAATGCACTAGATTAATTGCCCCAATAATTCCTTTAATGTTGGGCGTAAAGTTCAACTGAATTTTGATCGCTAACCTGATAAATCTCGGTGGATTGGTTCCACAGTGAAGCCTCGTGCTGAGCCGGTTAGCTGTTCATGCTTCCACGTTTCAGGGACGCTGCAGGTTTATCCCTACAATATATTCAGACCAGACCTAAATTAATCTGCAGGATGCAACACGAGCAGCACCTTAACCTTATGGAGATCTCGCGAAAAATGAAGTAGAAAACCACATATCGAGGGGAGGGGGTGTATTTTTATTTATTTATTTTCTGGATTGACCAGGATTTAAGATCAGTTCACTACAAAATATCATTTTATGGAAGTAAAAACACAATTGGTGACATACTATGTATTAGACTATTTGTGACTATATAATTTGCAGACTTTTTGTAACAATATGTTTAATTAAAACCTGCGCCAGGTTGCTATATTATTTAAGAGGATTATGTTCTTAAATTATACTATGGTAGCTGTTAAAACAGTTGAATATATAAAGGATAATAGCACATTTTATTTATGAAATTAGGCTTTTCATATATGTCAATGTTAGTAGCTCTGCACCCCTTAAAGCTTTTCTTGCAAGTCTAAAATCCCTATCATGAGCAGTTATTGTGAGGACATTTGCTAAAACAATTAAATCAACATTGAGGCTTAACTAAGAGAGTGGTCACATCATCTGTGAAGTTCATCCAAAAATTTAAACAAGATGTGTATCCAGTAATCTGTAGTGAAATTCCCAAGATTTTGCAAAGTATGTGTTATGTGCTTTCAGTAATTGTTGTCACCAGGAAGCTGTAGAGGCTGATGTGTTCACTAAGCAGACTTATTTAAGTAGATGTTTTTCTTCAATCACATGTACAAATGGCAAAATATTTATTTAGAAATTATTTGGAGTCAAGATGATTTTGCGTAAGTTGTCCATTTCATGCCTGCTCACACTACAGGTAGTGTAGTGTTGCACATTTGGTGATCTCTGAATGTCTCTCCAGCGCCCCTGACCCAACGCACCATGGCAGATCCTGATCTTGACTTCCAGACTGGTGAGTCTGGCGCCTCCGCCACCTACCCTATGCAGTGCTCTGCTCTGCGCAAGAATGGCTATGTTGTGCTGAAGGGACGTCCCTGCAAAATTGTGGAGATGTCTACCTCCAAGACCGGCAAGCACGGCCATGCAAAGGTAAATTTACACTTTAAACATGCTAATGTACCTTCTATAACTGAGCTGCCACAGGTCATAAATGCAGATTCCTAAATGGAGTTCAGAAAGGGGGGCAGACTTGACCAGGGATGTGGCCTTAAGCCAGAGTTGGGGCTCAGCTCAGTCTAGAAGGATCTCACATTTCAGACCAGTCTGATCCAAGTTGTCAGAACTGTTGCTTTGGGAATGAAAAGGTCTAATCTGTTTTCTAACATCAGGATGCCACCACATGTACTTTGTTCTCATGTTGGTCTTGGTCACAGTAAATAAGAAAAATGAAGTTAGAAACATTTTAATGTTCACAGAAAGGAACTTTTTTCTTTTTTTTTTTTTACTTGTAATGCTGACACTTGGTGTCACCATATAATAAACTGATCTCTTCTTCCTGCAGGTTAACCTGGTTGGTATTGACATCTTCACCAACAAGAAGTATGAAGATATGTGCCCCTCCACCCACAACATGGATGTTCCAGCCATCAAAAGGACAGATTATCAGGTATGCATACGGTGCAAACATTTCTGGAACTTTCTCACACTGGTGCCACCACAGTGACCCAAAGACCGTTTTCCTCTGTTAGGAAGGACGCGTGACTCCTGCCATCTGTGTCGGCCGCACAGCTCAGTCGTTTATTTTTTTGTGCATAAAGTGGAGCTCTGGTCTGGTGGCAGCTGAGTTCATATCAAGTGTTGATGTTATGGTTTGCTGCCCCAGATAATGGCAGCCTGAAAAAAATCTACAGGCATTTAAATTAAATAATTTTCTTTAGGAAGTAGTAAATCCAGCTTTTATGGGCAGGAAATGTAAGGAATTAAAGGGTAAAAAATACAGTTTTGCCGTATTTGTTGTTTTTAGCTTTGTGATGCACCGCAGTTTTGTGAGTAAACACATTTGTCACGTGAATGTTTGAAAAGTCATTTTGTTTAATTTTAAGGAAATGATGGTAAAGTGCTCAGTGTGAAGCCACATGTACAAAGTACATCTTTAGGGAATAACAGAAGCTAGTACAACATGAATAAATATATTGTTTGAACGTGTATACTCATAAACGTGAGGCATCTTTTTGCCTAGAGATGTAGATGGTAATTAGTTTTATCACTTTCTCTTGTGACTTTTTTACCTCCTTTCTAAGTAAATTTTCTGGGAGCATTTTCAAAGAAACATTGCAAATGAGTGAGCACACAAAACACTGAGTTGTTGAGGTCAATTAACCGAATAATTCACTATTTTTGCTCTAATTGTTAAGCCCCCACTTGCTGTCATTAATGGTCTGTTAACATCATACTTTATTGTCCAGTTAAAGCTGCCTGGATGGGATTTACATGTTGCATGATTTTCTTTTAGGCATGGAAGATTTTTTTATATAACCTGTCATATTTGGGAATTTCCTGCTTCTGTCTTATGAAACTGGCTAATTAGCAAAATCTGTGTTTGACAAGTCGGACAAGACAACAAGCTTCTCAAAAGTAGATTTAAGATTAAACTCGGTAGCACAAAGTGCCCCAACTTTTTGCTGCCACATTATCTCAATGTAGTGAAAATATTCAAATGTTTTTTTTATATTTTATTTATATTTTATTTATTTTTTAATTAACAGTTGTAGGTCAATATTAATACAACCAATATCTTCTGATTACCCTATATTTTGAAAAACTTTGCACAGATTACAGCAAGCTTAATTTTTTCTCAGGATTTTTACATGTTCACATAATTACATTTTACATTGTTTGCAGTTGTGATGGCTTAATTTTTTTAAAATGGGAGGTAATTAAAGGAGGTGCAAAGTACTGTTACAAACCAGTTAAGACTGAAAACATGGGTGTTTCAGTCCATCTTCAGCTTGGATATTTAAGTTATTAGATTCTCTAGAAGCTTCACAGCTGCACAGGCTGTGCATTGATTTAGTTTCATTAAAAAAAAAAACAGTTTCTAATGTTGATGTGATGTGTAAGGTATTGACAGAAAAGCTGAACGGACACGCCAGACTTCTTGGTGTGTGTCATCCTTGGTAATTGTAACAATATGTGGATGTGCTGCATGTTTGACCTGCTCATCAGCTGCAAGACGGTGTTAATAGTTGATCTGAGCTCTGCAGAGGAAGGAGGTACAGTTCTGCAGACGGTGTTAATGTCTCGATGCGTTTTCTTCCCAGCTGGTTAACATCAATGAAAACTACATGACCCTGATGAGCGACAACGGCGACATCAGAGAGGACCTGCGTGTTCCTGAAAATGAAGTCGGGAGGGAAATTGAGGCAAAGTTTGAAGGGGGTGAAGAATTCATGGTAAGTTGAAATTAAGCCAGTTACTGGTGCTGTTTCTTGTTTTTGAGCAATGAATTTGGTTTATTAGAACTAATTATCAGCCAGCACTTGGGGCAGAAATGGTGTCTTAATATAAATCAGATGTGAAGTTTCAGTCCTGAATTAGAGCAGAAAGTTGCGTGGGGAGAATGTGAGGCGTGCATGCTGCATGTGTAAAGTTTCAGATGATTGACTCGAACACGTTGTGTGCTCTCTGCAGGTCACCGTGATTTCTGCCATGGGGGAGGAATGTGCTGTCGCTACCAAGGTCTTGGCCAGCAAATAGGGAGATGGACTTTGCTGCCCAGGCAACAAGCACCACCCACAACCAGTCTCTTGCATTCTCATTGGTTCTGTCACCAAAGCGTCGGCCTTCACAGACAACCTCAATCATTCTGTTGTAATTTCGCTCATCAATGATCTTTTATTTTTCTCTCCCCCTTCTCGTTTCTCTTTTCCATTACTGTTGGGAATGTTCCACTGCAGCTCGCTGTGTGGTCCTCTGCCTGATCACTGAGGTTTTGTTAACAATCTACTTTATATAAAACAACTTAAAAAAATAATGATCAGTTGCTCATTCCTGCTTATTTTTGCCTTCAAAGTGTTGGTTTTGCCACTCACATTCCTGAATGTTTAAATAACAACGGGATTCAGCTTTTGTATGATTATTTTTTATATTCTTTGACTATAGCAGGTCTAAAGCCTTTTAGAGGGAAGGGAAGGGGGTGCAGTTTAAGTTGTAAATGCAGTGGGAGGGAGGGTTTCCCCAGTAGAAACTGAATTCGTGTTTAGGTTGTCCTACTAGCAGCCATACCCCGTTCAGCATGGCCTTTGTTCTGGATCCTACGTGGACTGGATGCAACAAGGTCAGTTTTTCCCTCATCACTTGGATTGGTGGCGGCTAGCACTTGAGCACTTGAGGTCCACCCCAGCATGTCAGAGCTCTAAACCCAAGAAAAGAGTAGGGCGGGTTTTTTTTTTTTTGTTTTTTCCCCCTTTCTTCTCCTTTTTAGTTTTCCTCTCCCAACCAGAAACGTAAATGATTTGCCCTTGTGATGCCAGTCTCTTGTCTGTGTAGAAGTTTGAGAGGCGTGACAGTCCTGTGCGCTCACACCTCTGGCCCGCCGGGGCAGTTGAGGGCCCGTTCTGCTGCCCTGGCTATCCCCCAATTACAGTGTTCTATTTTGTTTTAAGAGGTGTGAGTGTGTAGCGGTGTGGGCCTCCGAAATGTGGGAGGCAGTTTGCAGTGAGGTGTTTCTTTTGAGGGACTCAATCAGGATAGGGAGGGTGGTTGAGTTGCAAACTTTTTGTTCACTCGAGGCCTTTGTCACCTGACTGGAGATGGCAAAATAAAAACAGTGATACAAATGGACAAAAACTGCAACAACTGTCTGGTTTTCTGTCTCTAAAATCCCTGCTAGTCAGGTTGTCAAAATGGCCTGGCTTGTTTAAAAGACTGCTGAGCTCTTAAAAGGGGTTTTTGTTTTGTTAAGTCAAGTGCAGGATGTTTGTCCCAAAGGTCTTGATAAACATTTTTTATAAATAGAATATACACACATACATATACTGGGCTTTAAAATACTTATGACTTAAATTCCTCGTAATAAAAATACTGAAAGCAAAAGTATTCCCTGGCCCCTTCCCCTCTTTATTTTTATTTTTTTTAAGCAATTGCAATATTTTCCTGTGTAATCTGCTGAACATTAAGATTTTATTTTTTTTTACTGATGTGTGCACATTTGGTTACTTAACAAAACTAATTGCTGGTAGTGGCACAAAGTCCATAAAACCAGGAGGCTTTACATCACAGATCCAAATACTAATGGACGTTCTGAGAAATTCAGGCATCTCTTCAGAATTAAAACTCTTTTTAATAAAACATTGAATAGTTTGAGTTGGTCATCTTCAGGATGAACACAATGTGCTGCCTGTGATGCTCATTAGAGGTTTTTTTTTTTTTTTTTAAATCTGGTTAAGGATTGTAGCTTAAAATTGAAATAACAAAAATGTACGATATTTGAGAACTAACATGAAATCTGCTAAATGAGCTGACAATTTACATTAAAAACAAAAAAGGCTGATTTTATTATGATTTTAAGGGTATCCACCGTCACAGGCTTCCTCATGGCTCATTACGTTGCACATTCGTGTACAGTTTCCTCTGCAGGAGCATCTGTTGTTTGTGTGTATGAAAACATGGCAGCTGCAGACCTACCCTGTCTGAATGCCTCACACTGTACCGTGAAGATGAATCACCCTCGTCTCCACACTGGAAAAAAGGAAGGAAGCTTGTTGTCCTCAGTCATCACACGGGGTATGGTTCATCTGACTCATGAGGATTTTTATATCCTGTGTGTTAAAAGAAATTCTACTGGATGACGGAGGCCCAGGACAGAACTGTTCGTCAATGATTGACCAAGCTCGGCAGGTTTATCAGGGTGTGTTTGGGCTGCAGTTGACCTTTGAAGTTGCATCATCTCTCACATTTACTGCATCAACAGACAAAATTTAACTCCGAGAGCCATTGTTTTAAAATCTAATTTTATTTATAAAGCATTTTTCAAGCAAAGCAACACAAAGTACTTTACATAAAACCAAGTATGCATGTTAACAATTTAAAAGACCTCCACACACCAGACTATGCATGTAACAGCAATTTAAAAATGCACCCCATCGTCTCGCACACAACCATACATGCACACCCAGCCCTACCTGTTTCTGCACAAACACAAACTCCCATCTCTTTTTATTGTGTCTTAAATGAATGTAGGTATAAAAATATCNATCTTTTTATTGTGTTTTAAATGAATGTAGGTATAAAAATATCAGTAGCATGAAAGGTTATTCCAGACTTCTTCAGGCATGTTTATAATTAAATGTAAATAAACATGAAGCCAATTCACAGATTGAAGTTCTGGAAAAGCACCAGTTTGCATATAGGTTGATAAATGGACCCATTATTTTCATAAATGCCTTCATTTCTGATTAAATTATTTTGACCATATTTGGAAAGGGCGTTCCAGGGGCACGCCGTACGTCACCTCTGCGTCACGTCCGCTTTTCCCTTTCCAGTTCGAGCTCTCAACATGGCGCCGGTAAGCTTGTTTAGCTCCGTATACATTCACGTAGTTAAATGGTCATTTAATTATTTTTATTTAGTTATTTTTTTAACTTTGTTCACGAAGAAGTTTAGATATCAATATCTGAGCTAAAAATACACATTTGTAAGAGTTTTTTTTTTTTTTACAAAGAACAGAACACTGAAGCTAACAGTTAGCATTAGCTTGTACCAGTTTGATTACACGTGTTCAATTCACCAGTCAGCGTTGGTAAGAAATGGTTTTATGTGAAGAGTGATTTTGCCATTCTGGGCCATTACTTGAGCATTACTGAAGTTAGTTTAAATATTGCGTATGATCCGCTGCTCTTTTCGGCTTAACCTGCTACCCGTCTTATGTAATATATATTAACACATATTAGTGTAGATATGCATTTAATAATTGCAGGGTAAGCCTACATGTTATCAGTTTGTGTAGCACTGAGTGCAGGCCCATACCCTTAAGCAGGATCTTAACATTCACATTATGAAGCAAAAATAAAGACAAAACAGCAGAGGTGGGAGATTGTGCCAT
>CM047992.1:1840396-1852276 GCA_026261665.1 Melanotaenia duboulayi | reverse complement strand
GCAGCGAGAAAACCTGGTTCAGAGCCACGCAGTGGTACAGAGCTGGAGAAATTACGCACTCTGCCCAGAGGCCCCGGGAGCCCAGTTCGTCCATGCGAACGCAAGTAGCCACCGTATAGTCACAGGTCTGGACCCAGTCGTTGGTTGCTGTGGCAACGATGAGGCCGACCCAGCCCGCGCAGCTCGCCCCACTGCCCGTGAGTTGCCTGCAGATTTGCGCCATGGGGAACTGCCGTGCGTTTTTACGCGTTCGAAATCAAATAAGTTTAAACTAGTTTTTGGATCTCTGGGACTTAATATTCTTTAGATTTTTTCTTTTTTCTGTCAGCAAAAAAAGAGGAACTCTATGTAGGTTGTACCCGTTTAACAAATAAAAAACGCACAGAAAGTTTCAAAGCAAAACAAATGATCACACGTTTAGCAAATGAAAAAATGGTCTAAAAATGGCAATATAGTGAAAAATATATGCAAAAATAATTAAAAATCATTTATCTCTATTTTAAAGAAGATAGACGTATTTAAATAAATCCTTAAAAAGTTCCAAATTAATCAGCAGTTTTCCCGTTTGTGCGCCCCGAGTCTCCTGAGGAGGAAGATTTATCATGGGGTGTGGTGAAAAACGCACCGCTCCGTCCAAGGCCAATCAGAGCTCATGTGCCATCCTAACATAAACCAGCTGCAGAGAGGAGATATCCTCAGAGAAGAAAAACAAGAACTTATCAGACAAGCAGCGGGCACAGAATGATCGGAGACATTTGGAGGGAATATGTCCAAACTTGAGTTTTTTAGCATTTCAAAGAGCGTCAGAAAGGAACTTTGAGACATGAACATAAATCAGGTTATACTATAAAGAGATAACTGAGACACTCAAAATCACAGGAAATAAAAAGCCTTTATTAATATTAATATATATATATATATTAATATATATATATATATATCCGATATAAAAGCAACCACAGATTAATCGGAAGAACAAAGCGCAAACTGAAAGTAAGGTTGGCTGAACGTAAGTACGCAATAAGAACTGGTAATCCACAATATCTTGGTAACTGTGAGCCATTAAAGATATCAGGAATAGAGCAGAAAATTCAGTTAGAGGCGGAGACAGACTTAAAACTTAAGACTTCTACAAACAGAATCATTCTGGATTTATACACTAAAAGCTGAACAGTGCAGGTTTGAATGGGGAACTAGATTTCTCTCCTTTATTTTTTTTTTTATAGCGGTCTTGTCAATGACTACCCTGTGGTTTCTTAAAGCAATAAGGAACAATACCTATCTAGATGTATGATTATATATGCATGTTTCTTTTAAATATGGTTATATTATGTAANTGTATATGATTATATATGCATATTTCTTTTAAATATGGTTATATTATGTAATGTTAACCTGTTTGTATAGAATTTTTAACTCTGTTTTCATTGGCAGGTCAATTATACCACGTGACCTGCCCACACAGAGCAGCTGCAGCTGATTTTCTATATGAATCAAACTGACAAACATTTCATCATTTGCCTGATGAAGGCCTTGTTGGCTGAAACGCAGGCATGTTTATATAGATTTAATTAGATTAGCATGGCTTAAAAAAGGCTTTTTATCCCCTATCTTCTTGAGTGCCTCAGTTATCTCCTTTTAGTATAACCTGAATCCCTGAACTGAAGAGCACCAGAGGAATAATATTCTGCACACCCAAGCAGCGCTCCAAGCTTTCTTTTCCTTTTATGAATTCAAATAAGTCTGGTTGATAAAACAGGTGTGTGTAGGACAAGACCTCACTGAGGCCCTCTGCTGGTGTTCCCTCTATTCTTGTATAAAACACCTTCAATCACTCAAAACAAGATAAATCAATATATTCTTTTGTTTAATTATTCATTTATTAAATAATTTCAAGCATGATACCATAAAAATGTGACGATTGAAGACACCAGTCTCTACCCTGTTAGTGACTTTTTTTTTTAAATCGACAGACATGTTTTTGTCCAGAATATATTGATATAAAACATTAAACTTTTATTAATCACTTACAAAGTCTACGTGTTATTGTCGTTTTTCTTTAACACACACTGGTTATGGTAGCTACGGGATAGATTTGTCACTGACGTCACGTTTCTAAAAAAACTAAATAGACAAATTTAATATATTAAATGTTCAAAATCCTTCATGAAATAGCTTGAAATTTACACTCCGGTGGCATGTAAAATATACACAAACTTACAAAAGAATCCCTCTCCAGTCTCCTGCTACAGTCAGAGGGCCTAAAACAGATGATTTTCTTATGGACTCTGGCATCCGCGGGCCTCTGCACCCCCGTTTCTGTCCACTAAGGCCACACCTCGATTTATAATCTCATAATTTATAATTTACCATTAATTTCCTCTTTTTGTGACTTTTTTCTGTCATCCTTGGTGTCAGCTTTTGTCTTCTGTAGCCACACAAATGCTTTGCAGATTTTCCTCATGGTTCCCGTCTTTATTGCCTTTATTTCCTCCGTACTAAACATGACCTTTTTTCACCGCCTTTCCATGTCAGTTCTTCCCTCACTGGTTTTTCAGCGTGTTGATGTGAGCACAAATCTTGAGAGCAGGTCCCAGTTTGATGTTCATGCTGGTCATCAGATGGTCCTCAGTCAGCAGCAGCAGAGCCTGGCCGTCGATCTCCTGCACCCGGAAAGCCTCTGCAACGTCGCTGCAGCCTGACACGACAACACAAAACTATTAGGCAAGTTTCTAAAATAAATGTCATTTAGCCTTTTTAGGGTCATGTCGAGAACTTTGTAGCATCAAATAATAACAACTTAGTTTGAAATTTGGTTTTTAAATATTTAACATTTATACCATTTAACCACGACACATTTAAAGAAAAGAAAAGACTCCACACAGACAGAACTTCTTCTTGATGAGGCCTTTTTCTTTTTACCTCCTGTCTGAAATGGCATACCCAAAATGAATGGCATATGTCTTCATTATTAAAAGGGCTGTATAAATCTGGTCTCAAAATAAAGCTGAGACATGAGAGATTACAGAAGTGTCAGAATCAAGACGTTTGTTTCTGTGTCAGAGTAAATTCACCAGGCGGGTGCACAGTAGAAAATGTAAATAGTTATCTCCGCCTAAAAGAAAACCACATTACTATTGGTGAAAACATGAAGACAGCAGCCCAGTTCATCTAGGGATGACTAGAGTAGTCATAGGAATGAGTAAAGTAATGTAAAAACAGAAGCTAAAACGGTGAAACTGAACAGTTTTAAAGATGTTTTAACAGCGGTGGTAGGCGGGTAAATATCTCAGGAAGCCATCAGCTGGTGTTGATGATGGACACCTCTATCAATGGTCAGAGTCAGCAGAATCCAGGGATATCCCCCAAATTCACCCAGAAACACAATGAGGATCCAGAAAGACGTAAAGCCTAAAATAGTTTATCATAGGATTAATTAATATTTTATTATAAAACCACCTTCATCTCCATGGAAACTACCAGGACCTTCATGGTTCATTTCTAGTAAAGGCAGAGTCATTGAGAGTTTTTAGAGCTGGAGTGAAACTTTTTACCACAAAACAGCAAAAGTAGGACATGATTTATGACTTAGTGCTTTTCTTTTTTTCTTTGGCTGCCAGCTCGGACAGTTTTTGTCCCTCCGTGATGAGGAAGACTTCTCTGTACTCAGCAGAGTCTCTGCTTTCGTATGACACCTTCTTTGTGTGGTTTGCTTGAAGTGGAGTATTTATGAGAAGCTCTAAAGCTCTTTTCTCTGAGTGACGTTCTTATGTTTTTGTTAAATGCCCATATAATTTCTTGGGGTTTAAATTGTGCTTTTTGGATGCCTGTGCTTGGTGTAGTGTTTCAGCCGAGTTTCTCCCCATCATGTTAGGACTGCTGCTTCTTAGTGTGTGCTGCACATACCTCATGATGCCCCCTGTACAGGGGGCTCTTGTCAAGAAGAGGTTTGCAGGGTGCAACAATAAATATCTGTCAGCTATTTCCATCTTAGTGCAGAAAAACAGGGACGTTACCACCATAACACACGAGCAGAAGAATATTGTTTAGATGTTGAAGAGATGGAGGACCCTGTATTTAACAATCTGAGATGATAAAGGCTTTTAACAATTAAACAATTTATATATTAAGGGTTTCTTTCCTCACATCTCGTTGTTCTGATATTTTCAAATTCGAAATTTTATATCAAAGTGCTTCCCAAGGTAGTCCACTGGGTTTATTTCTCTAAATCCAGACTTTCAGAAATGTCTCCAGGAAGACGAATGTGCTGAATGCCACGGCTCAACTTCCGTATCCATTTTTCTTTTTTGTATCGGCTGTGCTTGGAAGGAACTCGCAGCCGTACTCTTTGATGGCTCTGTTTGGGCTTCCTCATGCACCAGCACAAAATGAAATGACAGCTTTTACGTTGTTGGGACGCCGCCGTGTGTTATTGTACCGGAGTTCTGCTAAATATCATTATGGCTCAGGGACACAGCGCTGTTTTAAAAGCTTGAGAAAATAAAATATGCACCGTAGGGATCTACAGATCTGTTTCTTCACTAATGGCGCCCTTTAAATTTCATATTTAAAGGATTACCGGTATCCCCTGGTAAATGTGTGCCTATTATTCCAGGATATGGACAGATAAACAGAAGAGCTAAACCGTGGGGAGTTCTTGTCTTGTTTTTAATGTTATGTGTGACTGTTTAAATATATTTGATGTATGCTTATGTTTATTTACTTTATAAACAAAAAATAAATAATGTGTATATTTTGTAATACTTGTCAAATTGTGTTCTTTTTAAAAGAAAAAGAAGCGATGGGAGGAATCAGTGGCAGAGCTGTTCTGTAAATGTATGATGAGCGACTTTGAGCTTAGAATCGTGGCAGTCGTTTTAGTCTCACTGCTGACGCGTCTAAATAAGCATAACATGCGTAGTTNTTAGAAACGTGGCAGTCGTTTTAGTCTCACTGCTGATGCGTCTAAATAAGCATAACATGCGTAGTTTGTCCTCCTGCAGCAGGGCATGTGCCTTCCTTCACTCCTCTTTTCCAGTCCTGTTGTTATCATCGGAGAAGGAGCCGGCTAGAAATGACAACAAGCAGCGAGGGAGGAGGTGTCTCGTCGATGGAGGGCGATCGTTCGCCAACATGGAGAAAAAATCTCACAATCCGTCGGAGATCCAGGTTTACTGTGTTATTGATAATTAATAAGATGAACGAGCTGCAGAGAAGATAAACTACCAGCCGCTGTTTGCTGGTTAGTACACACAGGCAGAAAATAGCTTCAGTAAACTACCTTGTTGTTTAGAACCAAGCAAACTTGCTGCGTTTGTGTCAACCACATGATCGACGTCCGATCTGATCGCCTGGTGTTTATTCCTGCTGCTCATGGTTTTGAAAGTTCCTGTTTCAAAAACGTTCCTGTTTCATTTGAANACCTGGTGAAAATTCCCGTTTCAAAAACGTTCCTGTTTCATTTGAAGTGCTTTATTCGTGTATATGTGACCCTGAATTGCAGTAAACAGGTATAGATAATGGATGTTTGTTGGTTTAAATCTGACAAAACGTCCTTGTTTTCCTGCTCCTGATTGTTTCCTCAGTCCTAACTGATGCCACGTGTGTCTTGTCAGCCCCTGAGTTTATATACAATCCTGTTTTCTTCCTCTTTGCTTGTAAATCTGTCTGTTCACGCGGCCTAACGTGGGCCTGGGCCAATCCTCGTGCCCTCCTGAATTCCTGTTGTTTTTTTATTGCATTCGATTTTCTTTCGTTTATTTTTTTAATTCTGCAGCAAACTGGAAGTCCTGTCTTCTCTAGGGTTGTGTATTTTTCTGTGACTTTGTACCTTGAGAAAGGTGCTCAGAGTGATAAAACACAAACCCATCTTTTAGTTATTAATAAATATGTATTAAGATAACATCAGGGCTTGAAGAAGAAAATCTTCTTATCTCTGTCTCCACGGCGTTGGGCTCTCTCTGTCTTCCAGATGCTTCATGGTTATTTTGTTGAGACTGACAGTTTGGGGTTAGAAGAATGCACGTTACCTCACCTTGTGGTTAATTTAATCGTTTTGCGAAACATATAATTGGTTGAGTGGAGCCAGAGAGGCCACACACAAACCCCCCCGATCATCTGCTGACGGTAAGGACTCAGAGTACTGCTGTAAATCAAACCGACACTTTTAGTAGAGGCTGCCAATGCAGAGGAGGCGGAGTGAGCCTGAGGAGGAGCTCAGAGAGTAAACCAACCTGGCAGCGTGTGAATGAAGGCGGTCACTTCCTCCACGGTCCACTGGGAGGGGGCGGGCTTGAACGTAGTGGTGGGCGTTAAGGGCGTGGAGGTCGTGACAGCAGGCGCAGATGCTCTCCTTGCTCTCCGCGCAGCCCTGTGCTCCATCCTGGCTGCCATGGCAACCACATGATCCTCCTCCTCTCTATCATCATCCTCCTCCTCCTCTCCGCATCCCTCCACATCCTCCTCCTCTTCTTCCTCGTGCTCCACTGCTGACGCTGCCTTCTCCTTCCCCTCCTTCTCACGCCGGCTGGAGCTCCAGAGATCCCGAGGCTGGAGGGCGTTGATAAAACAGATTTAAGTCTCCAGCTAAGATGTGTGAAAAATGATCAAACCAAATAATGAAACTGTTTTGATTAATGGGAACTTTTTTCTTTTGTTTTGGATCAAAGAGGAAAAAACTTGGAGTCACTGAGCAGAAAGACGGTTACGGTTCCTGCGCTGCAGCTCCTCAGGCTTTATAAACAGCATAACTTATCTGAGCACTTTATTAATGAAAAACAATATTCTTCATTAATCAGGTTCCAGTTTTTAAACCAAATCAGCCTGGATGAAGCTTTTTAATGGACTTCTTGTTTCTACTTGCTTCACATTTTAAACATATCTGTCTGGAAACAAACAAAATCCTCACCAACCACATTGATAAAAATGCTAATTACATGCACTGGATTCCTTTATTTGATCTGTATTTATTATCCATTATATTATTTTAATTATTTTATTAATATATAGATATTTTTATTTATTTATAGAGCAGTTTTATGTAATCTGGGTTTTAACCCTTTCAATCCCACTGTGTCAATGTCATTCATTATTATAGTACAAATAAAATAACACTGAATGAACATCCTCCAATATCATGATTTAATTTGTTTTAATGGCAGAACTGTCGTTACCACAAGTCCATCATATGGTTTTCATCCCATTTCTAAAGAGGTACCTTTTTTACAAATATTTTACTGAAAATTAAACAGAAAAGAAGAAAAATGACAGAATAATTATTTCTTAAAATGAAAGTCACCAACCCTTTGCAGTTTGAGGGCCCAGAGCCTTATGGTGGGAACCATTTGACCAAACTGGATATTTAGAGGGTTTAAGGTGAAATAATCATGAGTGTCACATCCCCCGGCCCACAGCCTGTAAATGTGTAAATTCTGCTGTTCGGTTGCACCAAGAGGATTGGTTACAGATTTGGCTGAGAGCTCCCGCCCCTTCCTTCTCTTCGGTGATTGGTTGATGCCCGGACAGCTCCACCTACAGCAGGACCAACCTTCTACCCCACCTCTGTGATTGGACGTCACAACTCCCGTGAAAGGACCAATCTGAGGGACTCTGGGTCTTTAAAAAGGAGGAAATGCAATCATTGGGGGCAGCTGTGTTCCTTACCTGCACAGTTAGCCAGCTTGGGATGGTAGACGCTGGTTGTAGTTGACGCTGGTTGTAGTTGACGGTGGTTGTAGTTGACGGTGGTGGTTTGTAAGCCTTCAGATTTCCTGTTTGTTAGTTTACACCATCGTGTTTGGTTGAGTAGAAGAGACACTCTCACCTTTGAGTATTTTTGGTTAAAGAGATTTTGGTTGACTTATTTTGTGTATTTGGATTCGTAGATAATTTAAGTTATGTTCTCATTAGGAGACGTTTTGTTTGAAATTGATCATTTTATTTGTATTTCTAGTTAATTGTTTAGATATAAGTTGGTTTATTTTCCTTTTTATAGAGTTAATTGTACTTGTAATTGTTACCTAATTAAGGACACCTTTTGTTAAGTATTGAGTTATCTGGATGTGATATATTAGCTGTAATCGGACACTTTTTGTTATCTATTGAGTATATTTCTTTGTTTGAATCTGGGGTTTGTTAATAAATTATTGTATATCATCTTGTTAGTCCGGCTTGTTTTGTTATCAACCCCGATACCCCTTGTTAAAGAGAGGGTCGTAACAATGAGCAACTTTACAACACTTTAGTATGTTTACTTGGAAATGATTTAAAAAGCTGAGATTATATGTGGAGAATTTATATTCTCCTTTAGGTTTAAATATCACTACTGGTTTCAAAGTGCTCNCATTCTCCTTTAGGTGTAAATATCACTACTGGTTTCAAAGTGCTCCGCGACCCGTCGTTGGTATAGAGGATGGTAGGTGGATGGATGGATTTGGTTTATGGGTTCCTACCAGCCGCAGCAGGAGAGGTTTCCCAGGTACAGATTCGGCCCGGTTCAGGGCCGGACGAGGCCTCTCCGATCGGCTGCCTGCACTCAGAGCTCGCAGGCGCTTCGTCAGCCGCACGTTGAACCTGACAGAGGAACCAGGAGAGGCTGTGAGAGAAACCGAAACTTCCTCTTTCTGCAGCTTTGATTCACACTCAGCTCTGCATATAACACCTGTGTGCCTCTGCATGGGAACCACACACCACATCCTGCTGCAGCAGCAGCAACACACACACACACACTACACCACACCACAGCTTCCCCTCCTTCACTTTTGCCCTGAAGCCAATGAAATGTCTTACCCGCGTGCACATGAAGTGGAGCAGAAGCGCTTGGAACGCATGAAGTTGTGGGCGTGGCCTCTCTTCCCGCAGAACTGACAGTGCAGCACCGTTCGGTCTTTATGGCCCGACCCTGTGTGACACAAACATGTTCACGGTCAGGTGTGTTTTATTCATTTATTTTTATTATACATTTATTTTACCAGGCAAAGAAGAAAAAAAAATCCCACTGGGATTAAGATCTTTGTCAAGAGGTTAGCAGCACACGTGTTAAAATACACATTCAAAGAGCATAGATTAAAAACTAATACATTAGTACATTTATACAACCGAGATTTTTAAGCGCAAACATTTTACCTGAGAGCAGGAAGGCTGCACAGATTTCTACTTTCATACTTAAAGATGCACAAATGTGCTGCAAGGGCCACTATATGAAACAGAATTACTGTTTTTGCTTCACCATCACGTTTATCCTAATGTCACTTATATTTATTAAAATATAAATTCATCATGAGATTGCTGATGTCCCCTCAGTTATCTGGCTTTTTGTCCGTCTATTGTTTTCTCTGCTTAACCTGTGTTTATATTATTAGTTCATGTGTTCATGCTTTCATACTTTCTTTCCTGTTGGATAACAGATGAACGTTTTTCCTTTTTTGTTAATATAATTAGACTAAATTAAATTAATAAAAGTGTCAAATTGTTGTTTGAGACCATAAAAATGACAGATAATACAGTTGTTTACATGATGCACTGGCATCAGAAAATAGTGAAAACCTTTTGCAGAGATTTTTGAAGCCCAAATAAATGTCCTTTATTTAATCCAAAACATTGGAAAGCTACGGTGGCCTTGAAGCCCAAAACATAAAACAATATTTCATGCAATGCAGTGACGTTTAATTTTTACATAAAGACAGCAGGTTGACTTACTGAGTCGATAATCAAAATCAAACGTTCTAAAGGGGTTCGCCATTATCTGGCTTAACCAGTCCTAACAATCAGAGGATACCCTGGATATGCTGAACCTGGCCTCAGATCTGATGTGGTTTATGTGCCAAAATAGAAATGAAACCACTGTTTTCTGCCTTCCCTTTAACTGCTGTAGCTGAACCTTAGTCAGCTCAGGGAAAGCTGCAGACGCTCTGATGCATGAAATGTTGATGGATGTAGTTTGAGAACCATCAGTTTTATCAGAGTTTCTTCATCAATGTCGGCTGTTTAACTTCAGTCTGTTGGTTTGAGGACAGAAATTATCACCATGGAGACGGTTGGTGAGATGATGATAGAAATCGTTCAGTCGATACAATAAAGTAAAAACAGGCAAATTTCAGACATAATNGTTAATATTTGTCGCATCGGCTCGTTGAGTTGATACAATAAAGTAAAAACGGGCAAATTTCAGACATAGTCGCAAATGGGGATAAATCATGATTAATATGTAAGCTGTGATAAATCATGATTAATTCATTTGAAAGCTGTGATTAATCAGATTTTTAATCTCAAAGTAAAACAGTCAATCAGAAGACTGAGAAAATCCCGTTCTAACTGGTAAGCTCGGTTCCTCTCTGCTAACCTAAGTTCGTGTTTCTTTCCCCCTGCAGGCTGCTCAGAGTTGTATCAGGTCACATCCTTTTTATTATTATCTGAGTGTTGCATTAATGGATCATTCGTTTTAGTTTAAATTTACTGATACAGTTTAAATTTTACACATTCAGGGACCATTTCAGATGCCACTGAAATGGTCCCTGAATGCAGCATACAGTTTAAATTTTACACTCTGCGTGTGGGTTTAAATGTCCGACAGAGTTTTCACTCTTACTGGTCCCGGGGTCGTCTGTGTCTCCTCCCTCCTCTTCATCTGAATCTGTCGAGTGCTCAGGCTGTTTTATCGGGTCCTTGACAGGAAGTGCTGCTCTCCCATTGGTCCCGTTGACTTCCTGCGGTTTGGTCACCTGCTCTGGAACCAACAGGGATGAACGGCTTACCTGCATCAACACAACACAGGTAAGTAAATACAAGGTGATAATAATCAGCAACTGAGGTCTAAAGACATTTCTTTTCAACAAAAGCTGTGACTCCCTCTCAGACATCTTTTAGTTTTAGATATTTTTAAAAAATGTTTACTTTTAATAAAGTTTTTTTTTTCTTTCTTCAACCTGTAGCCCGTTGAGATCTTGCAATATAAAGTGCATTATAAATCCAATATATTATTATTATTATTATTTATTCTAAGGTTTCACATCATTCTGACAAATAAAGCTTTTTAAAGTACATATAATGCAACCTGAATTGATATTATCAGCCCAAGTTATTCAAATACACAGAAGCTCTGAAAGGATAACATTTATGATTTAATTAATTTAATATATTAAAAGTTCTTCTGAATTTCTTTTTCTGAAATTTGTTTTTAGCATTAAGAAATGTTAACATTTATTCTTAAGATTACATCTGGTGAGAAAAACATCAGTGAAGAAAAACTTAATTCTGTTTTATTTTCTTCCTTATGAAAAGATAAAGCTTGATAAAAATATGTAGATTTTATTAGTAACAACAATAATAATAATAATAATAATAATAACTTACATAAAATAAAATCAAATAAATTAAAAGTGTGCTTACAGGAAAAGGCTGGAGCCCCTCCTGAATGACGAATCCCTCCACCAGGTGAGTCAGAACCTGCCGTCCCTCAGGCCACGCCTTCGGCTCCCAGGGGCCGCTCAGCGATTGGATGAAGCTGTCAGACTCTTCCTCTGACTGTCCAACAGGCCCCGCCCCAGTTTCATCCATGTGCTGCGAATCACACACCTCTTTGTCCACTTTCTCTGTCTCGTGCTGTGACAGGCTGAGGTCGGTCGGGTGGGCGGTCTGAGCTGAGAGGAGGGGAGGAGGATTCTCTGCTGATGGGGTGATGAAAGGCGAGGAGGGGGGAGACTGGGAGGAGAGGCTGGACAAAGCTGGGAAGAGAGGGAAGAAAATCATCTGATAAATATGATGTTTCAGTCTGCGTTGATCCAACCGTCACCCCGATGTCGGAGTTACTGATAAGTTTGGCTCTGTGGTGAATGATGGGTTCCTAACAACAATAATCTATCTATCTATCTATATATGTATCTA
>CM047992.1:1448021-1462382 GCA_026261665.1 Melanotaenia duboulayi | reverse complement strand
AAGAGTAGCATCTGCATTAGATCCAGCTAATGTGGATTTGAATAAAGGAATAAAGTCCTTTAGGACCCCCAGGGTCCCCCAAAGAGCACAGGGGGTCCCCAAGGCTGTGAACACTCAGAGCCATTGTGATTAATGTCTACACGGTGCTCCTATAAAAATAAAAGTAAGTAAGGCTATATGTTGTCCATTTAACGTTGGTTTTATCAAAGGACAGGACTCAGTTATTAATGAAAGCATAAAACCAAGTATGGTTTCAGTACAGGACAGGACAGGGGTCCGTGGCTTTTTAGTATTTACATGAGGGGACCTTCAGGGAAACAGGTTGGGAACCACTGTTCTATTAGAAACCAAACAACCACTTCTCTTCAGGTCAAGATCCAACATCCACTTGCATCTTTAGGACAGGGACACTTCTTTGAGAACAGTAACGTGCCCATGTTGGACAGGGAAGACGCTGTGAGGAGTGAAAGACGCCATCTACTTTCAACTAGAAAAAAACAACATTAAACAAAGTAGGAGGCCTCAGATTTCATCCGTCCAAACAACTACAGTTTAGCCTCCATTCGCACCTGTGATCAAAACACACCACATGTTGGTCCCGGCAGGTGAGCGGCTCACAGGTAACAATCATCTGAACAACCCACGTGATGGTTGGGCTGGTCACCGACAATCGTACTGAAAATCTTTATGTAATTATATATTTATTGTTCTGAAATCAAACATGTTATCTGTTCGTGTGATAAATTAATAAATTCTGGAATTTATAAAAGGACAAAAAAAATGTCTAGATAGGCAAATAAGACTTGATGAAGCAAAACGAGCAGTAAAAATATGATTATTTCATACAAGAACAATAAAATATCCCTTTACTGGATCTGATGGCAGCTCCAGTCTGAAAGCTCTGAAACCAGGATGTGTTGAAGATGGTCAGAAAACAACAAACATCACAATCTGGTGGAAGAAAATCATGTTCTCATCTGAACAGAGAAGTTTCATCTAAAATCCTGCAGCCAGTAAGTCTTTCTACATGAATTCTCAGGTGAGCCACCGACCTGGAAACGTCCACCGTCCTGCCTCCCAGACGGGGCCCTGATCACCAGAGCTGCAGCAGCCGAGTTCACAGCTGCATGAAAAGCTGGAAAGATTCATTATTTGTAGTTTAAAGCACTTTATTTTATTTTTATACAGTTGTAATTTACTTCAGGCATTAAGGGGTTAAACTTAAACATACTAACAGCTATTTATTCTTTTGACATGCATGAAAAAAAAACCTTATCTGATGACTTGATCCATGGAATAATTGATGAAATACTTGATTACTAATCGTTGGCTGTATCCTGTGTCTCGACATAAAATGAGAAATAACGTTTGGATTTCTGAGGACCAGAGATGGACGAGGTGATTGTCGTGTGGTGCTGAATTAAAATACAAAACACAGAAAAAATAAATTAATAAATAAATAAAAAGGATTCTTTTAAAACTCCTAATGAATCAAATCTGCTGTAGAAACACAAGAAGAAAGAAGCTGCTGCTTCTCTGAGGTTTTCATGTAAACTGTGGATCCTGTGACGTCGGACATAAAGAGGAGAGGAAGACGTTTACATGTGCAGCTTACAGAGGAACATGTGCTGCCGCTCACACACGTCTTCCTTATTTCTGCAACACAAACCTCAAAACTTCAACCAGCAGCACAGCTGAGCCGGACTGAAACTCTCTAAATCACTGTTATTAAATTCAAATTAAGTACAAAATCAAACAGAATCTGCTGAGAACGGAGGTTTTGGCCTGAAGGTGGCGCTACTTTGTGATGGGTGGAGGCAGGTGTGAAGAAGATGTGATAACGAGCCGCTGAGCCGAGCCCCGAAGAAACACCCAGAGGACTTCATTGTAAAGGAAGATGAATTAATTTAGTGGACGTTTGTTTGAGCTGTCAGCACGTGCTCTGTGTGTGTGTGTGTGCGTGTGTGTGTGTGTGTGTGTGTGTGCTCATTGCATCCTCAGCAGATTAATCTGAATTGAATAATGGGCAGTTGAAGTGAAAAGCAGTGATTGGATTAGTGATGTAATGATGTTATCTGCTTTGCCGGCTCTGTCTGTCTTTGTGTGTCTGGTGTGTGTCTGGTGTGTGTGTGTGTGCATGCTTGTGTTTCTCATGTTGTGGGGACATAAATCTGTTTACACAGTCGCATTGTGGTGACTCGGTTTTCTTTGTGGACCCCTTTTTGTCCCATTAAATGTTTAAGGCATTGTTAAAGGTTGGGGTAAGTCTGCAGGAGATGAATGGGGGTCAGTGTGATGTCCTCTGAAGGGATGGAAACACTACAGAGTGTTTCTAATAAAATGAAGGCTCCTGCTGATCCTGGGATGTTTCCGCTGGGCCGCATCAGTTTAATTTAATCTGTCACCACTGATGCTTTTACTTTTCCTTTCAGACTCCTCTCGTCACATCAGACTGGATCTCTGAAGACGACACAACATAAAGACTCAACCTTGTCAGGATACGTCGGCTAAACTAAGCTAGCTTCAGATTTTTACTTATTTATCTATTTTTTTGTCCAGAAGGTTGCGCCAGTATAGCCCTAAGTGTCTGGCAACAATTGCAATTTATTCATGTAGAGTTGCTTCAAAACGCAGCTAGGATTTAGAGTATGAGTAAAATACAACCGATTAAAGAAGAGCATCAGGACGGAGCAGCAGGTGGAGCTGTTTCTTCACGGAGTTGAACTTTTGTACGAAAATAAATAAAAAATAATAAAAAAATACTACACCAACAAAGACAATAAATAATTATGGACATGAATAAAAAGAGACTTAAACACCCACGGAAAAGGACGAAAGCATCTCGAACATGTGCCACGATCATCGGCTTGATTTAATTTCTTCATATAAGCCGTTATCCATCTTTAAACTTCAGACCACACTTCATCGCGCTTGGCTTTTGGTTTTGTTGCAGTGGTCGAGTTTTAGGGCTACTGAACACGGGCAGATGTTATTTGGCGACACGCCCCTATCGACGGCTAACCCAGCGTCCATCTTGCAGCTTACTTGCGCTGTGAGACGTCTCCAGCCTGTAGAAGTCAGTCTGATGTTGATTCTGTTGCTCTTTCCTCCTTCATTTACTCTCTTCCTCTGCTAGCGTCTTCGTTCTTTGCTTCTTTGCGTGTTTAAAACAGCTGGTGTTGTGATATCTGCGCGCTGCGCTACGTAAAGCAGATTTCAGCTGTAACATTACAGTGAAGTGTGGTTTCTCAGCCTCGGGACGCNCACAGTAAAGTGTGGTTTCTCAGCCTCGGGACGCTACTGCTTCAGAAATAGATGTCATTGTGTCAACAAACAAATCCGGGACGTGAATTTTTAATGTTGGAAAGTTACGAAGTTAAACATCATTAAACTTCTCAGAGAGGCCCCTTAATGACGGCTAATTAGGCATCTGTCCTGCATCCTGCCTCTTCTCTGAGATCTCTCCGGCCAGTAAAAGTCAGTCCAATGTTGACTTTTATTTTATCCCTTACTCTGTGCTTTTCTCTCTCTTTTACTCTCTTTCTCTGATTATGTCTTCTTGGTTTTCTTCCATGAATCAGCTACGTTGCACATTCAGAAGTGCGAGTGTGTTGATATCTGTGGCGTAGTGCTGTAAACTACAGTGCAGACAGAACTTGATGCTCTTGGTCAGTCAGCATCTTCTTCACTGGCTGCTGTGGTGACGATCTATCAGTTTGAAAGATGGTTGTGTATTAACACATGTCTCTTCTTTCTTTTCAAGCCTTCACAGCATTCTTCCTTCACTTTCTGAAGATCATGATTTGATCTAAAGTTTATTTAGTCAGTGTTGTTGCAGCATGTCGCTTTTTTCTTTTCTCTTTGTTGCTTTTTGAAACGCAGCACCGCTGCCTCACAGCAAGAAGGTCGNTCTTTGTGAAACGCAGCACCGCTGCCTCACAGTAAGAATGTCGCTGGTTCGAGCCTCTGCTGGAGGAAGGTTCAAACAGCGGCCTTTTGTGTGGAGTTTGCATGTTCTCTCCGGGTTCTCCAGCTTCCCTGCAACCCTGGACTAAACGGTAAAGAAAATGGACATAAATAATACAGCGGTCTGGTGTATAGACACCATTTTTCGTGACTTTTCAGGTTTTGCACCAACTTTTTTTGTCTCAATGCGCCGGCCGGTTCAAAATTAGGTTCAGGAACCGACACCGTGC
The DNA here is from genome assembly GCA_026261665.1 of Melanotaenia duboulayi. Lineage (NCBI taxonomy): Eukaryota > Metazoa > Chordata > Actinopteri > Atheriniformes > Melanotaeniidae > Melanotaenia > Melanotaenia duboulayi. The sequence continues at coordinate 1,458,186 of CM047992.1, read as the reverse complement.
TGATGGCCGACCAGTGTGAAAGGGCTATTTCACTTCATCTCCGCCTATGATAACGTCCTCTTGGATTTCTTTGATCTATCAGCTACGTTGGACATTCAAAATGGCCAATGTTTTGATATCCATTTGCTGGCATGTGACACAGGGAATAAAATAAAACTCAACTGTGAACTAATGCGGTGTCCTGGAAGAAAAGTTGTCTCAGCCTCAGGATGCTGCAGGACTCCAGGAACGCACATTATGGATGTCGCTGTGCCATCAGAGTCAGAAAGACATATTTTTAAGACCAAGAAGTTACTTGGGCTACATTAAGATCTGCAACAGGTTAGGACAGCTGGCAGGTCAGTGCAGTACCCTCCTCTTCCTCAGCTGTGCCGTTGTAATATGTGGAGAACTTGGTTTGACATTAGCATGTTGAAAAGTGCGTGGACACCTCTGGAGAATACGAAGTNAATTTGGTTTGACATTAGCATGTTGAAAAATGCGTGGACACCTCTGGAGAATACGAAGTCTTGAAGGCAGCATACGTTGCTATAATTTCCTGCTGTCATTACAGAAGTACCAAGAACACCGATCCAAGCCTACACCATCACAGAATCTGGTTTTTGGACATGCTGACAACAGACCGGATGCTCCTTTTTGTCTTGTGTCCGTAGCATGTGGCATCCATTTCTTCCAACAACAACAAAGACCGGTCTGACCAGAATCCAGGTTTCCAGTGTGTGATGGTCCATCCCAGATCTCAGAGTCCAAAGAAGTCCACACCACTTCCAGAACTCAGGACGAAGTTAACATGCTGCCTCATTGTAGAGCTTGATCCACATGGATCTATCAGGTATCGGTAAAAAACAGTTCATGATGAAGCTCCTTTTCACACTGAAATTCCTCCAGAATACTTTAGACATTAGAAGGAGAAAAATATAAATCCCTTCCTATTCCTTCCCTTCCATTGATCGTCCTCGGTCCAGCTTCGCTCTCTTAGACCAAACCATCATTACAATCACATGTTTAGAAATATTATTTTCTTTCTTCATTTCTACACTTAAATTGCTCCAACAAAGTAAAAGTAGAATAACTTCTGTTTTTCCATCCCAACTTTTTTCTGTTTAGGTTTGTACTGTCTGTTAGTACATGGACCGTCCACCCTCCTCCCCTCAGGCAGGAGACCCATGAGTCTGAAATGCAGGACAACCAGACTCAGAAAGTCTTTCTTTCCCTCGGCTGTCAGACTCCTGAACAGCTGATAGTCTGTAACAACGACCTGTACCTGCACCGTGACTTTATATTATCACCCACAGTAAATGTTGTTTACTGTTCATGAGTCTTATTACTTAGAACAGATATTACACACACATCCCACCGTCTACCTCAGGACGGGTTTTTGTACAGCTGATCATTCATGGCTGAATGTGGGACGACAGCTTATGTAACACACGGCACATTTATGTACATATATATTTACTCAGAGTTTATTTTATCTTATCTTTATCTTCTGTCTAGTTTTTAAAAGTTGTTTATATTTTATTTTGTCATTTNATTTTATCTTATTTTTATCTTCTGTCTAGTTTTTTAAAGTTGTTTATATTTTATTTTGTCATTTTTCCGGGCATTTCCTGGCAAAGTAAGAAACTTGTTTCTTTACTGGAAAATGACAATAAACACTGAATCTTGAACACTGAGCTTCAGCTTGAGTTTTACTCGTTTTCCTCGTGTCCTCCACCCCTGCAGTAAAGAGCTGGCTCCATTTTATTTCATTCATGTCAAATAAAGTTTAATGTTTTACTTTCCTAGTTAAGATTCATCAGACTGGAATTCAGGGTCTTTTTCTCATTTTGCAGCTGAACTTGTCCACAGTTGCAGGTTTTTAAAGTTCGAAGGATGCCAAGTGAAAAGCTGCAGGCTCCACAGAAAATGCCTAATGTTGGCAAAAGCCTGATTCAGCCTCTGTTTCCTTTGGTGGAACTGAGTTCCTCAAAAGCTCCCGAGTCCCACAGGAAATGCAGCAGCAGCCTTTCCACAGCAGGAACGCTGCAGGACAGCCTCCTTTCCAGCTGAAGCACCAGGATCAGCACCCTGACAAGTTCTGGATGGGAAAACAGCAGAAGTTATGCATTAAGTGTCTGAGAGAGCAAAACAAAATGGAGGAAAAACGGAGGATTGCTGGGACGCTTGCTCAGCATGTTTTACTGCTGGTTGTCATTATGATTCTGAAAAGCTGATAATATTTTTGTTTTTTTAGTGGCAGGTTAACCAATCAGCATCAAGCTTAACACTGGCTGAAACTCCTTCCTCTAAACCTTTCCAGCACATTTTGTGAAGGTGTCATTGTTTGGTGGAATAAAACAGCTGTGCTTCCGGGACATCGGTGCCTGCTGCGGAAACATGCCTAAACATGAGAATAATTTCCATCTGAATGGCTGCAGTCCTGGAAATGTCTGACTGAAGAGATCCACTCTGAAAGCAGACAACTGGAAACACCCAAATCCTTCATCAGCAACAGGCCCAACCAGCTCCAGACAGGCGGAGAGGCTCTTCCTGCTCTGCTGCAGCCGCCTGCAGGGGAGGAGGGGTGTGATGGGAGGAGAGATGCCTGTGTGCTGCTCTCTCTCCGGCAGGGGATGATGGGAGGAGGAGGGGTCTGTATCTGGAGATGGAAGGCTGGTAGGAATGTGGGAGAGCAACCCGATGTGCAGCGAGTGAGGAGTCGAGGTGCTCGCACTAAATTTAACAATGAGAGTCCGGAGGCAGTTTAAATTTAGTTTGCAGCTTCACTGAGTGAAGCCGGCCGAGCTGCTGCTGCTGGTATTCATATCAGGGACAATATGCACATCTTCATCGCTCTGAGCGGCGGGAAAAGGATGATCAACAAGTGCCAAGCAGTTCAGAGAGAAACTTTACTTCCACATGAGGAAATCTATGACTTTTATTTACCTTTTTAATTGGAAATACTTTAGTTAGTAGTGTTTAACTTTCACAAAACCTTTGGATTAATGACACAAGAGGCTGTGACGGGAGCATCCTGTAGGTTTAAACTCATTATGAGAATGTAGGGTGGACTTGTCTCCATCCACTGCTCCCTCCAACCTCCTCATGTGCTCGCTTTTCTTCCTGTGTCATATGAGATGCTGCATACAACCTGCTCATGTTCTTAGTCCCGTCAGAGCGATTTGTTTGAAGACGTGAAAGAAACCAGAACTGGAGTCACATGATAGCGTTTAAATCCCACAAAAGGTGTAAGAGTGTAAGATGGAGAAGATGGGGAGCGTTTGTCCTGAAATACACTTACAGCATCCCAGTGGTCACAAAACACCACAATCACATAAACCGGGGTCGACATAAAGATGGAGGTCCATCACTGTTGATCATTATGGCACCTTTATAAACCAGGTGTTGCATCAGCAGCCTTCCAGCTGGTGACAAAGAGACTCGGGTTTAAAATAATAAAAGATAATAGTACCTGCACCTCTGCTGCTTTATTTCAGAAAGACTGTCATTAAAGAAGCATCAGCCTCAGAGAAGGTGCAGAGTTTGTAAGCGGCACAGGTCCACAGAAGCAGAGGATTCTGTCTTTCTAATCTAAGAAAAGAAAAAGTAAACTTTCACTGTCTATGCAGACGCCTTTGCCATATTTCCTAACCATGCGGGTGAGTAACCCGCAGCAGGTTTGACCTGAAGTGGACGTTCGCTGAGAGGCTGCAGATCTGAAGGCTAAAGTCTAAGTAAAAAAATATTTATACAATACTCATGAGCCGGCTCATTTCTTTTTATACATCCAGGAAAATGGGAAACAGGAGCAGGGATTTATTTAAACATGCAAACATTTGTTAAATTCTGCAGTCTGGTCTTTTTCTTCATCACAGTTTAAACCCTCTGAGAAGTTTTCTGTCATCTCTTCAGTCTCCAGGAGTCGTTCTCCAGACTTCCTGGTTGACTTTCTAAAGCTCTTCTTTTGATGTGACCTGCCTTTTCTTCCATTCTCGGTCCAGATGATGCCACACTGCTTCACTAATGTTGAGGTTGAGGCTGTAATGAGGATCCATCCCTCCGTCACACCTGCTGCCACTGATGTTCAGCCCAGTTCTTGTGTCATGAGGCAAACCTCAACCTCTGATGAAGCTTCAGCCAACAGTAGATGATCTGCTGAAGGTCCACATCCATCGCTCAGGTCCTGGTTCAGGTCTTTACTGGATTTGTTCCCAGTCCATCTGGATATCACTTCCAGACCCTGTTCACCTGCCGAAGTTTTCTTAAACCTGATACTTNACCCTGTTCATCTGCCGAAGTTTTCTTAAACCTGATACTTCTTCTTTTGTCCAGTTTCCTCAAATGTTTTTAGGACGCTTCTCACCAGCTGAGCTGTGGCAGGTTTTTAGCTCTTTGAGCATCACCTTGATGTAAAAACACATTTCTGTTTTCCCTGAAATGCTCGGGTACAAGGACGGGACTGAAAATGAGTGAAAAGGCAGCCAATATGTCAAAGACGTTCAAAAAGTCTGGAGAACTGGAGATTTAGACCATTTTAATCAAGATTTTTATTTTACTTTTGGCAGACTAGAATGTAAAAAAAGGAATTAGAGAAATATTTAGTCTACTTACAAATTCCTCTTTATTTTAAAAGATACTGTCGGATGGAACTGCTTTCATTTCGATGGTAGATAAGACTGTTAGAAAATAAAAACCATAAAGTGTTACCAGACTTGTTTCACTTTTCAATTTCCTGTTTGGAGGAGAAACTTTACCCTTATTTCTCTTTTTTAGTGTTTAAAATGTGTTTAATTTAACTTTTACAAAGCCTACACAAACAGAAATGACAGAAGATGAAATATGTACAAGTAGATTCTCGCTTTTACATTTTAACACAAGCGTAGCTTCAATTTTTAGCAGCTCAGATTTTAAGCTGAATTAACCCAGGTGTTTACATAAATTAATGACTTCTTCATCTAAGCAAGTCTTAATCCTGTGATGCTGAAAAAATACTTTACATTAGATTATTTTCTCAGAATTTCACTGAAAAGTAGAGCAATGACCTTCCGCGTTGTTTGTGGAAAATAAAGCTTCAAAAGTGACCTGACTGCCTCACTGACACCTCCCTGGAAACAGTAGCACTCCCCAACCCCCAGGCTGACGGTTGGCATCCTCTGCAAGCCCAAATCCCGCGATATTTCACAATTTCCTTCCCGCTTCTGTACTTCAAGCCTCGCGATAGTTACTGCAATTTTACCTCTAGTGTGGCTGGATGGTTTCTTATCTTTTAAGACGAGTCAACACAGATGATAAAAATGGGTCTGTAAACGTCCACACAGCAGGGAGCACAGAGAGTAACTTTCTGGTGAAATGGACCTCAAATATGTGGATAATTACACTTAAAGATGATGTTTGGGGGAAATTATAAAAGTAAAAATGGCTAAACTCGTTTAAAAAGTTATGCAAAAGTCTGTTTGCGTGTTTACGGCAGAAACGTGTCGCGCAAAATGGTGACACGTTAAACGGACTTGTATAAAATCGTGTAACTTTTCTTTATAAGTGTTCTTGCTGAACGATGATGGATAATTTCTTCCTCCATCACGGCTGTTGATGCGTTAACGGCTCAGTACCGGGAGGAAAAGCAGAAGAGGTAATCCAGTAACGTCTGCTTGTGCGTAAAGACAGAGATGCTTGGTGGCCACGTCCCCTTGGAGACTGGAGAGACAACACGTGATGAGCTTTACTTATCAGGTTTAGAGGGAGAGAGACACCGAGACACGCCGAGAGATATACGGGGCGACGGAGCCTGCAGTCCCGGCAGGAATTGAACCAAGATTCGTCTCCGAAGCAAAGTTTTGCTCTCGACGACTTCTTCCTTCGAGTTTTTATTATTTTTATTTTTGTCTTTCTTCTTTCCTCCGGGAGAGGAGAGCGAAGGGAAGGGAGGAAGAGAAGCAGAGGAGGAGGAGGTGGAGGAGGGAGGGGAGGAGGGAGGAGGAGGAGAAGCCGGAGTAAAGTTTGTCCAAGTTTGCACATCCCTTCGGAAACGCCATTTTGATTCCTCTCCTCTTCGGAGCAAGTTTGCAGCCTCTCTCTCCCTTCATTTTTTTCTTCATCCCCTTCATCATCCACCATCCCCGCCGTTCATCATCCTCATCATCGCCCCCCACCACCACCACCATCATCATCATCCTCGCCACGATGTCTCGGCGCAAGCAGCCCAACCCCAACAAAGTCAAGCGTAAGTTTGCTTTTTCAGCCTCTCCATCGCTGTGTTTTGCTGCTTTCTGGCTGTTTGCTCGTTTTAATCGATGTTTGACTTGTGACTCGTTTCTGGGGGGAACTTGGGACTTGTTGCAGCTGTTAATGGTAACTTTGGGCTGAGATGTAGAGACGGTGGGGGGGATACTAGTTTTTTCTCTCCTCTCCGTGTTGCTTCCTAGTTTGATGCGCATCCAAGCGGTGGAATTCAACCCCGTGTCTCTTCCTCATTGAGTCTACTTCAACTAATTATCGCTAACAACTTCTTTTTTCGACTTTTTGTGCAACTTTATCCCCGTGTGTACGTTTTGGGCAGTTATTTGGTGTTTTTGAGCCGTTGGGAGGTTGCAAGGAGGGGTTCAAAGTCTACTCTCCACCGGAGTCGAGCATCCATATCTCGGGTGCACTTTGGTCGGAGCCTCGCTGCTAGTGGCCATGTGTAATGCTACCAGACACCGAGTTGTCAAGGTAACGGCAACTAACAGTAGTACTTCCACTCGGTGCTTTCAAAGTAAAACACCTGTTGCAGCATGTGAAAAAGGAAGTCTAAAAGGATGAGACCTCAGCTGTGTTTGAAGTCTTCCCGTTCCGTTCTGTTCTGAAAGTCATTTGTTTCTTGTCAATCAGGTGGGTTGAGGTAAAGTTTATTTCTGTTTGAATGACATTGAAGAAATGCCCCTGTGGTCAAAATGTTAGTTTGAGTGATGTTTTATGACTTGCAGAGATGCTGTGATGATATCTCCCAATATGTAAGATGTTAATTTAAGCTTCTGCTATTTTAAGTCTTCTGGTTATTTTAGGACACAACAAGTACACACTTATTTCAAAAGAGCATAAAAAGCCACATAACTATTAGTTTTCACGTGAATATGCATGTATAATAGTGTGAAATGTGATCTTAACATCAGAAGGTATTAAAATAAAATGGTGCGCACGTCTTTAATTTTGGAAAGGGAATCGTCGTGTTTCCGGACGCTGTCCTGCGTCCTGCTGCTAGCTTGACGCCTCTGCCGTGACCTTGCCCAGACATATTTAGCCAAAAAGCGACCGCTGTTCATTTACAAAGCGCACCAATGCAGAGGCAAGGCGGCGGACAGTGCCTAGTCGCCCGCTTTTTGCTCGTTTGGGGGGCTGTTTGGCGACTTTTCGCCGCATTTCCGAGACTTTTTCACCGTCTCCGGGCACGCGCAGCAGCAGCAGCATCGACGTGACGCCTGTTGCATCCACCTCCTCCTCCTCCTCCTTCCCCCTCCTTAGTCTCTCTTTTCTGTCTTTCGACATCACCTCTCGCTTTAACTCCCATTTTAATTATTAACTCATGACTAAATTTTACTTTTTAAAACGCCTCCGACCTCGAACCGTCGCCTCGGTGAACTTTTTTCTCGGCTAAAGTTAGCCGTTAGCCTCGTCGTCGGCTCTTTTTTTCCTCCTCTTTTCTTTCCGTGTTGGTACACGGCGGAGGATGCTGGCCGGGCTGTTAAATAACTAGAATAATGCGCTTTACTGTGTCAAAGAGTTTCTTATCGGAGATCCGGGTGAATGATTGACGGCGGGTTGAGTTCGGCTCTTGGACTCGCGGCGGAGGGAGAGGAGATGCACTGATGGCTCTTCCTCCCTCCGTCTCGGGCTGGACTGGTTAGATAATGGTTGCTAGGGATTTTCGCCTGCGCCTCTGCCTCCCTCCTCCTCCATGTAAAGGAACTTTAACTCCACTTTGAAACGGGGATGGGACCTTTTCTAACATTGAACCCATTTCTTCCATTCATGAATTTAAACCAAATAAACTGCACCTTTTATCCACCTCCTACCAGATGTTTGTCTTCTTCAGCCGACCTGCTTGGTGTGGCCCGTAGCTTATGTTTTTAGACTTTTTTTACAGTTTTTACTGTTTATCTGATTCTTACTTAGTAAAACACAGTGCTGAGTTAAAGTGTGTTTACAGCTGCTATTTGTGAGTTTTAAGGTTTAGCTTGTTTGAAACCTCTACAGCCCTTTTCACTGCATCATAACAAGCGGTGCCGCATATAAAACTTATCAACTTTATATGTGTTTAATCAGTTTGTATGATAGAAAATTTAAAGTGCATTATGATGAATTTTCACGATGTTGTGCACAAACCCTTCTGAAAGTGCTGCTGCGGTGACTTTGCTGTTTAACATGACTCATGAACCCACAGCTTGGCCTGATCCGGCATTTGGTTTCTATTTTCTATCATTTGGAGCTCTGAAGTGTGTTTATTATACATTTATTGTGTGTTATGGTAGATTTAGCTCCTGTGGTGTCACATTACGTTATTTACACAAGTAGAGTTTTTTAATTGAAGCTATTCCACCTGATGCTGTCTGGTCACATGACTCCTTGAGGGCTCCGTCTCTAGCTGTGAACACGTTTTAGAGTTTTACTGCTGCCTCTGCGTTGAATGTAACTTGAATGTAGTTCATGATGTGGAGCTCGATGAGCAGATTATCTTTCATTTTGTGTTTCTCATGGAGGGGCACCATGTTGCACTTTGAGTGTTTCAGGCTGAAGCTTTCCTGTGATGATAACCCACATATTCCTGCTGCGCTTGGTCCTCCTCCTCTTCCTGACGGGAGAGGAGGAGGAGGAGGAGAGATCCGGATGAGCAGTTAGCATTCCATTACGAAATTCAACACTGAGGCCGAGCTGGGCCCTCGGCGACAGGCGCTGATCTCTCCCCTCTTTCCTCTCACGGACAGGCTCTTCTTGCTGATGGGGGGGGGCGTTTAGCTCCTTGTTTCATGGGTGGAGGCGGGCTTTCAGATGGAGACGTGGGCTGGCTGGGGGAGGATGGGGGTGTTAATCAAAACATCAAAGTGGATGTGAATTCCTGGTGTGGGCTTGGATGCTGAACAGTGGAGTCAGTTTGTTTTTGACTGGAGTTACGGCCCTGCAGCTACCTGTCGGGTCATCATCATCATCATCATCATCATCGCGTTGCTGACTGGAGATTATTAAAAAAAACTCCCAGAAAGGAAAAGACTGTTAAAATCGGAGCATCTTTAAATAGAAAAATTACTCAGATGGTGAACCGGTGGATTCACCGCCAGGTGTTGCTTAACCTGCCTAACCAGAAACCCAAAGCATGCGGCGGGCATGCAGCGAGCACAGGAAGAGAAGAAGAAGAAGCTTCTTCATGTTCCCACTTCTGCTTCAACAGATGATCGATGCAGGAAGTGGAAACAGCAGAAAACACGATGAAAACATTACCGTGTGCGTTGGAGAGGCTCTCTGATCGATCCGGGGGTCCAGCTGTGTTATCCATGGACCTCACGGTGGTGTGTGTGTGTGTGTGTGTGTGTGTGTGTCTTTAAATAACAATACACACCGTGGCCCTCTGCACAACTTCACACTAGAAAATGGTGATGTGTGATGATGTATTCGATGATGTCGTTGATGGTGTGTTGTGCTTCTACACACTGAAACACAAAGAGTGTGTTGTGTGAGTGGTGTCCTCCATTGTGAGTGCTTCTGAGAAACACACACACACACACACTCGCCGGCAGTCTCAGTCGTGTAAAGACAAGATGCAGCATGAAGCCAGAGACGCTTGTTTTCACCGCACACAGGTGGAGGAGGAGTGAAACTAACCGACTGTGACTTGAGTTTATCTCCTCGTCATCACCGCCATTCGCGTTTCAGGCGGTTGCTATGGAGACGGTTTGATTGATTAAGTGATTGGGTTCAGAATTCAGCCTCCTGATTGGCTCAAGCACTGACCTCATTTTTCTTCTTATTTTAAACAAATTTTCTTCTGCAGTAAAAATGTTTATTTTAAGGAATAAAATAAGAAATATTTTATTTCTACTTTCATACTTTTCCTATTTATTTCCTAATTATGGTTTTGTGTACTTTAATTTAGTAATTTTATTTATAACTGTAATTAGTTTTAATACATTTTTACAATTTTATCTTAGTAAAAAAA
>CM047992.1:1402742-1415743 GCA_026261665.1 Melanotaenia duboulayi | reverse complement strand
AATATATTTTAGGATTCTGGCTGCTTTAATTTAATTTCTTCCAGTACAGCCATGCATGCATGCAGTTTAAGTCATCTTCATAAATATTGCATTGGATTTAGGAAATTGTGTTTATTCATTTTTAAAGGAATATTCAGCGGTTTCCCCTTAGCGTCGTACTGCCATCTTGAATGAGGTAAAGCAAGTAATAGATGGCAGATGAAGGGAGAGCGACAGTTAGGAGGGGTAATAAATAGCCAACATATGGTGACTGGATCCTGTCCTCCCCCCACTACTCTGTTGCCCATACATCCCTCCATCCCTTTCCTCACATCTCCACTGCCAAGCAAAGTGTTACAGAGTGTTAACTGACACCACGGAGGACGCGCAGATACAAGTATCCGGCCTCGCTAAAAGAGAGCGATATAAATATAAACGTAGAGGATTAAAATAAAGAATCACAGAGATGCAAGCTGGCCATGTCAGTTTGTCTTTATTGTCTCTGGAAATGCTTGTTAGCTTGCAGCTGTAAGTGTAGTCCTGCACAGCTACGTGCGTTCAAGAAGCTTCTTTTCCAAACTGAAATCATAGAAACTTGCAGCAGCCTCCCGCTGTCCACTCTTTATGTCTCAGCTGTCTCATCAGATGAAGGGAGGCAGGGAGGAAGAGGATTTATAGGCTTTAGGGAAACTTTTCCTCCCCCTCCTGAGCTCTCCCTCCATCTCTTCTGCTGGCCGTCGATCACAAGTTACATCTTCACACAGGTGCTGCACAGTAGGAGGCTTGGTAGTGGAATTTTTGGCCTTGGTGTGGCCTGAAAGGAAGATGTTAGATGGAAAACTGAATCAGTTGTGACGATTTGTTTTTAATCAACACTTTTAAGAAGAACTCTCATCACTGTCTCAGGTAGAATTAGTCTGGAAGCTCGTGGTCAACCAGGAGATTTTGTCCTTTCCTCTTCTGATCAGTTTGAAAGCCGAACAAAGCTGAGTGTCAGTCTACCCCGAATTTATCCTCCATCATTTTTCTAATGAATAAAACAGACGTCTCTCTAGGGGCTGATAGGGTTAATCTTCGTCTACCCCAAAACTAATACCCCACATCTCCTCCTTCCTCAGACACCCTCACGAGGTCTGAACCTCGGTTTGGTCCTCAAACTCCAGCAGACCTGCAGAGACGTGTCGTTATCCTCCCTGACTCGCTCACTGTGACGGTTTTCTGCTTTTGCATGTTTGTGCAAAAATGCCAGCATGTCTGCAGTGTGTGTGCATGTGTGCGCGTGCATGAGTGAGAATGAACAGATGCAGTAACATCAGCTCTCACACCGTTTGTGCACAGAGGTGTGTGTGTGTGTGTGGAATTACTGCTCAAAGACGATCGGTTTAATTTTTTTGTTTTTTTGAATATCGACTTAACGACCTCTTAGAAACAAAAGCAGAGAATCATCGGGAGCACCTGACCAAGAAAAACATCAATAACAGCAAAAATACCTTCTGATTGATGCGTACAACTTTAAGTTACAGTGGCACATTTTTTATGAATGTACAGAGATGCTTTTCTTTATTTTTGTCTTATTTGACTTTTCTATAAAAATATGAACTAAAGACACTACCGCTCAAAAGTTTGGGATCCCGATTAAAACCCATGGCAAAGTGATCCCAAACTTTTGAGCGGTAGTGTAACTATTGTTTATTTATATATGTATATATATATATAAATAATTTTGTGTGTAAGTGAAATTTTGTCATTTTTCTACAGTCAGTAGCATGATATTGGATGACCCACTAATGTCCAATGAAGTAGCTAATTTGCAAATATATAGTTCACGTCTATGAATATACTAGAAAACAGCCTTTAAATAGGTGTCCACTGTAGTGTACAGTTGGCATAAAGGGGTTAAAGACTTTTTTATGTAAACAGAAAAACTAGCTGCTACACAGATTCTGTAAGAAAGCAAGCAGACAATCATTGTGAGTACCCAGAAGAAGACAAACTGAGAAAGACATGAAAAGCATCAACCACCATTAAGACTGCAAAACTGTTACTGTTATATTTTAAATTCCTTTTACAGACTAAAACTTTCTATGTGTAGAAAACATGGCTTATACATGCAGCCATGCTTTGAAGCCATAAAGGGCTGTTCCAAACAAACATTCACACTACAGACAGGATTTGATTACCAACACCAGGTAATCAGGTAGTCGGAGGCAGAAAAAAGTGCAGTTTAACCGACGGTGATGGGTCCGGTGGGGCGATCCACCACAGGCTGATGACAGCGGTTAGTACCAGTCCGAGTAAGGCAGCATTAAAGTGCATGTGGAGGAAGCTCCACCACACTTAGAGTCGGAGCTCTTTCCTTGGAAAGGATTTAGGTGAAATGAGCTGGAAGTGACACGATGATGAAAGGTGCTCTAATGTTTCCTTTATCGTCTCCTTTACAAGAAAAACTGGACCAGTCACAAAGTTTTAGTTGGTCATATTACTAACATCAATCCAAACCAAGGCTCCTGGTTGAAGTGGTTCTTATAATCCAGAATGAAAGACATGCTTCTGATCTGAGTAGTTTTCTTGGTTGAGAGGTGGTTCTACCTGGGAGCGGCCATGAAATGGATGTGTGGGTATCAGAAGTAGGTCATGAAGTGGTGGACGGAGGTCTTCTGCTCTGATGAATCCCGTTGGTCTGGTTTCAGAGCTGAAAGTCTGCAGGATGTTGTGGAAAACCAAGTCTGGCCCTCAGATGGTGTCAGTACTCGGCACAAGAAAGATCTGCAGGCGTCTTGCTGCAAAATGCAGTCGAACATGAATCGTTAGACGAAGCAGTAGTTTGGCAGCCATCTTGTTTCTGCTCTAAGCTGATGTGTTGAAGACATTAAATTTCTGTCATTTTCTGCTTGTAGTGTTCTAAAGGACCACAGATGACATCTTTCTTTTCTTCACGTCTTCCTGAGTTCCTTGCTCCATCCCTTCCTTCTAATCTCCCCTGTTGCCTTCATCTTCCATCCCTCCTCCTCCTCCTCTTCCTCTTCCTCCTCCTCTCCTGCAGCCATCTGTTGCCGTTTGTTTCTACAGGCTGTAAAAAAGTGCTGCCTTATACTCTGTGTGTGTGTGTGTGTGTGTGTGCACCTGCCTCGGTCATGTTATAATTTGTCATGTAAGCGCATTGATACGCTCAGAGTCGCTCAGTCGTGTTCGTTCTTCCTCTTTTCTTCTTCTGCTGTCTGGGTTTCTGTGAAGCAGCAGAAGTTTGTGAAACTGTAGAAATTCTACCAGTGTGGTGAAAATGTAGCGTGAAAGCCGTCGATGCCTCCGCCGGCACATGCACCGCGACCGAGGACGCCATTTCCAGCTGTTTAGCTTACCAGCAGATCCCTGCTGCTTTTACCAGAGTCGAGAGAAAGGTCGACAGATTACTTTGCAACTGTCAGATTTTATGAATCAGGACATGAAAAAATACAAATAAAAGTTTTGTCTCCATCAGAGTTTGATGATTCAAATTGCAGAAGCACTAAGTGATGGTGAGGGGAGCGTAAACATGTTGTTTACTAGTTTGTTTTTCATCTTCTGCTGTGTAAAAGTGTCCAGCTCTTATTGACATTGTCAAACAAAAATCAGAAATGGATGCTTATTTTCATCCATCTAAGGCTTTCCTCCGGTATTTATCTGTTGCTTTTCCTTCATTCTTTCTGCTGTAGTTTTTCTTTGCATGAGGAATGTCTCACACACACTCACACACACTCGCAGCCTCAGTTGAGAAGGAGGAAGTGGTCGGCTCTGGAGAGCGTCTTCCTGTGGGGGCTGCCCAACAGGAAACTGTAATTAGCTCTCGTCTTCTCCTTCTCTCTGAGAACAGCCCCTTCTCCCATCCATCATCCTCCTTCGTTCTCTCCATCCATTCCTCGTATGCCTCTTGGTCCTGTTAGAAACAGGTGTGAGGACTGTAAACCGGACGTTTTGTCCCCTCTGGTCCAGTTGGCTCAGAACCAGATGGAAGGCTGTCCTCTGCCTGGTTGTCTCACTCCATCCATGTTTCTGCAGAGGGAATGATTCAGAAACTCTGAGGAAATTACACGCGTGCTCCTCTGTATGGCTGAAAGACTCGGGGGGAAAAACGTGAATTTTCCTGTCTGAAACCTGACCCTGCCATCGGCTGCATCCTGGGAAAGCTGCCGAGCTCCAGGGCTATTCTAATCTCACATCAACCTTCAACCTTCACACCAAAATCTGCCTTTTACCATCACAGAGGAGCCGTGGCAAATCACAATCATGCTGATCAGGATGATGCATGTATAACACGTGAAGTACTCTAGTTATGATCTTCATTTCAATAACTGTCAGAAAATGTGTAAAAAAAGACAAATGTAGCTTAAAATCTGGTGTTTGACTTTATTAAACGATAAACATGCTTACAACAGTATCCAGTAAATAAAAAGGCTTCTCTTTATTAACACTTTAATAAACACTTTTAATTTTAAAACACACAAGAAGATCGTTTTTAAGATGACAAAAAGGAAATTTCAACTTTGTGACAGCCTGAAGCTCGGGGTGATGTGTTTGTCAACGTCGAGGCGTTTTTGAGCTGCAGCGGTCGGTTACGTAGTTTCTGGTCTGTTACGTAGTTTCTGGGCTGTTACGTAGTTTCTGGGCTGTTACGTAGTTTCTGGGCTGTTACGTAGTTTCTGGGCTGTTACGTAGTTTCTGGGCTGTTACGTAGTTTCTGGGCTGTTACGTAGTTTCTGGGCTGTTACGTAGTTTCTGGGCTGTTACGTAGTTTCTGGGCTGTTACGTAGTTTCTGGGCTGTTACGTAGTTTCTGGGCTGTTACGTAGTTTCTGGGCTGTTACGTAGTTTCTGGGCTGTTACGTAGTTTCTGGGCTGTTACGTAGTTTCTGGGCTGTTACGTAGTTTCTGGGCTGTTACGTAGTTTCTGGGCTGTTACGTAGTTTCTGGGCTGTTACGTAGTTTCTGGGCTGTTACGTAGTTTCTGGGCTGTTACGTAGTTTCTGGGCTGTTACGTAGTTTCTGGGCTGTTACGTAGTTTCTGGGCTGTTACGTAGTTTCTGGGCTGTTACGTAGTTTCTGGGCTGTTACGTAGTTTCTGGGCTGTTACGTAGTTTCTGGGCTGTTACGTAGTTTCTGGGCTGTTACGTAGTTTCTGGGCTGTTACGTAGTTTCTGGGCTGTTACGTAGTTTCTGGGCTGTTACGTAGTTTCTGGGCTGTTACGTAGTTTCTGGGCTGTTACGTAGTTTCTGGGCTGTTACGTAGTTTCTGGGCTGTTACGTAGTTTCTGGTCGTTACGTAGTTTCTGGTCGATTATGTAGTTTTTGGTCGGTTACATAGTTTCTGGTCGCTTACGTAGTTTCTGGTCGCTTACGTAGTTTCTGGTTGCTTACGTAGTTTCTGCACAGGTGAAAACTTGAAAACCTTGCACTCCTCACAACTTCGGGGTAAACAGCTCTTCATCAGAAGAGTGTCTGAAATTATAAAAACATATTGATCCAAATCAGTGGAGACCAATAGAAGAGAAGCCACGTTGTTTCTGGAAATAAAGAATAAGAAAAAGTAATAAATACAACAGGAAAAGTAATAAATGCATTAATGAAGCAAGAAAAAATCTCTACATGTTGAAAAGCTTTGCTGTGTAGAAATATCCAGTTTATATAAACGCTCTTAGTCTCCTCATGTCCACCCGGCTCTCCTGTCCCCGGTCTCCTGGACATTTCTCCCACTTTACAAAATTAAGAGCAAAAACATATCATGAGCTTCATCCTGGCTGCTTAGATCTGTTGGAATTTGAAATGTTGTGATTTGCTCGTATCATTTCTGTGGCCGGCGGTGGGTTGGCGGGTCGGAAGATGGAGGGAGGTCAGCGTTGATTAACCACATGACAGGTTTAACTCAGAAAGGCTTTTATTTCTGGATTTGATCATTTGTGTGTTTTTTCTATTCCAGCAGTCATGGAAAACTCCACAGAGGAGCTCCAAGAAGAGGGAGGAGCCAACATGGAGATAACCGAGGAGGCGGAGCTAAAAGAGGAGACAACGCACAAGACCCTCAAAGGTAAGCAACAAATCAAATTTACAGAATTTAATCTGGTGAAGTTCAAGACAACGTAAGAACAAATTCATCATCATCTTCATCATCAGGAGCAATCAACGGCGTGTCGGAGGGAGCAACCGGTGGAGGAGAGAAGCTGCAGAACGGAGACCGAGGTGGAGGCGGCGAAGACCTCTCCTCCATCAACGCCATGATGTCAGCGGTGATGGCAGCAGCAGGGACCATAAATGGTGGCGGAGCAGATGGAGCGGGTGGAGTCCCTTCAGCCAACTCCTCCGCTGGTCCATCGCCCAGGTGATTACAAGGATGTTATTTTAAAGGAAGTGCTTTAAACCACAGATTTCATGACTCAGCATTTTACTAATTCAAAAAATATATGCTAATTGTTATTCTGCTGTTTGGGCGCATTACCCATAAGCCACCTCTAACCCACAGTAAAGTATTCAGAAACTTAAATATTTCAAACTACCTTCATGCTCAGAATTACTTCAGTACGTACACAGTTTCCACATTAACATAAAGCCAGTAATGCCTTATGTTTTTTTAAGTACAACCTTTTAAATCAGTCTCATTTATTTTCTCTTCATATTTAGATACGAGTTTGCTTTAAAAACCAAAGCGTCGGCATCCCACGCTGCATCAGGGCATCACGTATCCGAGGGTTAGGCTTAGGGTTATTATGCTCAGCATAATAATCAGGACACATTTAAAGTTAAAATTTATTTTAGTCTTCTCTTCCAAAGAAAGCCACTTCACTAATGTCTGTTGTAGTTATAGGAAAAAAGTACAAAATCTCTGCATATGAGCCGCTTACAGCTTGAACATCAGCTCCATACCGACTCACTCTGGCCTCCATCTGAACTTTCTACCAGTCCCAGACCTTACATGAGACGCGTCATCGCTCACTTTGATTGACAAGTTTGTGACGTCTGAGCTTCTGACGTGTTGATTGACGTTCTGTGTGTCAGCACTACAGTAACGTCTTACCTGAGTTTGAGAACAAAGTAACACCTGAGCAGTAACTTCCAGAGTTATAATATGAACTACGATAACAGAAGCAAAACAAGCTAAATAAATAAATAAAGCCTGCATCATTTTAATTGTTAAAGGAAATTCGTAATAACCAGTCCTTCTGTGCATTCGCATCCTGACATGTTAGCGCGCGTTAGCTAATTAAACGTTCTTCTCCCCGATTAAAAACTAACTTTTATTTTTTATCTAAATCTTTATTTAGCAATTTAAGAAATGCAAAGAAAATTACCAAAAATATTTTTGTACATTTTTGTGGATTGTTGCATCCACCAGGAAGCAGAAAACGAGTATTGTGAACAACAGAGTTTTTACCATAAAGTGATGCAAAAAGTCTCAGCATTATAGGGTTAAAGATTTTTTCTGCATAACTTCTGTTTGTTGCACATGGAGTGTTTGGTTTACCCCCATCCTCCCTGACAAAGGTGGCAATCACCATAGCAACCAGTGACTCAGGAGGTCCTTCATCCCTCCCGAGATGGAGACAATATTTTTCATTTAATTAATTTCATTTGATTTTATTCTCCATGGAATAATCCATCTTGGCTTTTAAGTGAGATGTCCTTCAGATTTCATGATTTAAACCTAAATTAAACGAATTAAAACAAAAAGGTATAAATTTAAGTAGTCAAGGAGCAGCAGTGGCGTTGTTACGTTTGAAATGAGCCAGCTGTAATTTTATTTTCTTTTTATTTATATATTTCAAACGTTTGCGAGTCTGAATATTAGAATGTTCTGAAATACACCAGGAGAGATTTTTACACATTTTTTACAAGACTTTAACATCTAAAGTGTCATCTGAGTCCCCGTTTGTTCAGGATTAACGTCACCAGGGGAGGATAAAATATTCCCTGTGGTTATTACTCCAGATGGGATTTAAACTGGACGTACTCAGTCAGCAGGCCAGTCAAACAGACGGTAAAGTCTGGAGTCTATGGAGTCACTTTGGTGTCTTAAAATTGTACAAACCAAACAAAGATTGTTGTAAAAGCAGAAATAATTTAGGTTTTTGAATATTTAAAGCGGTGTGTGGCAGTGAAGCAGCATTTATAGAAGGAAAAATGAACATTGATAATAAAACCTGTTAAAATATTATTTATTCTTTTCTACTTGAAGCCCTTCACCCAGCAAGTCTCTCACAGCCGCCATGAGAGCCCCACCCAGCCGCAATGCACGACGCAACCAGGTACGCAGCACAAATACACTCTGATCACACTGATTTTACTCGGCTTCCATCTTTGCTGCATCCAACGCAGGAGCTGCAGCCCTTCCTTGTTCCTCTCCCTGTCGTGGTGGTACTTTTCTCCCTACCCATCATGCACTCTGGCATTCCTTGTCGCGTCATCACTTCCTGTGGCTTAGACAGGAAAAGGAAAGTTCTGTTTGAGTGGAGGATGTGTGTGTGTGTCCAGTAATTTGTTGAGATTGTTTCCTCCAGCAGATCAGTAGAGCAGCATTGTGAGGACATCTTTACTTTGTCAGGACGTTTCTCACATTGTCTTCGAAGCATGTTTGGGGACCCAGACTTAGTTTTGGGGTTCATGTTGGACTCGGGTCCAGGGTCTCTTGTTTGCATGATGTTTTCATTGGTTCCCACACTGGCTAACACACAGGCTAACACACTGGCTAACGTGTGTGTGCTGTTCTCGGACCGCTCTGCAGCTGGATGTGGGGATCCAGTGGACATCCAGCCATCAGATCTGACCGAGGACACGTTAACCCACTGTGGACACTCTGGAGCGCCACATGTTCAGCGTGGCCATGTGACCCACACACTTCATGTGTCAGTGTAACTGTCGTGAGTCGCACAGGGTGTTTTGTTTTTGGGAAATCTTCATTGCAGACTTCTCCGCGGGCTTTGGTGCTGTTGCCATGGAGAAGAAAACAGTTTCACTTTGCATCTTCAGCTGATGCCCGTTCTTAGCAGGTCACATGACCGCCTCCGCCTCATGCACATACTGGGCGTTACGATGAAATTTACTCCTTCTGCTCAAAAATGGCCCCTCCACCTCCAAAAGAGTCAAAAAGAAGGTTGTGTAAATATGAAGTCATTATCTTTAAGGCTCAGAAATTTCTGAAGATGTTAGTTGGAGGAAAGTAAAGCTTTTATTTCTTTGGATCTGCTCTTAGTGATGTAGGGCGGTGTGGTGTGTACTGAGGTAGCTGGATGGTGGAAAAATAAAAACGTGAGGCTGAATTCTGTTTTTAAAAGATTTGGGTCTGGTTGTGCGTTTCTCCTGAGATTTTATCTTCTCCCACTCTGGACTGCAGACGTCTTGGGCCTCTCAGGTTTTGTTTGTTTACACATGAATCGTGTTGATGGATGCAGCGATTTACTGAAATGTGCAACATAAATGAGGCAAAAGTTTATCCAGTTCTAAGGAGTTTGAAAGTGAATATTTAGCCTGAGCAGCTTTATTCATCCCTCCATCAGACCTGTTGCTGCTGGTTTTCAGTCCAGCTCTTGTGTCATGTGACCTACCTCAGCCTTTTTCTCCCTGTCGTCCTTCCTTAAAAACGGCTTCTGGACCCTTTATGGAGACCATTTCTGATGAGGCTTTGATCAGCAGTAGATGGATCAGCTGGAGGTCCAGACGCATCTTTCAGGTCCTGGTTCAGGTCTTTGCTGGATTTGTTCCCATTTCTTCAGGACATCACAGATCTTTAGTCCTGAAACTTCTTCTTTTGTCGTCGACTTGTCCAGCTGCACATCGTAGTTTTCAGCTGGCAGCCGTGTGGGAATCACTTTGCTGTTTTTATAGATGCAGTTAGAGCGATGGGAACTAATCATGTGTTTCTGTGGCAGATTAAAAGGAACTAGTTTTGCCTGACATGGAGGAGGAGAATCTTATTACCTGTAATCAGCCACCAGTGTTTCCCTTCTCCCCTTTTTATTTTATTTTATTTTGAAATTTGGTAGTTTATTTAATCTCATTTTTAGTTAGATTTTTTATTTTATTTTGAAATGTTTTAATTTAATTGGATTTTTATCTAATTTAGTTTTTTTTTATTATATTTATTTATTTTTTTTATTTTTTATTTTTTCTACCTCAGGACACCAAAGACGACGGCTCGGCTCATATCTGTCCGCTTTGTGACAAGAGCTGCCAATCACAACATCAGCTGACCATGCACATCCGACAGGTAAGTCCTCCCACCGTCAACACAAGCACACACACCTGAGATGTTGCTGCCGAGCCAACGAGTGTGTCCTCGTCCCCGCAGCACAACGCAGACACCGGTGCCACCGATCACTCCTGCAGCATCTGTGGGAAGTGCCTGAGCTCGGCCTCGTCGCTCGACAGACACATGCTGGTCCACAGCGGGGAGAGGCCCTACAAATGCAACATCTGTGGGCAGACCTTCACCACAAACGGCAACATGCACAGGTGCTTTAAAACACACACACACAGCATCCTGCTTCCTGTCATCCAATCAGCAGTGAGCACACACACATGCATACACTCACACACCATATAACCTGAGGCGGGGGAAGTTGGTGTGTTACTCTATCCCCAGTAAGCCATGATGGGAGACCAGACTGGTTCTTGGGGGGGGGCTACACAGGAAGTGAGAGGACGACTTTAAACAACACACCCCTATTAACACACACACACACACCCAGAACAACGCCCAGTCATTTATCAGTGATGTCCAGCCTCCACCATCAGACCCAACGGTCTGAACTTCGGTGTGTGTGCTTGTCTGTACGCGTGTGTGTGAGCGTTAAGATGAGTTCATGTCTGACTTTGTTAACATGTGAAATAAGCTGCCTAATTACCAAACTAAAGCTCTGAAACCTTCAAGTATCTTGAGTTTTTTTGCATTTTCTAGAAGAACTTGACTGTTTTCTGATCTTAGAAACGTAAGAAGATTTCAGTATTTCAGCGTTTGCAGCGACTCAGACAGAAAGCGAGATGTTTGCTGTGCTTTCTCTGAGCGTCTTTGTCTCGCGGTGGTGGTGGTATGAGGAGCTGTGGGTAGCGAGGAATGACTGTAGGCTGACAGACACACAGCGAACTGTTGCACGTCTCAGTGGTTTGTGTCAGTATTCATGGATGAAGTGAAAAACTTTCTCTGTCATAGAATCACACTTCCTCGTGTGTGTTATCGTCTTGTGTTGAGGTTTGCAGACTCCAAACTCTCTGGATAGTTCTACACTTAAATTGTGTGTTTCCTTTGTTTTTATTATCATTTCTCATTAATTCAGTTGTAAAGCTTCTTCAGGCCGGCAGCTGTAAACACAGGAAGGTTTTACTGTTGGTAGAAGAAACAAACGTGTAAAGGATCAAAAATGACACAAAAGCACAAAATGACCAAAACAATGCAGAACAAGCACAATGAGACATAAAACATTTACAAATTAATGCAAATTCACCTTAAAGAGGGACAAAATGTCTACAAAGAGCTATAAAAAAATAAAAATAAAAAAAATGGAGACGATGCAAAAAAATACAAAACACCCAAAAAGCTAAAAGACCTAAAAATCAGCAGAGATGTGTTTTCAGTACGAAGGTGCATAAAATACCCACGAAGTGATGCAAAGCAACATCAGAGACAAAACTGTCTACTGAAAAAAAGGCATTATCTAATGTTTTTAGAGCTGCTGTGTGATGACGACCGACTCAGACTGACCACGAGAAAATAAAAGCCACAAAAGGTTTAAAATGTTTTAAAGAGGAAACGATGACAAAAAATCTCCCAGACAACAAAAAACTTATTAAAAACATGTCATGAAGAGAAACAGACTAAAGAAGCAAAACCAAGGTGGCTACAAACACCGTCACTGGCTTTCTAGGGTGGGTGGCGGCTCACTGGCTGCGGTCCCTGAATGGCCCGGTCATGGGGGGCCGGCCCTCCTGGCCTGCCTTGCCCTGGGGGGGGCAAAATACACACAAAACAGTCGAGGTCCAAGTCCATTGTCAGACCTCGAGGTTCAGCGTCGTGCAGGTTTTAGATGTTTCCCCGCTGCAGCACACCTGCTTCTAATTAAATGGTTGGAGCTTTGCACACGTCTGCTGTTGCACCATCAGTTAGTCAGAAAAAGTCT
Source organism: Melanotaenia duboulayi (assembly GCA_026261665.1). Taxonomy (NCBI): domain Eukaryota; kingdom Metazoa; phylum Chordata; class Actinopteri; order Atheriniformes; family Melanotaeniidae; genus Melanotaenia; species Melanotaenia duboulayi. The sequence goes on along the minus strand of CM047992.1, from coordinate 1,403,631 downwards.
GCAGGACAGCGTGGAGATTTAAACCGAACCAGGTGTGATGAAGCAGGAAACATCTGAAACCTGCAGGATGCTGGACCTTGAGGCAGTTAATGAAACTGACATTCAGAACCAATAATCGATGGAATCTTGCTCATGTCAGTTATTTAAATCATCTAAAAAATATTCTAAAATATTCTTCAAATGACCGTCTGTAGTTAAACTGTGTGCTTCCTTCACTTATTATAGAATCAGCATCTGCTCTTCTATTATGAAACAACAGCTTAGTTAGCTATGAGAGCTAAAATAAAACAGTACTAAAATAATTGCTAATTAATTAATCATGATATTGATTTGAGGTCATACCCCATGCCCTACCTCTGGGACACACACATGCAAAGAAGACAAAAGGCCACATAGATCCTGCAAGAAAGCATCATATGTGTGAAAAAAAACAGAAAAAAGACAGCAAAGTGCAGAACAAACCAGCCATGAGCTGCAAAGACCAAGAAAAGAGCGGAGTAGAGAGTTCAGACTAATTCAAGCTACCTGGCGACAGAAAGTCAGAACTAAGAAAACTGCTGCGAAGCGACAGGAAAGGCTCCATCCCGGCTCGAACTGACATCTAATTCAGCGTTTCTGGTAGCTGGCTGGAACTCAGACTTCCTGCCATCCTGCTGCATCTCCGCTGTAACCGGAGCAGAAAGCCGGCGGTCCGGTTAGTCGGCTTCTCCGTCTGCAGAGTTTTAATAAACATAGAAATGAAGTCACGTGGAGGACGGGTGCAGCTCTAATTTACAATGCAAACAGCAGACAGAGGGAAGAAAACAGACGTTCATTCAGCTTCTCCGTCTGAGGCTGATGCTACAGGCTGCTGTCAGGATGAGGAAGAGGTTTTAGGCCGGATGGAGGA